>CM063527.1:42400332-42757832 GCA_032199755.1 Ambrosia artemisiifolia
CGATAACATGATGTGCTGAGGGTAAGTTTGGAAAGGGAATCCAGATAGGCCCTGCGACTTGAAGCACGTTCAAACCCACATGTTTAGACACTAAATTCATCACTAACCAAGAACAAACCTCCACAAAACCAACTTGTCTTCCAGTAAACATCATGCACAACGATAGGTATCTTTGGGCTCGGGTTCAAGTGATATAACTGAATAATCCAACCATACGATTATCGAGCTTTTATACAAATCCCTTTGCTTAGCTAACTAATTCCAACTGTAATTCCGTTGTAGTCGTTATAACTGCATACAACATAGCTCTTTTACTTTGAATTATTACAGTATTAGTCCCCTCTATATTTACCTAACAATGACAACCATAACAAATTTATGGAATACCTGAATGTTTTTGCCTGTAGATGCCTTCCTTCCCCCTTTTAAGGCACATTAACGATCTGCAGAGGATGCAATACTTTCTGTAACCATCCCTTGTAGTGTTGTTTAAACATTGAACTCAACGATTGAACTCAACGACCATTATACCAAATTGAAACTCAAAATATAAAGCTCACCAATAAATGGTATTATGGTAAATATATTATTAAGAACAAAAGAGTATGAACACCATAAACGCATATGCGTACATGCACATAAACAACCATAGATTCAAGAAAAGATAATAACTTGCACCAAAAATACACCTTGGCTTCTAAAGTCAAACTCACAATTTTGTAATTATGAATTATTACAAAGAACCGGTGACCATGTTAAATTAGGTAAAGAGGAAAACTTAAAATGATTTAACAAGGATTATCATTTATCAATATTAACTCAGTGCGAAGGAGGAATGTACACTAGAGTAGAGTGTTCCCATCTCAAAGGCTATCTGAATTGGTGTGAGGATTACCAAGCATGGAGCAAGGCAAATGGATAGCCCGGTTGAAAGGAACTGGCTATTGCCACCAGCGGCAACCAATCAGCTACGACCAATGAGGGTATCCGATTGGTTTGGTCTGCGTTATGCGTCAAACATTAGTTAATCTAGTCTAATCCAAGGCTGAAGTGAAGGATTTGAGTCATTTGACTGTAAGCAGATACAAAGGTAGAGGTATTTTAAGGTAATCCACAAAACTTTACACTTCTAAAAATTATGGAAGGCCCCAACACTTCAGTAAATAGGATCTGGTCTCTGATTTATGAGTTAAATGAGATAATCTAATCTAATTCGAGAAGAATCATAACCCGAGCCAAATTTCTAAAGTTATCAGAAAACCAATCAAAATCACTGATTGAAATGAAAGAATCTCCAATAATCTACTCATAAATGGTAAGAAGTAAACAAAAACAACACTAATCTGTGAGATGAAATCTCACCTGGGAAAATCCGTCGATGGACAGCGATGGAGAGCCTAGGCAATGCCGTCTGAACAAAAACAGAGTCAGGATATGGTCATTCTGATACATAAGCCAAGCCATGAATAAGCACACTGATAACCACAGTCATGGTGGTTATGATTTATCCACACCTAAGTCCGAAGAATAACAGAAAAGAACACAAATTAAGTTGAGAACGAAACTAAATAAAAGAACTAAAGATTTTAGTCATGTATATTGTAAAGGAACACATAACATAGAAGTGCAGAGCAACATGCATATTGATGTGGTATAGAGGTATGAAACAATCTTCATGTCAGTACTAGTAAAGTTTAATTTGGCTTAAGAGAATTGAGTATAGCATCTCCTCGGTTAAAGAACTAAACTACATTATTCGAATTAAGCACAACTACTTCGAGTAAGCAACTTTTGCATTCTCAGTCAGCAAAATACATTAAACAAACAAAAATAATTAACTGAGGGGGTGCAATCATCTCAGTAAAAACACTATACGTAATACGTGCACCTTTTAAAGCATTTGAGTGTACTCAATGATCAATGTGCCATATGAAATATAACTGGGACATTGCAAAATTTTATAGTTAAATGATCCGGACTAGATCTCCTACAAGTTCTAAAACAACTAAAGCAATGGTGGCATCAAAAGTAACACATGTGCCATTGTTGGTGAATACGAACTTGTCATCAGTATAACACTATGATGCCAAATTAACAAAACAATATCCAACATTGTGCAACCAAGATGCCATTAAAATACACGAGGAAACAATCCTCTTCAAGGGAACAAATGATGACATAAAAAGAAACTAAATTAAATTCAAGACAGATAAAGAATGATTACTAGCTGGTACTCTATTGTGTCCTAGAAAATCATGCCTCATGGCAGCAGGATATATCTTTTTTTTTTGAACGGCCAACAAAATTAACCAAGAGCTCCCTTCGGAGTCCCTACTCAGTCAAATCAGGACCCCTTCCACCCTGGTTTCACCAAGTCCACCAGTTCCGGGGAAAACCCGACTATCCACCCGCCCAAAGGCACGACAATGGAATAATCACTAAAACCCAGGACATATCTTATCTAATAAATTTTAACCATACAAAGGAAATGTGTGTTTTAAGATAGATATTTAATTTGGTCATGTATGTTAAGGGGCACATAAGATAGATGTGCAGAGCAACATGCATATTCATGATGTATAAAGATATGAAAGAATCTTGAATTCGGCTCTAGTAACGTTCAATTCGGCTAAAGATAATGAATACAGCATCTACTTGGTTAAAAAAACAAACCACATGATTCGAATTAAGCACAACTACTCTGATTTAGCAACTTTTGCATTATCAGTGTTGAAAAATATGGTTATAATTTGATTACTTAAACATATTGGTTTTGGGCTTAATATGTTTGGGCTTATGCCTTGACTATTGGGCTAATGGTTTAATTTGTTTAAGTTGTGGTCTGGTTCAAACTTGTTTGAACTGGTTCAATGTGTGAGTTGTTATAACAGGTCTTGAGATGTGATTGTGGCCGTTGGATTGAAGTGATCGTGAACGTTGGTTTGGTATCTTCGACAGAAGCTTCTGGAGCTCCATATAAATACATCTTATTATTATTATTCATTATTGTTGTTTTGTTATCGTCTCTGTATTCTCTCGTCTCTCTGAGTCTGTATTAGGGTTTGTACCCTTGTCTTTTGTTTGAGTCTGTACTCTCTTGATGATCTGCTGATATTATTGATCAGCAGATCTTGTTGATACTTTGTATCGTTTATTTAGTCTCAGTGATTTGCTGAGACTAGGGTTTGGGGGTATTTTTTGGTTTGGGTTAATAAGAGCTTTCAGTCACCGTTTTGTCGCTATATCTTTGTTCTTTATATTGTGGTTGTGTTTATGTTTGAGTTGAGTTGTTTAGCTGTTAGATTCACAAAATTCTACATGGTATCAGAGCCCTAGGCTCTTGATCTTGGTGTTTTATCTCTCTTCCGCTGTTGGTCTTGTGTCCGGTGTGTTAAGGATCTGATCTAAGTAATAGATCTGGTCCTGTTAGTTCTTGGTAGTAGATCTGATCTGTTTTGTAGATCTGGTCTATTATTCCTTTTGTTCTTGTTTGTGATCAGGTTTGTGTTGAGGTCAACTCCTGTTGGCTGCTGGTTACTTGGAGGTTGGATTGGATTTAAAGCTACAGTTGCACTCACAACTCAGTACCCTAAGTGAAGGTGCTGGTTGTGGGTTTGGCGAAACCCTAACTTGGGTTCCCCTCTCTGTGAGATCTTTCCTTACTTGTTTTCTTTGTCTGTTGTGTCTAGAGGCACTGACCGGGTTAGGGTGGACCGGTATTGGCCAATTATTTGGTGTCTTGTTTGTCTGCTTGATTGTTATTCTTTGTTTGGTTCTTGTTCTTGTGTTATATTGGTCTATATACATACCTATATATATTTAGATAATAACAGAACTCCTGTGTTAAGATCTGGGTGGGCACCTTGAGTGATGAACCCACTATCTGAACACTGACACAGCTTCGTTCTGATTTAAGGTGTATTTGTTTGTTTTTTTGTTTGTTCTTATCTGTTCTTGCCTGTTGGTTGTCTTCTGATTTGTTATTATGGGTGATACTGGTGGTGGTGAGGTTGCCAACACTGGTGGTAGTGGTGGTGGAGGTCCAGAGCACACCTTAATCAGTAAACTTGATATAGGTGATCCTCTGTACATCCACCCTAGTGACACTAGCACTTTGTCTATCATTAGCATTAAACTAAAAGGGACAGAGAACTACTCTGTTTGGTCTAACTCTATGAAACTTGCTTTGGAAGCTAAAAACAAATATGGTTTTATAGATGGTTCTGTGGTTAGGTCCACTACTGATGAAATTTTAGGAAAACAATGGGATAGGTGTAACTCAGTTGTGCTTACTTGGTTGTTAAACTCTGTTAGTGAGGATCTGTTTCTAGGACAAGTGTTTTCTAAGTTAGCTAGGGATGTTTGGATTGATTTAAGGGAAACCTATGATAAGGTTGATGGATCAGTGGTCTTTAACTTGCACCAAAAGATTAACTCATTATCTCAAAATGGTTCCTCAGTTTCTGAATACTATCACAAACTTAATACAATGTGGAAGCAACTGGACTCAATAGTTCAGTTGCCTTCATGTTCCTGTTCTGCTGCTGGAAAATTTAATGATTTCAATAGCTTAATAAAACTAATGCAGTTTCTTATGGGTTTAGATGATGCTTATCAACAAGTTAGGTCTAATCTTTTGTTGCAAGACCCACTGCCATCTGTTAAGACTGCCTTTTCTATAGTGTCTAGAGAGGAGTCACATAGAGGTTCCTCACATAATACTAAAGGAACTAATGTGGCTTTTGTGTCTAAGGGGAGTCAAAATCAATTTACTGATAATAGAAAAGGCTCTAACAGAGGGCCCAATCCCAACCTGAAGTGCACCCACTGTAACAGAATTGGTCATACAGTGGACAGGTGCTTTGAGTTGGTTGGGTATCCACAAGGGGTTAAAAAGGGGTTCCCTAATAAGCAGGGCAATCAACCTGCTAAATCTAATGCTTCTAGCAATATGTCTACTGGTAAAAATTCTTCTTCTGCTACTGCTTCTATTCCTTTTTCACCTGAACAGATATCCAAGTTAATGAATCTGATCAGTGAGAAAAGTGGAAATGAAGCTCAAAGTTCTAAAACTGGAGGTGAGAGTGTTATCATCTCTGGTTTTTCTTGTATGTCTAGAATATCTAGGTTAGGCAGTATCTTTGACAACTGGTCTAATTGCTCTAGTTTCATTAAACATGCTATTAGTCATGGTTGGATCACTGATTCAGGTGCCAACCAACACATGACTAAAAGTGATGAAAGGATGTTTAACTGTATAGATGTAGGAGACTATGATATACAAGTTAAGCATCCTAATGGAACTTGTGCTAAAGTCACCAAGATAGGTGACATTCAATTAGCAGAAGGGGTTGTTTTAAGAGATGTTTTTCTTGTTCCTGATTATTGTGTGAGTTTAATGTCAGTTCATAAACTTGCAAAGGATAATCAGTTGTCTGTTTTATTTGATGAACATAATTGTTATGTTCAGGATTCCAAATCCAAGAGAATCCTGGTGACTGGTAGGCAGAGTGATGGCCTTTACTTTGTTGGTGAAAATGTGAGTAGTAATAATGTTTGTTTTAATAGTGTGAATGATAGAAATCTTTGGCATAGTAGGCTGGGGCACCCATCTGATCATGTTCTGGCCATTTTAAAAGATGATCTAGGAATTAATAAAACTGATTCTAAACCTTGTGAAATTTGCCATAAGGCTAAACAGGTTAGAGTTCCTTTTCCTATAAGTGAACATAAGACTAAAACCATAGGTGAATTAGTTCATTTGGATGTCTGGGGTCCCTACAAGGTAACTAGTAGGGAAGGTTATAAATATTTTTTAACAGTTGTTGATGATTTTACTAGAACTGTGTGGTGTTATATGATGAAAGGAAAAGGAGAAGTGTTTGAAAATTTAGTTGCCTTTTATGAATTATTAATGACTCAATTTAAAACTAAAGTAAAGATGTTTAGGAGTGATAATGGAACTGAGTTCATTAATAAACAAATGGAGTCTTTCTGTGTGTCAAAAGGTATTCTTCATCAAACATCTTGTGTGTATACACCACAACAGAATGGTGTGGTGGAAAGAAAACATAGACATCTTCTTAACATGGCTAGAGCCCTTTTATTTCAGAGTGGTTTGCCCCTTAGGTTTTGGTCTGATTGTATTTTAACTGCTACATACTTGATTAACAGGGTTCCCTCTTCTGTTCTGTCTGGTAGAAGTCCTTATGAGGTAATGTTTGGGTTCCCCCCATACTTAGTCATATTAGGAATTTTGGGTGTCTTTGCTTCAATACTATCTTAAATGAAAGTGATAAATTGTCTAGTAGAGCTGAAAAGTGTGTCTTAATTGGTTACTCAAATCTTAAAAAAGGATATAAATTGTGGTGTTTGGAAACAAAAAAGGTTGAATTTTCCAGAGATGTTAGGTTTTATGAAGATATATATCCTTTTAAACAAAAAATTTTACAAACAGAGTCTTTAGAACAAAGTGATAATGGTCTTACAACATTAAATTTTTTTGATAATATTGAAGCAGATGAAACCCAGTCTTCTTATGTGACTAATAACCTTCCCAATGATGAAAGGGGAACCACTAGTACTCATACAAGTCTAACTAGTCAGCAACCAGGCACTGCTCCCAGGACTGCTGGGGGGGGGGGGGGGGGGTAGACCATCATCTTCCTGATGGTGGACTGCAGCCTGGTAGTCCAGGATGTAGCATTCCTGAGGAGGCTGTCAATGATGTAGGACTTGTAAATGAAGAGTCTGACCCATCTGAGGGAAGTATTAGACACTCTACAAGGGTGTCTAATATGCCTAGGAAGTTTAGTGACTATGTTGTTGAGGGCAAAGTTAAGTATGGTGTAGAAAAGTGTGTGAATTATTCTAACTTGTCTTCTGATAATTTTAGTTTTGTTTCCAATATTAATAAGTCTTGTGAACCCACATCTTATTTTCAAGCCTCAAAAGATCCTAATTGGATTGAGGCTATGAATAATGAGATGGAAGCCTTGTATAGAAATAACACCTGGATTGTCACTGACCTACCCCCTGGTAGAAAGGCAATTGGGTGTAAGTGGGTCTATAAGATAAAGTATAGATCTAATGGTGAGATAGATAGATACAAGGCTAGGTTAGTAGCCAAAGGCTACAACCAAAGAGAAGGGTTAGACTTTGGAGAAACCTTTTCTCCTGTAGTCAAAATGGTCACTGTGAGATGTGTGATCAGTTTGGCTGTTCAAAATAATTGGACTTTATTTCAGTTAGACATTAACAATGCTTTTCTGTATGGGTCAATAACTGAGGATGTTTACATGCAACTACCAGAAGGATATTCTTCTGAAGGTAGTTCTAAAGTGTGTAAACTTGTAAAATCTCTTTATGGACTCAAACAAGCTCCAAGAAAATGGAATGAAAAGCTTGTTGAAGTCTTAAAAACTATAGGTTTTATTCAGAGTAAGTGTGACTACTCTATGTTTGTTAAATCTGTTGAAAATGTTTTTGTTGTTTTACTTGTATATGTGGATGATATAGTTATCACTGGAAACAGTGAAAAAGAAATAAATAACATCAAAACAATGCTTAAAGAGAGTTTTCAAATAAAAGATCTAGGAAAGCTAAAATACTTTCTTGGTATTGAGGTGTTATACTCAGAATCTGGTGTATGTTTAAACCAAAGGAAATACTGTCTAGATTTATTAAGTGATTTTGGTTATCTTGGTTGCAAGCCTGTGAGTGTTCCTATAGAACAGAATTATATTCTTTCTGTTAAAAATGGGAAAAATGTTAAATTCTTAAGTGATGTTACTGGTTTTCAAAGGCTCATAGGTAAATTAATTTATCTGTCCTTAACTAGACCAGATATTAGTTATGCGGTACGGTTTCTCAGTCAGTTTATGCATAAACCAACTGAGAGTGTACAGCAAATCGCCTTAAGACTGCTTAGATATCTGAAGCAGTCACCAGGTAAAGGTATCTGGTTTAAGAAAGGGGAAGATTTGAGTCTTTCAGCATATTCTGATGCTGATTGGGCCAAATGCCTTGTTACTAGAAAGTCTGTTACTGGGTTCTGTGTTTTTCTAGGTGATAATCTTGTATCCTGGAAAAGCAAAAAACAGAACACTATAGCTCGTTCATCAGCAGAAGCTGAGTACAGAGCTATGTGTACCACTACTTGTGAACTTGTTTGGATTTCCAATTTGCTAGTTGAATTGGGAGTTAAAAATAAGTTACCTTTAAAATTGTTTTGTGACAGTAAGTCTGCTATATCTATAGCAGAAAACCCTGTGTTCCATGACCGAACAAAACACTTTGAGATTGATTTATATTTCCTAAGGGAAAAAATCAGTTCAGGTTTTGTTCAGGTGCTTAAAGTTTCTTCTGATCAGCAAGTAGCTGATATTCTAACCAAAGGGTTATACAGTTCTCAGCATGAGTTCTTGTGTAACAAACTTGGGTTGACAGACATGTTTAAGCAATCAAATTAAGAGGGGATGTTGAAAAATATGGTTATAATTTGATTACTTAAACATATTGGTTTTGGGCTTAATATGTTTGGGCTTATGCCTTGACTATTGGGCTAATGGTTTAATTTGTTTAAGTTGTGGTCTGGTTCAAACTTGTTTGAACTGGTTCAATGTGTGAGTTGTTATAACAGGTCTTGAGATGTGATTGTGGCCGTTGGATTGAAGTGATCGTGAACGTTGGTTTGGTATCTTCGACAGAAGCTTCTGGAGCTCCATATAAATACATCTTATTATTATTATTATTCATTATTGTTGTTTTGTTATCGTCTCTGTATTCTCTCGTCTCTCTGAGTCTGTATTAGGGTTTGTACCCTTGTCTTTTGTTTGAGTCTGTACTCTCTTGATGATCTGCTGATATTATTGATCAGCAGATCTTGTTGATACTTTGTATCGTTTATTTAGTCTCAGTGATTTGCTGAGACTAGGGTTTGGGGGGTATTTTTTGGTTTGGGTTAATAAGAGCTTTCAGTCACCGTTTTGTCGCTATATCTTTGTTCTTTATATTGTGGTTGTGTTTATGTTTGAGTTGAGTTGTTTAGCTGTTAGATTCACAAAATTCTACAATCAGTCAGCAAACCACATAAAACAAACAGCTGTGGAGTGAAATCATCTCAGTAAGAACACCATACATGCACCATGTTAAGCATTCATGAGTGTGGTCAATGATCAATATGTCAATATGAAACGTAACCGGACATTCAGTGGCGGATCTAGACCAAGTTTTCAGGGGTAACGTTACATAATTTTCACGGGTAACGTAATACAAAACACGTAAAAAAAATTAAAAATACACTACGCCAAAAAAGTTGAGGGGTAACGGACGTCAGTACGTCACCCCTGCTCCTTCTGTAGATCCGCCCCAACGGACATTACAAAAGCTTGTAGTTATCATACAAGTATTCTTGTTCAACAAGGACGAGGGGAGTTATTAAACTTATTATACGAAATGGACTGAGCTAGATCGCCTACAAGTTCCAGAACATTAGTGGTTTTATCAGAATATCACTAAGATGCCAAATTACAAGATGATATCAAACATCGTACAACGAAGAACCCATCCTTTCCAAGAGGGCAAATGTTGTCATAAACATATATGGAAAGAAGGTGAATATGAGTAGACTTGAAAACCAATAAATCAAGTAGTGATTACTGATTAGCATTTGTTAGGTTATTTGTATCAATAAGGAAAACATGGATCATCATATAATTCCAATCTTGGCATCCTAATACTATACAACACTGAACATGTAAGTAAGTCATATAAACAGAAGATTAATACAAGACAAATAAAGAATGGCTACTAGCTGGTACTCTATCATGTCCTAACATATGACCTCATAAGACACAGCCTATAATTACTCTATACTCAACCAGCACTTCATGGTCGCAGGATATATCTAATTTAACCAAAAAAGATTAAATATCAGAGATAGAACAAAGATGCCAAAGAACCCATCAAAATAAACAAACACAACTTCCCCACCAGCCGAGCTGCATATTTAGAATTTTACAAACAGTGAGTTATATTACTCCGTATAAATACATCAACCACAATCAAGACAATCCAAACATTCCTTACAAAATATATCCAAACACCCTTGTATGCAGTATCCATCCCAACCTATAGGGTGATTATTATTACATACTAAACTACCATATTATATATCACTTATAACTAATCCAAAATAATTGTCCATCATCACAATCACTTCCCTAACTCAACAGATCACTATTTTCAATAATTACCAAAGTAACTTCATCATACACTAAAATTAGACATAAAATTAGGTAAAAATTAAACTATATATATATAATAAAGCGATTGGGTGGAGACACATGACACTTGGTGAGACCATCTCCACCCTTGAATTCTCATAAAAACTATTTTGTAATCTTTATCTTTATTATCACTTTACTATATTATAAGTAAAATGACTATATCATAATTTCATATTTATCTTTTATTTATTTAATATTTATTTTCTTAACCAATTATTTTTACATTTCCGCTTATTAAAGACCATTTAATATTTTATTGATCCAACCTCATGTAATATTATATTTTCTAACCTAATAATAAAAAAAACATGTATGATACACAAGTTTCTAATAAATTATTTACACCGAATGAAACTGTTGTTTTCATTCAAAGCATGATAGGTTAAAACCAGTCGTTTCCAAAAAGTTACACCTTCAAATCCACCGCCTTAATCACGCATTGCAATAGCTGTTTCTGCCTCTGCTTTCTCATCCAAGCGTACATTCTCTCTTTAATTTACATTTTCGTTCTTATATGCTATATCGTAACACTGTAAAGTTGGAGGAACAATTATCGTTAAAAAAATAAGTAACCGGTTTCAGGTTTTTGGGTAAATGTTTGATTTTCTAGAAACATATTTATACGTACTGGCCTACAACTGAAAACCCCAACATAACGCGGTTTGGTTGTCAAACTCTTGGGTCTTTGGACAGAGGTGGGTCCATAGAAAGTGCATAAGAAGCTATGAAAGCATCCATGTAGATTTTTATGAATTTTATTTTAAAACGACAAAAATTAGTTGGTAGATACAGAGGGCATAAAGCTTCTATAGTTTAGGCATTTAGCAAATTGACTTTGAATGAAAAAAAAATAGTTTTGAGTTTAAAAAACGTAAGATAAAGAGAAGGTTCAAAATAATTTTCTTTCTTATTATTTTTTTTATTCTTTTTTGGTTGAGGAACTTATGAGTTTGAGTTTAATGTAAATAAATTCAGGTCAGTTTTAGACATGATACAATTTATTAAACCAAAGGGCTTTGAAATTTGTCTTAAGAAATTCGAATGTAAATGAATTGGTTTGGGCAAAAAGGCATTATAGCCTAGCGGCATTTTGATGGTGGGATAATACTTAGGAACTATAAGGTCCTGGGTTCGAATCTCACAAGGGGGTTTTCTCATAATTATGAGTTTCATCCTGAATTGGTGACTTGGTGGTGGAATATAGACATGGCAATTTCAACCCATCTAGTTGAGTTTGGGTTATTTTGGGTTTAAAATTTGACCTTGTGGGTTGAAATGGGTTTAGTATAATTTTCAACGGGGTTAGGATGGGTAATTTTAATTGTAGGAAATAAGTAAGTAGGTCAGCATAGGTATAGCAAAAAAAACAAATGGGTCAGGATAGGTATTTTTAGATAAACATATACAAATTTAAATTAAAACTTACCCAACACCAAAATCGTTGATGCCTCATGAAAAAATGTC
Organism: Ambrosia artemisiifolia; assembly: GCA_032199755.1. NCBI lineage: Eukaryota > Viridiplantae > Streptophyta > Magnoliopsida > Asterales > Asteraceae > Ambrosia > Ambrosia artemisiifolia. The sequence goes on from CM063527.1 coordinate 42,412,086, forward strand.
ATTAAAAACAAAAAAATTATATCTGTTGCTCTTGTTGATAACCCCGGTCGGTTCGAAACCGTTCGGGTCGTTAACAGACGACCAGGTCAAAACAACACGGGTTGTTAACGAGACCGATCTCATCGAAACAGTTCGAGTCGTTAGCGGACTTGAACGAGTCGAAACGGTCTAGGTTGTTGACTGGCCTGTTCGGGTCGAAATGGTCTGGTTGTTGACGGGCCCGGTCGGGTCGAAACGGTCTGGGTCGTTACTGGGTCTGGTCGGGTCGAAACAGTCCGGGTCGCTATGGGACGGGTCAGAATGAAAAGGTCCGGGTCGCTACCGGGCCCGTTCGGGTCGAAACGGTCCGGGTCACTACAGGACGAGTCAGGTTGAAACGGTCTGGGTCGTTACTGGGCCCGATCGGGTCAAAACGGTCTGGGTCGCTACCGGGCCCGGCTGGGTCGAAATAGTCCGGGTCGCTACGGGACGGGTCAGGTTGAAATTGTCTGGCTCGTTACCGTGCCTGGTCGGGTCAAAACGGTCCGGGTCGGTACCGGGCCCGGTCGGGTCGAAACGGTCCAGGTCACTACGCGACGAGTCAGGTTGAAACGGTCTGAGTCGTTACTCGGCCCGATCGGGTCAAAACGGTCCGGGTCGCTACCAGGCTCGGCTGGGACGAAACAGTCCAAGTCGCTTCAGGACGGATCATGTTGAAATGGTCTGGGTCGTTACCGGGCCCGGTCGGGTCGAAACGGTCCGGGTCGCTACCAGGCCCGGCTAGGTTGAAACGATCTGGGTCGCTACGGGACGGGTCAGGTTGAAACGGCCTGGTCGTTACTGGGCCCGGTCGGGTCGAAACAGGCCGGGTCGAAACGGTCCGGGTTGTTAACCGGCCCGGTCCGAAATGAAATATTTCGGATCCCTTAAAATTTTATTTTTACGTTTATTTTTGTTTTTTTTAAAAATTTTTTTTTTTTTACTTTTTTTAAAACTTTTAATTTTTTTAATTTTTATTGTTATTTTTATTTAAAAAAAATAGTCTATTTTGATGTGAACCTATCCTAATCCAAACCATCCAGACCCAAACCCATCCTGACCCAATCCATTCTAATCCATTTTTTTATTTTACCCATCTTGACCCAAACCCATCCTAACCCAAACCCATCTTGACCCAACAACCAAACCAATCCAACCTATCCATTTTGCCACCTCTAGTGGAATATGATCACGTGGTAACACTGATAGCACGATGATACTACAGTGGTCCGTGAGTGATTCCAATTGGCCGTTAAAAAAATGAATTGGTTTGGAAAATGGGTGAATCACAAAGTGATTCAAAATTGTACTTAGATTGGTTAAAATGATGGTTCGGTGATTAAAAAACTGAATAATAAACTAAGCACAATAATTAAATGAGAGGATCACATCCCGTTCCACAAGTAAGCCTATATTCTATCACAAATGGGGTTGGAATCACAAACGCAAAAGTGTATTAAAGGATTAAGTGTTTTAAGGTTTAGGTGTCAATAATCATCAACATCAATGATGGACAAAAATACATTTTATTAATCGAATTCATTTTACAAGTCAAAAGTGCAAGAATAATTCAACAACTGTGAATCCAAAACAAGATTAAACTAATGATATGATTGTTCAAATATTCAATTTACAATTACCATGTCACAAGAAAAAATCCAAATGTTTTTGAACCTTAAATCTTACAAGCAAGTTTACACCGGGGTGAATCCAATGAATTAGCCTCTCATGATTGTTGAAGCTTGAATCATGAATGAAAGGATTGAAAGATGGCCATTGAGTCAGTGTTCAATTATAAACCATTAAAAACAATATTTTAAGTTTGACCTGCAACGCCATTGCTCACAACCATAGAGCCAGTGTGCGACTGAGAGGGTTCGGTCGGTGACGGGTGTGATAGCTGTCATCGACGGGTTTCGACTGCTTACGGGGGGCAGACAGACACCTACCCGTCGCCAACAGCCTGCAAACGGGCCTTCAGCCAATTTTTCATTTTGCTTCCGTTTCTTCTCCCGAATAGTTCTAGCTCCAATCCAAAGCCCCGTTTAGCTCCCAAAATGCTCCTTGAACTCTTTGAAACCCGGAAAACGCAAGGCATATCAAAGTAGCGCATTCAAAACCAAATCACATAAAATGCAATCTTAAACACATGAAACTTTAGACTTTCAACCACGTATCAACCGCCACTTCTGACCACCACTGCCACCTACCTAACCATCACTACCATCCCAGACATTGGCACCTTGTTCACCATCGGCATCACCCTTGCTTCATTGCCATTTTCACCACTGGCGCTATCCCTACCACCCACCCTGATCACCTCTGTCATCGGCAACTTGGACATCACTGCCCTGGTCAGTGGTCACCGCAATCACCCCGCCACCACTGCCACGCGTAAAGGTCATGTCGGCTAAGACAATGAATATTGCATCTCCTCAGTTAAAGAAACAAACTGCATGATTTTAACTAAGTATAATACTCCAAGTCAACAACTCAAACACATAAACCAAATAAACATAAATAACAATCAAGGTGTGCCATCATCTTAGACTCTTAGTAAAAAGACTATACATGCACCATGTTAAGCATTTGTAAATTGTAGTTGTGCTCAATGATCAATGTGCCATACCAATAGTACCCGAAAATTACAAAATTTTATTGTTATCATAAAAAATACTAAAATCCAATTCTCGGCATCCAAATACAACCTATAACATGCATGTATTGAGAGGTCACGTAAACAGAAATTCAAATACAAATCATTTCATAAGGCACATTCTATAATTATCTTATGAAAATGCTATATGGCTAATCAGCCCCCAAAACTATAAGTATATAGTATTATTCTTATTCTACTTTCAACAAACACATTAAATATCAAAGATAGAACAAAGAGGCCAAACACGCCCCCAAAATGTACAAGCACATCTTCCTCCCCAACCGCGCGGCAATGGGATAAACAGAATTGGTGCCAGGACAAGCAGCCGAAATTACATGTTCGGCTGCAGAAGCGAAGCCATACAGGATCAGACTAGTAATGGCGGCCATAATGGTATGTGGGTGCGTTTGAAAAGGGAATCTAGCGTTCCCCTGCGATTTGATCGCGGTGAAACTAAGTAAGCCAACAATAACGAAATTAAAAGTGGATCCTGGCATTGTTACCCCTTCGTCCCACGGGTAATATTCATTCCATACACGTTTAAGAGACTCGATTATCCGTGTCTTGTTATTAGTTTTTGTCGCTAGATCCTCAGCCATGTTTGGTTCGACCACCGAATTGGTTGGAATGGAGTTCATTAGTGAAATTTTAAGGTATGATTTTTTGCTGATGAATTATGAAGGTATGATCTTTTGGGGACATATTTATAGCTCAAAACCAAAGAAGAAGATCCTCAAAGGTCAGTGTAAGCTTCGAAATTTCCTAGTTACATAGTCAGTGTGGAACTGCCAGTTGTTTATGTATCAAATATGAATTGAATTGAATTGATCTGATGGGGCCTAAAGTTAATGAAAATGTTTCCTACCAATTATTGCTAACAGTCATGATGTTTACAATGAACATTTTATCTTTTATTTCTACCAATTAAATATTACTATTTAGCTCAGGTTATGTTTCTCCTAATGCTCGAACTCTTGATCTTCAATGGGAGCTTCAGTTTAACTTAAAAGCCTTTGCCAACTAGACCCAACCACCACCCTGACCATCCCTTCCTTTCAACTTGGTATGTGACGCAGTTAGTTTAGCCTTAATCCAGCTAGGCCGAGTGAGGTTTGGTTTGGTCTTGACATGTTCACAAACCAAGCCAACAGAGCTAGGTTATATTAACAAGTTGAAATATGGAGCTTGAGTTCGGCTCGTAAAAAACTCACACCTCGTAAAAAGTTGGAGCCAGCTCACCAATTTTGTTATCATTACATATTAATATTATATATTATATATTTTCAAACATACAAATAATGCATAATTTATACACTATATTTGCAGTGTATTTTTATAGTTAAAAGAAAACATTCACAGCTTCGTTGAAACTTAAAGTACATAAAATGCAATTTTATCAAATAATAATGAGAAAGTATAGGATACAAAGTATCCTTAGGGGCTGTTTGGTAGCCTCTGAATGGTCATTAAGAGGCTACATCTGAATGGTTCATAGTCTTTTAGTGGTTAATATGTAATCTTAAGTATGAATGGTTAAGAGGTAACATCTTAATGGTTGCCTCTTAACCATTCAGACTTAAGGTTACCTCTTAACCATTCAGAGGTTATGGACCATTAAGAGGTAGCCTCTGAACAGTCATTAAGAGCCTACCAAACAGCCCCTTAACGTACAAAGTGTAGGAAGCCACCAGGGAGTGACATGTGGAAAACCATAGTTAAGTTGTTTAACATAAACCTGGTTGATTAGAAGGGTAATTTAGTCCTTCTATTCACGATTCAAATCACCTTTTAACTTTAATCTACAACTGTTCAGTTTCAAATGCAGGATTCAATTCATGATCGATTAACTATTTTCAATTTACGATATATTCAATTCATGATTCAATTAACAATTATTTTATACGATTATAACCATGCTCTGTTTTTTTCGTCTATCAATTTTTTTTTCTAACGATTGATTACGAGTTAAGATCATATGTTTGATTGTAGTTTTACGATTATATGTTTGTTAATCAAAATTAATAATCGTGGATGTATTTTACAGATAGAAATAGGTAGATGATGGATCAGTAATGGTATGTTGAAGAAGAAGAAGAAGAGGCATAGCGTGCGTTTATAGTGATTCTTGTGTTTTTCAATGTGCGTTTATGTAAATCAGTATTTGGTTTCATAGTTGTTTTGTAAGTGCGTTTAATAATCATACACGTGCGTCTATCAAAATTTTATATGTAAATCAGTATCAAGTTTCATAGTTATTTCAGTTAGTAAAACAGAGCATGGTTATTTGTAAAGAAGATGGATTGATATTTTGATACCTCTATTTTGAAGAAAACAGAGCATGCTTATTGTATTATGTACAAGAGAGTGTGTTAGACGCATTCATTGAAAAAATATATAAAGAATTTTATATTGATTTTGACATCTAAACATTTGGAAGCATTTTATAGAATTTATTTTTGGCTGATTTTGACATCTAAACATTTGGACGCATTAATTGAAATAAATTGGACGCATTTATTGAATTTATGTTTGGATGCATTTTAATTTTATTTAGTTATTTTGTCGGTGCGTCTGAACATTTTGGGTTTATTTAAACATGCGTTTATAGACACGTGTATTTTAAAAACCGCGTCTAAACTTTTACACGTGCGTTGAAAAGTCTCTGTTTTCACCAACTTCGTTTTCTTCGTCTGCAACTTATTTTTAACCTAATTTTTATGTTTAATAATACTTATTGAAACAAAATCGAAAGTATTTGACAACTATTACGAGCGTTTATTCATAATTGTATGTTTTCGTATGATTTAATCGTCCCAGTGTAAATCTCTATTTTTTTAATATTTACGATTTCGTTCATTGTAATCGAATGTTTTTTGTTATTTTGATTGTGTAATCATTCTAAACGTTTAATCGAGCTAAAACGATGAAAAATTTGGTTTCGATTGACTCTGTTGTTACGATTTGAAAAAAAATTAAACGCGTTTTCCTAATTTACCCTTTGTTAGATTAACCCAAATATGATTAGGGTTGTTAATTACCATCTTGCCACCGCCTAAATCTAATGGCTGAGAATGCTTCTTACGCTTTGTACGTTAAGAAGCTTTGTACGTTATCTCTTCTCTTATGAGATATGTTCGATTACAATTCGTAGGAGATCATGTTCTATGATTCTAATAGATGAAACATAGAACTACATTATGTTGGCTAGAATTGAAGATGTGTAAATTTATTGTCTAAGATGAATTGTAGATATATATGGGTTTTTTCTTTTCTTTTCTGTCATCTTGTTAGTCCTTGGTGTTTTTGTAATATTTGATCTCTCTGTCAAAGAAATGGTTCACGTTATATGTTTGGCAAGGGGATGACGCCACGCCATGCCGGTGTGGGAAGTAATTATGGGCCCAGTGGGCCTTAGATATCAGTTTCAGTCCTCTTAAGACTTAAAGACATGACTAAAAAGACAGAGTGAAAGATTGGTCCCAAATGAATTTTTTTTAGAAAAACAGCCGAAGAGCTTAAAGTAGCACGGAAGTCAAAGGATGGGTTTTCCATGAGACTCTAAAATAAGACAGCTGTACATCAAATCCAGCTACCATTTTTAGTTTTGTGTATTGCTCCTTTATTATTTTAGGACTGGGAAAGTGAATATGATTGAGACTGTTACACATACAAGGTTACATGTAAAACTCTCCAAATTTACTCCAGAGGAAGTGTGCAACATCTGTCAAGTGGCAGGTGGCGAGAAATTTTCCGGATGGAAGCCTTAGTGCCCCTTATGCGCAGCCTCGACTCACTTGTGGGCCGGCCACTCTCGCGTCAACGTGGGCCCGGTTAAGACAACATAGTCTAACCATTGTAGAGTGGCTAGGGGATCCCCTTCTGAAGGGTTGTGATGATCTCTGCCACAACATAGAAAATCACCTTCAAAAAAAAAAAAAAAACTACTTAACTTTGTTTAAATTAACATCAAAATAACATAGTTTTGATTAATTTTGTTTAAAAAAACTACTTATTTGGGGATTCGGGTTGGCGCAAAAATGACAAGGATAAATAATTGGAATGTGATTCTTGATGTCATTAGGAATCGCCTTGTCGGGTGGAAAGCCAAACATTTATCTATTGGTGGTCGTTTGATCCTTATTAAATCCGTCTTAGAAAACTTGCCTATTTATTACCTTTCTCTTTACAAAGCACCTAAGGCGGTCATTGGTAGTATTGAGGCTATTATGAGGCGTTTTCTTTGGGCGGGTTGTAGTATGGAAAAACAAAGATTAACTGGGTCGCTTGGGATGTCGTAACAAAACCGAAGTCGTATGGATATCTAGGTGTCCCGAGGTTGGAAGATGTTAATGATGCGCTTCTTCTAAAATGGGCGTGGCGATTCAAAAATGGTGGTAATAGTCTTTGGAAGAAAATTATGGTTGGTTGCCATGGGTCTAGCCGAACTTGGTCTTTTCTCCCATGTTCGCCCTCAGCTAGCAGTTGTTGGAAACAAATTGTGAAGGTAGGAAGGAAAAAATTTTGGAATGGTAATACCCTTGATAGCTATTTTGGTTGTGTTGTTGGGGATGGCTCGTCTATAAGGTTCTGGACGGATTCATGGTTAAGAGAGGAGCCCCTTCGGCTAACATATCCTCGTCTTTTCAGTCTTGAGAAGAACAAATGGGTGCCTATTGCGGACAGATTACGAGTCATAAATGGCATGAAATCGTTGCAATGGGATTGGGTTTCGACACCGGTTCAAGCGGAACAAGCGTCTGAATACTTCAATCTTATTTCATATATATATGACTTTGTTTGGAAGGGTGGGCATGATGTTTGGCACTGGAAAGCTGCTAATTCTGGTGAGTTCTCGGTCAGAAACGTGAAACGCTTACTTTCGGACCATCCTCGAACCAATTTAAGGTACGAAATGAATTGGAAAGTATGGGTGCCATTAAAATGTAAGGTGTTGGTTTGGCGGGGTGCTATAAATCGTATCCCTACTAAAGTTGAACTGTTTAAACATGGCATGAACATCTAGAATCAGATGTGTGAGTTGTGCAATATTGAGTCTGAGACAGCCATTCATTTGTTCACAGGCTGTTTTTTTTTGCAGCCGAGGTTTGGAACCGGATTGACCAGTGGTGCAGAATAAGTCCGATGATTGTCTTTGATGTTAATGACCTCTTAAAGGTGGATTGTATGCAGCTAAGTTTGAAGCATGCTAAGAAGATTTATCAAGGTATTATTTTCTCTACTATTTGGGTCATTTGGAATGAATGCAATGATCGGATATTCAAAGGAAAATATCGAAGGGCCGTCGAGGTGGTTGAAAGCATCAAGATGACGTCATACTTTTGGTTTAAACATAGAAGTAGTAGGCAAGCTATAGATTGGAATGTTTGGTGTAAGTATCCGTTGAACATGTTGTAATTTCAGTTGTTGGCCCGAGGGTCCTTGCTTTGAGGATTGCTCGTGGTGTTTTTTGAATGAAGTTTACTTTTCCAAAAAAATACTAATTTCTAAATTCAATCCATTGCTATAAATACATCAAATAAAAGAATAATATTACAAAAAGTTACGATGATAAAGAAGACGTTATAATTTATATCACAACATGTTAATATATATTGATAAAAAATGAGTCTAGCTAGTAATTGATGCTTGATGTTATACATGGCAATAAAAAATATTTCATAATCTACTAACTCAACACTAAAAGTCAATAGTTGGAATTGATACTGGAAACTGAGATGTAGATATTTAGGAATCGAAGTGACTGACTCGTATTGGAATGCAGCGAATTAGAGAAACTACTCATCATGTATTGTATTTAAATTTACGATGGAGTGAACTTAGGCATTAAGATTAAATTTGATTAATACAGACTATGTTGTTTTGATGTTAATTTAAACAAAACTATCTAGATTTGAAGAGTTTTTCATGTAAGTAAGTTTGTATGAGTAACAACCTCATATTCACTTTCCCCTTATTATTTTATTAATAAAAATTTTTATGTTTATATGTTATAAGGGGGTTGAGGAGCCATACGAAATGGCTCCGGGTACTCCATTACCCTCACGGGTTTATCGCTGTCGGTGACATGGGTGATGAGAGGGGGAGGGGGAGGGAGAGGGAGAGAAATAAATTTTCTTTTCTTAACTAATTTATAAATTTAATTATTACTTTATTATATCTGTATCTTTGTCTTTATTTTTATCTTTTTTATTACTTTACTATATAGCGGAGAGTTCAAATGAGAATAAAATAATTTGTAAGAAGATAAAGAACAAATATTAACCAATAGAAATCTTTATATAATAATTGTATTTAATGTTAAATAAATTGTTTATTTTTTGTAACCCCCTAAACTAGTTCAATAAATAAAACTCATAATTAATTTTTAAGTTATATACTTTCAAATCAAACCTAATTAAAGTGAAGGAGACTTTCGATGTGTGTAGAATATGCGTAGGATGAACTTTCATATGTGTAGGATAAACGTATGATAATCTCGATATGTGTAGGATAAACATATGATAATTTTCGATATATGTAGGATAAATTTTGATATGTTTAGGACAAATTTTGATAATGTGTAGGATAAAATGTTAATGACTAATCGATTAGAGAGATAATAATTAATATAAGAAGAGTTAAAGTAGTTAATGTTTATCATTATGTCATTTGTTCTTTTTATTCTCACATAAAAAGAGTTAAAGTAGTTAATATATCATTATGTCCTTTCTCTGTCATATGAAATAATATTATTAAATCATATTTTCACGTTTATCTCTTCTTTATTTAATATAATATTTATTTTCTAACTAGTTTTTTCTAGTATTTTCACTTATTAATAACCAACTAATTAATATTTCATTGGTCAAACCTCATGTAATATATCCATTTTTAACTTAATAAATAATAAAAACAATTATAACTCGTGTGATACATAAGTTTCTAACCTAATATTATCTACTAGATTATATCCCGGGAGCGTCCCGGGTTGAGAAATTTAATTTGAAATATCAATTTTAGACCGGAAATAGACTGATGCGTTTTATAGTTACATGCAGGAAAGCTTCGGGTAGCACTTAACCTAAAACAATTAACAATGTATCCCCAATGTTAGTGCATAACCTTAAACAATGTATAATTCTAATATTAAAACCTAACCTAAAACAATGTACAACTCCAATGCTAACACATGTTATAAATAAAATTCATATTTACTGGTTTGAACATAACTAATGACTTGCTATACATGATTAATGAATAACCTGAACACTTTGTGTTTTTTTCCTGTATGAACAAAACCACACAAAAAAATAGTCATTTTTTTCTCCATTTTTATATAGCACTATGGTACCCGTTGGAAAGATAATAAAACGCTCGTTAATTTGGTGTAATTTTTTTCTTTAAAAAATCTCGTGTATAAAAGATATTAACGTTTAAAAGTTATAGGAGGAAACATTAGAGATAAAAATCTAATTTTGTTTTTAAATTTTAAATTATTATTTTCCTAAAATAAAGTCCTTGCCAAATGGGATGACACATGGCACACTCAATGGAGAGAATACCCTCTTTGAGTGCCATGTCATTAAAATGGCTTTGGTTTATTACATGTATATATATATATATAGGGGACAGTTATTGTACAAAGTAATGAAAACGTGCGAAGTGTGCGAAGGCTCACTTTGTACATGATAATTACGTAATGTCTTTGTATGTTCATGAAAGCATTACGTAATTATCATTACGTAATTATCATGCACTTTGTACATGATAATTACGTAATGCCTTCATGAACATACAAAAACATTACGTAATTATCATTACGTAATTCTCATTACGTAATTATCATGCACTTTGTACATGATAATTACGTAATATTTTTGTATATTCACGAAGGCATTACGTAATTATCATTACGTAATTATCATGTGCAAGTGAGCCTTCGCACACTTCGCATGTTTTCATTACTTTGTATTTGAACCTGTCCCTATAGATATATATATATATATATATATATATATATATATATATATATATATATATATATATATAGGGGATGGTTCAATAGAGAACTCATTTTATTGAGAGAACTCGAGAACTCCTAATTAAATACAAAAAACTATAATAAAAAAATCATAACTCAAAATTTAAGTAAAAAAACAGAAAACTAGTTCGGAGCTTCTCTTTCCCACGTCATACCCGTTCGGAAAAAAATAAAAAAAATTAAAAATAAAATAAAAAAAACACACCTAAAAAACGCTACTGCACATGTGTAGTATAACCCAAAAGCCTAAACCACCTACTCCCAACTTACCCCCACCCAAAAACCTAATTCCACCCCACCCACCCCACCCTCACTAAAAAACCTAAATCACTTACCCAAAAACCTAAACCACCCATCCACCCCCACCCAAAAACCTAAACCCACCCCACCCACCGCCTACCAAAAACCTAAGCCCCGTCCGTCACAACCAAAAACCTAATCCCCACCAAAAAACCTAACCCCCACCAAAAAACCTAAACCCACCCTACCCACCCCCACCCCACCCCCAAAAACCTAAACCTTACCAACTAAACTAAAAAAAACTAACCCTAAAAGCTAAACTAAACCCAAAAACTAAACCCTAAAGCTAACCGACATTTACTACACAGGTGCATTAGAAGTCGCCTATTTTTTATTTATTTATTTTTTTTTCTGAACCGGGATGACGTGGGAAAGAGAAGCTCCGAACCATATTTTGTGGTTTTTGACTTAAATTTTGAGTTATGATTTTTCTTTTATTTTTTTCTTAATTTAAGTAGGAGTTCTCGAGTTCTCTCCCTAACTATGAGTTCTCAATTGAACCTTACCAACTAAACTAAAAAAAACTAACCCTAAAAGCTAAACTAAACCCAAAAACTAAACCCTAAAGCTAACCGACATTTACTACACAGGTGCATTAGAAGTCGCCTATTTTTTATTTATTTATTTTTTTTCTGAACCGGGATGACGTGGGAAAGAGAAGCTCCGAACCATATTTTGTGGTTTTTGACTTAAATTTTGAGTTATGATTTTTCTTTTATTTTTTTCTTAATTTAAGTAGGAGTTCTCGAGTTCTCTCCCTAACTATGAGTTCTCAATTGAACTTTCCCACATATATATATATATATATATATATATTGCAAAGTCTAAAATCCTACATGTCATTTATTTAGGCATTTTCTCATTTGAGAGATGCCATGTAGGATGATAGTGGCACCTATAAACCAATTAAAAAAAACAAATAATATACTAAAATCTAATCTACTAAAATTAAATATTCTACCTTTATTATTTTCTCTCTTATGTTTTCTCTCATAACTTTTAAACGTTAATATCTTTATATACGATATTTTTTAAAGAAAAAAATTACACCAAATTAACGAGCGTTTTATTATCTTTCCAACGAGTACCATAGTGCTATATAAAAAACTGAGAAAAAAACGACTATTTTTTGTAACCCGACAGGTATGTCAGGTTTGGGATTAGTTTAAAAAAATTGTGGGTTTGGGTCGGGTCTGGGATTAGGTGATACCCGACCCGATTACCCGAAACCACATACCCAAATACCCGAACTATATACCCGATCATATACCCATGAATTTTTTAACGCATCACATAACCCTTAGACTAATGACATTATATAATATTTTGTAATGGCACTAGATTTATACTCCAGCGCAGAGATTCGTTTTTTTTTTTGTATTTGAATATGATAACTTATGGCAGAGATTTGTTCAAAATAAATAATAATAATAATCATCATTAATCATATATTGGCAAGTCGGTAATTAAGTTGTCATATTAGATATTTCAACCCGGGACGCTCCCGGGATAAAAGCTAGTTAAATAATAGACAAAGATATTTCATTTATTCAATCTCGTGTAATATTAATTTTTATTACCTAATAATTAAACCAGTGTGTTACAAAAGTTTCTAAACTAATAATAAATAAAAGACAAAGTAAAATATTAATAAGTAAATAGTACATCGTTGTTCATTTTTTCAGTTACATATCTTGACATTTATTTATGTTATCTCACTACATTATATTTATTCAACCTGTGTAAGAGTTTACTCAACCCGTGCATTACATGGGTTTTTAGAGATGTAATTTTTTATTATTTTATATATAAAATTACATTTATTCAACCCATATAATACATAGGGTTTTATTGTAAACTAGTTTTTATCCCGTGAGCGTCCCGGGTTGAAATATCTAATATAACATAATAAAATATATTATTATTATTATTATTTTAAACAAATCTCTGCCATAAGTTATTATATTCAAATATAAAAAAACGAATCTCTGCGCCGGGGTATAAATCTAGTGCCATTACAAATGAATTCGGAAGTTTGTAATCGATCATTCTAAAAAGAACTAACATGAAATAACAAAAAAAAGTTAATTATTGAAATATCGAACGCATTAGTCTAAGGGTTAGGTGATGCGTTAAAAAATTCATGGGTATATGATCGGGTATGTAGTTCGGGTATTTGGGTATGTTGTTTTGGGTAATTGGGTCGGGTATCACCTAATCCCAGACCCAACCCAAACCCACAATTTTTTTTAAACTAATCCCAAACCCGACACAATACCTGTCGGGTTAGAAAAAATAGTCATTTTTTTCTTCGATTTTTATATAACACAATGGTACTTGTTGGAAAGATAATAAAACGATCGTTAATTTGGTGTAATTTTTTTCTTTAAAAAATCTCGTATATAAAAGATATTAACGTTTAAAAGTTATGGGAGGAAACACGAGAGAGAAAATAATAAAGGTTTAATATTTAGATTTAGTAGATTAGGTATTTAATATATTAGGTTAAAGATTATAATAGATTAGGTTAAATCATATTTATTTGTTTTTTTTTTAATTGGTTTAGAGTTGCCACATCACACCTTATGTGGCATCTCTCAAGGGAGAGATTGCATAAGAGTATGACATGTAGAATTAATCCCTTTGCAATATATATATATATATATATATATATATATATTAAAAAACATGTTTTGTATAATTTTCTATTTGTATTGTTTATTTCGTTCTTTTAAACACGGTTATCTTTATTCTTGTTGCTTGAGTACGTTAATTAGTTTTATAGTTTCTAATTCAGTATGATACTAAATATACAACTTCAAAAATTACTACACAACCCAAATTATCATCAGTTTTTCTGACCTTAAAGTCGCAACTATTACCTTAGAAATGCACATACCCATACAACCCCATGTTGCTTCAGTTTGGGTTTTAAATACTCTCCTTTACATGTACTCATTTCAATGTTAAGCACATGTAACCAATAACCAAAAGCTAATATATCAGCTTCGTCGCACTAAGATGTTACCTTTCATTGTAGTTATATAGTTCATTGTTTAATTTCACAACAAGTTTTATTAACTGATTCTCTTAAAATCAATCACAATCAGTCAATTTTTGAACCCATTTGCAAATGTTATATAATAATATAATAGCTTTAGATTAAAAAATGTTTTTATTTTGTCAAGCACGTAAAACTCAAGACAGATAACCTACTAAAGTATAAACCTTTTAACCTTTTAAGCCCAATGATACTTCCATTAATTATATGTTACCCTAACAATAAAAGGTCCCCCACAAATCGAATTTTTAGAGGGTTTAAATCTTAAACACACGACCAGAACTGTCTGCAGCCGGACACCAGTCGTGTATCGCCTGACACCGCCACTTTTTGGTATTTTTCGAAACTTTTTCTCATAATTTAGGTATTTTCTGAACTTTTTCTCGAATGATCAAAGTTTACATTATTTTTTAAAGAAAACTTGTTTTGAGTTATTTCATTGCTTTATTTTTTTGGTGAAACTTGTGGGTTAATTGGTGTTTGATCTTTTAATATTAGATAAAAGTTGTTGCTGGTTGTTTTCATATATTACATTACGTAAAGCTTTTATTATGTGAATTAGACGATAACAAAAAAACACAGGCCAAACCAATCAATTTGTAAGCTATAAAGCTTTGATTGACTCTAAAACTTTTTGATTGAATTAATAATGCAAGAAACAAAGGAACTTATATAAATAAACCTTCCTAATCCTACTAGATTTTAAAATCGTTTCCTGATAACTAAGGGATTGTTTGTTTCAACTCTTAATAGGACAAATGTCTGAATCGATTAGACAGAGTTCATTCAGACTGTTTGTTTCGCGAGCAGATGTCTGAATTGGTCAGGCATTTGTCTCTGAATGGGTAAGCATTAAACTGAGTCTGATTGGTTTAGACCTGATACTGGTTCAGCACTTAATGGTTCAGACCTCTGGTTAAACACTTACCCATCCAGAAGTTGTCAAACAACCCCTAAATAAACAATAGGAAACTTAGGTGTTGTTTGTTTTTTCTAAAAAAAGGTCCGCACAAACTCTTCTGTCTACGCCGCACAGACCATGCACAAACATTGTCATCTGCAGACTGTTTATTATTCTTTGAGTAAATTCCTTTTGAGTCCCTGAGTTTTCTTGATTTTAACTACTTGAGTCCAACATTTTCATTTTTAACATTCTGAGTGCTAGTGTTTTAAGTTTGTTATGGTTTGAGTCCAATTTTCTAACTCTGTTAGATTTTTTCTGTTAATATTTATGAAATGACCAAAATACCCCTACCATTAAAAATAAATAATTATTAAATATTATACTTTATTATATTAAATATTATAATATATACACACACTACATCTGCACACACACACAGATCTCAACTCTTTCTCTCTCACTTCTCTCTCTCTCACTTCTCTCTCTTCTCTCTCTCTAAGTACCAAATCCACCACCACCATACATCTTTAGCAACCACCACCACCACCATCAATCTCCACCGATGGTTGAACCACCATCAACACAACCACCACTCGACATCACCCGAACCCGAACCCAGACCTGACCATAACCCGAACCGTAACCACCTAACCCAGACGAGCCACCAACGACAAGACCTAACCACCACCCGAACCCAGAACTGACCACCACCGGAACCCAGACCTGACCATAACCCGAACCAGTAACAACCTAACCCGGTCGTCACCCAAACCACCTTACCCGGTCGTCGCCCAAACCACCACCACTGCAGACCACAACACCAACACCCATACCGAACCACATCGACCACCCAAAATCCCTCACCATCGGAGCTAAAACCACCATCATTGATACCTCCACAGCCACCATCGGTCATCTCCACTCTGAAAACCAAACAAACCCACAACAATCGGGACCTTCACAGCCCTATTTTGGTCTGAAAATCATCACGCCGCCACCACCAATGACAGTGGTGGTCGGCCGCTGCTAAAGAGGGGTGAGGGAAGGAGAGACGAGCGGGGAGAGAGAGAGAGAGTGACGGGTCTTGTTAGAGAGAGAGAGAGAGTGTGTGGCTAGGGTTTTTGAGTTGGGATGGTTGAAGTGGGGATGCGGTGGTGAGGTGGTGGATGGTTGAAGGAAGGGCAGTGGTGGTGGATGGTGGTGGGCGATTGGGTTAGGGTTGAGGAAGAGTGTGTGCAGATTGTGTGGGAGAGAGAGAAATGTGTTGTGTGTTTGTATGTGTGTGTATATATATTATGCATTAGAAAGTTGTACTTAGGTGTTAAATGACTAAAATACCCCTATACTTATCTGACTTGATTAACGTCATTACAAAATTGGACTCAAAGGGTTACAAAATTAAAACTTAGGCACTCAGAATGTTAAAAATCAAAATGTTGGACTCAAGTAGTTAAAATCGACAAAACACAGGGACTCAAAAAGGAATTTACTCTTATTCTTTTTTCGAAGACATTTTACTAAAAAAACGTATGTGCGAGCTCTTCTTGGTGCAGACTAGGCCCAACCACTTCTGAGATCTTCTAAAGTCTGCAAAGGATTAAACACCACCACCCACTGTCCACCACCAGCACCATCCACATCCACCTCCACCACTGTTCCCTTTTTATCACCATCTTGTCGTTTATTTTTCTGAAAGCCATGGTTCCGATTCTGTTATGGTTTACTATTACCTCTGCTCTTGCCTTTTTCCACGTATAACGCCTTCTCATCTTCTTGTTTGATTGAAGTTCCAACAAGTTGCTTTGCTAGCGCTTCTTGCCCACCCAAAAGGTTCTCAAACTCCGCAATAGACAATTTATTTTGCCACCCTTGTATCACGTAACAAAACTTTGATACTTGGGTTTAAGGCCATGGATAATGATCCGTTTCATCTGTGCATCTCCAATCCTTGCTTGTGGGTTGAGTCCTCCGATTTCACGGCACAAGGTTTTCACCTTGTGGAGGTATTGAGATACCGTCTTATCTTTTTGGCTAATTCCAAGCATCTCATTCTCAAGAATTTGGAGTTTTGTATCATTGCGTCACGAAAACAATGAAGTCAAGGCGTCCCACATCTCTTTCGGGGTTGCAAGATCAAGTATGTGATTTAGCAACTCTTCTTCGTTCAGAGTCTTAAGAAAAAACGACACCTTCCCTGCCTTCACCTTCTGCTTTCCTACTGCCCCATTCACATCGATTCTTGGCAGTTGTGTGTCGGTTCTGTTAACCACCTCCCATAGATCCTGACCTTGCAAAAAAGACGTTATGCAGGTAGACCATGTATTGTAAATTGAGTGATAAAGCTTCTTAATTATGGCAATATACTGCAAATCCGCATATAATGTATATATGTGTGGCCCTTGGGGGGCAAAAGTAAAGTTGCACTAGTTTTAACGTTATTTTACTAATTTTGTGAAAATAACGTTAAAAACGACGGACGGTTAATCATGCATCATGTGGTGGCATGGATAGCCAAAAGACAAAGGGGTACATGCACCGATCGGGTTTGTCCCTATTGCTAAGTGTTCTGTGCCTTATGTCAAAGGCTTGATACCAAACCACATCGAGCCGGGGGTCTCACTGGAAGCAGCATCTCTATTATTAGGGATAGAGGTAAGGCTGTCTACATCTTACCCTCTTCAGACCCTACCTTAGCTTTGCTATAGGTGAGATTAACTGAGTATGATGATGATGATGATACTGCAAATCGGTCATGACGTTATGCGGTTATGGGATTCTTTGATCAGTTCTCCCACTCAAAAACCCAAAATATTTTTGGTGACCTGACTCAACCCTGCAAACACAAGTTTGACGAGCCAACCTGACAATAAATCCCTCTTAATAGACATCCGAACTCCAAAAATTCCCTAAATCTGTGAGATAGAATTTACTGGATCCGCATTGGGTGGAAATGAGTACTAAATTAACTTAAAAATTACAATATTGAAAATTGAAAAATTATTTGGCTATATGTATACTAAAGATGAATGAAATACTAGCCTTATTAATAGTGTTGTTACAATATTTGTACACAATTATACCTGGTTAAACTTTTTGTGCACAAGTTTCATTTATAGCTTAATCACCTTGCCATAATTTTTGTAAATGGGCTTGAGGGTATTCTCCACATCCATGGGATAAGTTGTATAAACGATACCACGAAGAGGGCTAAGAGGTCTATTGGATTTGGATTTATTTTTTTTTTTTTTTTTGCGAAATTAGTCATGTAATCGTTAATCTTGTTGTAGTTGACGAAAAGATAAAATTCAGCACTATATTGATGGCTCTTCCCTGGGTGTGGTTGCTTATTGATATACTTGCGGAAGAGGAGGAGAAGAGAGGAAGAAAGAAAGCTAATGCGAATATGGGATCGGAGAGAAAGTCTACGGAAACTGCCATAGATGATCGATAGGTAATCTGTAGTTCTTATTAAGCGGTTCAAGGATTATTAAACGGTTTAAGGATAATAAAGAGGTGGGTATTTGATGCTTATTTTTTTTTTTATAAGAATTTCATTTGAATTTGAACAATTTTAAAAGTTTCATGACTTATTAGAGTAGTAGTGTTTAAGAGAGTTGGAACCGTTTGTCTTTTAATAGCCCATATTTTTGTTTTAACTTCCGACAAAGCCCGGCTACCTGGGTACACCACACTCATAGGCAAAAGTCAAACCATGTCCGCAATCGCAGACACGCTAGTAACCCGGCCTATTCCAGGGAAACCCATGTAGTGAAATCCCCGGCTCGCGCATGACTCACAAAAGAGACTCCAACTGACGATGTTTCCTAGAGCATTCCATTTGGATACCGCTAGAGCACCGCCTCTAAACTATAAAAAAATAGATACTCAAATACCGAAAACATGTATTATTACTTTTTTAACAATACAATCCCAAATTGTCAAGTTAACACTACAAATATATAAGGAATATATAATTTGAAAACCCATTTGAGTTGGCAAAATATTTGAAAACTCAATGTAACCGTGGTTTTTTTTTCTTTTTTGTTTTTAGACATACGTACCATATGATTATTGGAAAATGAAATATATAAAAAAAGTTTAAGAACAAATTAAAAAACCTTATATCAACACTCAAAACTAAAAATGTTTTCTGTGAATAGACTCCGTTCCGTAATAAGGAAAAAATGTTCGATGACCGACTCGACCATGTAAAAAGTTCAACGAGTCGGCAATAAATGCTCTAGATAGACATATATACAAAAAAATTGACACTATGGAAAAACTTTTTGGGTCCGCCACTTGGTTGAAGTAGTTACTGTAACTATACCTTGGAAATTACAATACTTAAAGTTGAAATATTACTATTACGAATCAACTAAATATAAATGAAATTCTAGGCTATTTGTACTAAGAAAAGAAATTATAAAACGACTAGCTAGATAGTTGGAGTAGCTGGAGGTTGTAAGTTACTCTACCAATTCTCCATGAATTAACTCCTAGAATAAATTAGAAATCACTCTAAACACTTTTGTGACCAGGACAAACTTCTATCGGTTAGGATTGACCCAGCAAGATCCGGTTTGCACTTTAGTCAACTCTACTATACTACATTTACATAAAGCCCCTTCAGAGCCTCACATGCCACAACACCCCCTAGAGCTCCTCTTACCAAGCCTATGTGTCGCCTTGGCCCTTGTGACAAGGCAGACTCTTGGGCAATTATAATAAACCCAATGCTTTAGGCCCCCCGGCCCACTTGTATATGGGCTCCCAATATTATGGAAAATTTATACATAGTCATTTGGGCTTGTGAGTTATCATGAAATTGGTCTTCTTATGTAACTGGAAACTAGGCTCAGTTATTGATTACAAGAACTGGTTGTAATTTTGTTGCCTATAGGGAATTACTGAAATGGATTTAGCGTTAACATGACGGTGGACCTGCCAGCTGAACGCGCCAATGTCGTTCAATGGTTCAAAATCATTCAGAGTCTTCCGACATTCTGTTCTTGAAGGCACAAATTGTAATCCTATTTTCTTTAGCATGTGAATACGTCTAACGTCTTGCAATTCGACAAATTGTGATACTTGGAATTTATACTATTGATACTTGACATTCTGTTCTTGTGAGTTGTCTGTTATAATATGTTTATATATTTAACATCATTTTGACTTAGATAACAATTCGTCGTCATCATCATCATCATCATCATCATATTCCGTTAATCTCACTAATAGCAAAGCTAAGGTAGGGTCTGAGAAAGGTAAGATGTAGACAGTCTTTATCTGTACCCCGCGGGAATAGAGAGACTGCTTCTAATGAAACCCCAGCTCAATAGTGGTTTTGCATCAAGCCTCGAACATAAGGCACATAACACTTAGCAATTGGGACAAGCCCGATTGGTGCATGTACCCATGTGTTTTTTGGCTATCAACGCCACCACATGATGCATAGATGTCCGTCATTTTTAACATTATTTTCTCGAAATTAGTAAAATACGTTAAAATTAATGCAATTTTACTTCTAC
Source organism: Ambrosia artemisiifolia (assembly GCA_032199755.1). Lineage (NCBI taxonomy): Eukaryota > Viridiplantae > Streptophyta > Magnoliopsida > Asterales > Asteraceae > Ambrosia > Ambrosia artemisiifolia. The sequence goes on from CM063527.1 coordinate 42,432,597, forward strand.
CCCCAAGGCCCCAAGGGCTCACACATATATACATTATATAATAATGTATTTTCCTTCATTTATTTTATTAATATAGATATGCACTAAAAAAGCCAAAGTATTTTCGATGATCCATCTCAATGAAGGTTAAAAAGGTTCGATAACCAACTCAACATTTTAAAAAAACTTTTACTACCCGACCCGATAATAATTAACCCCTCTTGATAGACAACGAACACCAAATATTCCTGACACTTTTGTAAAAACATTGTTAGATCTGCCACTGGCTTGAAACGAGTATTGAAATTAACGAAAGCTGCAAATTACAATACTGAAATTTGAAAGACTACTAAGTTACATATCTGCTAAACATGATTGAAATACTAGCCTTTTAAATAAAGCGTTAAATAGTTGGGAGTAGTGGATACATAACTCCTTGCTTAAATTCAAGATATCATTCCAACACTTGAATGACTGGGTCAATTTTCTTTTGGTGCGGGTTGAAACACGTTTGCGCCTGTTGAATGATACTTCTTCACACTTTGTGGTTCCTTGTCGATTATAAAATTATGGAAGATGAAAAGAACAACAAATGAGCCTAATACGAATATTGGATTTGAGAGAAGATCTACAGAAATTGCCATAGATGATCGAGAATGAATGTGTACGTAGTTTTTTCCAAACAATTCAGGGATGATGGAGAGGAGTGTAATTGATGCTTATTTTTATAGCAACTTTAGTTGAATATTTTAAAAGCATTATTGTTAATTAGATAATCCATCGGAGTATGATATCCTATCAAATATTAACACGTAAAGAAAACGACAGGGCAGAAGTAGTTTAAATGAGTTGGAACATTTTGTCTTTACTCAATAGTGCCCCATGTAATACATGCCCAAGTCAAAAAAACACCACTATGTGTGAGTATGTTGAAAGGAAAGGAAAGGAAAGGTACACGAGGGCCACATAAGAAAACAAATGAATTTCTATATTTAATAATTAACTAATTTTCATTATGTTATCATTCGCTAACAAAAAGACTAGTTCGGTTTTAAATTGTTCACACCTTTAACATGTGGTTTTACTCTAGGGGTACTCTTATCATCTAACCTACTCTTCTCAAATCCTACACTGTCATATCATGTTTATCCTAAACTACCTTAAGGCTATGGGGTGTGATTTAGTCTGGAATGTAACGTCTGCGCCACGTAGATTGGGGGGGGGGGGGGGGCACCGCCCAACCCACTATGCAGCTCCACCGCCGTAGCCACATTTAGCACCATTCGAGGTAGTAATTACACCAGTCTACTTGTTCTTCTTTCCGAACAAAGCCCTATGGTCTTGACGGTTAAGTGTTTGAACTAAAAACGAATTTTACAAATTTTGAAGGGTTTTAGGGTTCATAGATTAGGGAAGAAGATGACTCGGAGAGGGTGTTGGCGGGCCCACTATTCAACCATTTAACGGCCGCCAAGCCACTGGTGAGCTCCAAGAATGCGCACCCTTTCACGGTGGTTGGGCAGTTTTTGGCGTCTGGCACTACTCCACATGCAAAAGCCTAACACCTCAAAATAACTAGCAACACTCCTTCAATGACCTTAGAACTTTTTGTTTTTTAATAAAAATGAATTAAACAATTAAACACAATAAAAAAAAACAAAACAAAACAGCTAAACACATTTAAAGAAAAAAAAAGTACTCAAATAAAAAATAAAAATACAATTATACTATTTCTCGTTTGACTCAAGGACGTAGAGTAGATCTTGAGTTGCAAGATGTGCCACAAGATCAAATCGAAGTCGGAAATGCGTATCTACATCCATCAAGTCACCAAGGGCATCATCGTGAAAAACAGTTTGCATCGGATGATACCTTATGTGAATCGGTGAGATAGCCCTTCATTCATCCTTTAAAATCATGTTATGCAATATAACGCACGCATATGTCTTGCTCCTAATCTTGTCTATAGTGATAGCTGCATAAGTCACCTAAGTATGCCCCAGTATGCCTTCAGAACGCCGAAAGCACGCTCCACGTCTTTTCTTGCTGACTCTTGCAACTTCTTGAACTTCTTTTCATTCGGATCGGTCGGATATGGAACGTTTCCACAAACGTTGACCAAGTAGGGTAGATCCCATCTGTTAGATGGTATCCATGTTCGTATGAGTGTCCATTTACATTAAACGGACACTTAGGTGCGGTTCCATTTCGTTGAGTGAAAAACATTGAAGATTGGTGGAGAACATTGATGTCATCGTTTTGACCTAGGCGTACCACAATATGCATGCCAAGACCAAAAATCCTGTGATGTAACCGCTTCGAGCATGACCGTTGGGTATTTTATCACATCTCATATATTAGGCACGCAACGCAGTGGGGCACAAGCTATCAGATGTGTATGGTCGATGTTATCTATCATCCCATGAATGTGATGTTTTTATTCATGTGATTGGTACAAAAGCTCAACATCTTGGCTTGTCCGCCTACACAAGAATTCATTCCCGTACAAGTGAATCACAAAGTTGCATAAAATTATTATGTATTCCCAGTTGCAAGTTGTTTAACGGCTAATTTATTGCAAAACACATATCTTTTCTCATGTATTTTGTATATTATTTAATTGTTTTTTCTTGTTTTATTAGTTATTTATTATTATTATTATTATCATTATTATATAGGAATCGTGAAAGAACTAAGCTTAAAACGAGGAAAATTATCAAGACGCGAGTACCCAAGTTTTTTTTTTTGAACCAAAAATTTCATTAGAGGAAAAACGAGCCGGACCTCAAAGCGAGGGCCGCCACGATAACATTACATCATATACAATGGGTATTTAACCCACTCATTCCAAACTACATCCTATATTTACTACGATGTTTCAACCAAAGGAAAGATAAGGCCTTCGCTCTCGCGACAATCTCCACTATATGAGGCGTTGAATTCTGAAAAATTTTGTTCCGCTCCAACCAAATCAGCCGGCAAGTCAGCATGATTAGTCAGCATGATTATACCCCGCAAAATCTTTCTCTCCCACTTCGAATTTCCAGAAACTGCTATCGGTTGTAACAGTTCTGCGATCGAAACCTGCTGCCACCCAAAGCATCTACACCAGGCCCAAATCTTACTCCATATTCCAGCCGTGAAACCGCAAGACACCATTAAATGAGAAACAGACTCCTCGGCAGCTTCACAAAAAGGACGCGAGTACCCAAGTTGAGAAAGGTTTATAAAGAAATTAAAAAATAATAATAAAAATAAAATAAAGAATTAGAAGGCAGCAGCCAAGAGCCCAAGACCCATGAATAAAGGAAAGAAGAAAACAAGCTGGAGCCCAAGTGTTGAGCCCAAGACCCGAAAGAAAAGAAAAAAAAAAGAATGTCGCTGGCCTGGTTGGTGAATTTCGGGTTCTTCGAGATAGGGCCCAGCTGGCCTCATGTGGCACCAATAGATCAGGTTGTGGAATGTTGTTTTGTGCACAATTTAGTTAAACTGGCAGCTCACAAAATAGGCTTGGGGAAACAAATTTTAACAATTATTGTAGCAGATTAAAAGTCGAATTTTTGTTATGGACTGAAACCATTATAAGGCATGAGACTTGTCTCTCATTGGCTATATAGGCAACAAATGCGAGATTTATAACCCAAATGGGTTCTCTCCTATTAAACTAGTCTTTTGAAATGAGTTCTCTTGTTTAGGTTGTAATAATTCTGAAGTAGAATAAAAGAATATTGAATGCTTGGCATCATTAGTTGAAGCTTGGGTTTGTTTACTTCACATATTAGTTTGGTTTTTTGATTACTTTGTGTTTATTTCACACATTAGTTTGGTTTTTGATTACTTTGTATTTTCAAATACTAGCTAGTGTGTTTCATTTAAACGTTGAACCTATGTTTTTTGAATTATTATGAGCTAAATATTTATAACTGCCTAGGCCTTAATGATGAATACATGTTAGACTCGTAGTTCTCGGTTTTTAAATTATTTTAAGGGTTAATGTTTTGGTAAAAATTTGATTGGTGTATATTATGATGTGTATGTATGTCTAGGTTTAATTTGTGATCTTAGATAGTTCCATAATCATCTTAGTGGATGTCTTCCATGGTTGTATGATTATTAGGGTTACTTGTTTGGTTCTTGTAGCTTAGTTTGTAGTTTTGTGCATGAAAGCCGTATAAACTTGATTAGAGACTTTAGAGGACTTAATTCTTCCTCCATCCTTAAGACCGGGGTGGATATACGATATACCTATAAAAATCAAAGCCAACTTTTAAACCCTTAATTGGGTTAAACCCGATTGTGCTTAACCTCAATCCAATTACTGAACCATATACTAAAGATTGGGTTCGGGGTTTAGTTTTATTAAGGTCCCGGTTAATTAACACCATGATCGGGTGAGGTTAGATTTTGTTCGGACCGGTGTTTGGTTAAAAAGCCCACCCCTGGTTGGTAATTGGCCAGATTGAAGATTCTATGTTGGTTGTAATAGATCAGATTGTAGATTCTATTTGTTTGACAATGGGTCATATTACAGACTCTATTTGATACACAAGACTAAAATTTGATACAAAAAGTGGCACCATTCATTTCACAAGCAAAAAAAATAATGATAAATAAACTAGTAACGTAGTTGTAGAATAAGGTGAATAATGTGGTAACATTTGAAATCAACATGGATGTGACTGAAAGCAATTATGGTTGTAATGTGTTTGATGATTATTATTGATAAACAAGAGCCCTATATATAGGGATAATACAACCAAGATATAAGGAAAGGATATACACTAAATAATACAAAGATTATCTACTAAATAACATTATCATAATCTATTCCTAAATTATCTCAAAGTCGGTTACTGGCTAAGACACCCCCTCAGTTTGAGCGGCTGAGAACAGACGCTCAAGCTGGACCGAAAAGTTTGGAATAGTTCACGCGATAATCCTTTAGTAAATATATCCGCATATTGCATAGACGAGGGCACATGAAGAACCTTGATATGGCCGAGCCGGACCTTCTCCCTGACGAAGTGAATGTCGATCTCGATGTGTTTAGTCCTTTGATGTTGAACCGGATTATTAGATAAATAAACCGCTGACACATTGTCACAAAAAACGACAGAGGCACGAGATAAATGAGTTTGTAATTCAAATAGTAGATTGTGGATCCAGGTTGTTTCTGCAACTGCATTTGCAACTCCTCGATACTCTGCTTCGGCACTAGAATGTGAAACAGTAGGCTGACGTTTGGCGGACCATGAAATTAGGTTGTCACCAAGGAAAACACAATATCCCGATGTGGAGCGTCTGGAATCTGGGCAACCGCCCCAGTCAGCATCAGAGTATGCCACCAAGTCATGAGAGGTCGACCGAACTATCTTTATACCGTAATCAATTGTACCTTGCAGATATCTGATAATACGTTCCATGAATGCAAAATGTGGATCCCGAGGCTCATGCATGAAGAGGCAAACCTGCTGTACAGCATAAGACAAATCTGGACGTGTGAATGTTAGATATTGCAAGGCCCCTGCTAAACTGCGATATAAAGTGGGGTCCGAAAATAATTGCCAATCCGTAGCACTGAGTTTAGAAGAAAGATCAACCGGTGTGGAGCACGGTTTACACGAGGACATAGACGCGCGAGCGATTATATCCTTGGCGTATTGGGCCTGTGAAAGAAAAATCCCGTGCTTCTGTTGAGTGACTTTTATCCCCAAGAAATGATGCAGACGACCCAAGTCCGTCATGGCAAACTCCTGCGAAAGCGTGCCAATAATGGTGTTCAAAAGTCGGTCATTAGAAGCCGTTAGGACTATATCATCAACGTATAGCAACAAATAGGCAATATTAGTCGGGGCTTGATAATAGATGAATAAAGACTGATCGCATGTGCTACTGCGAAACCCCTTAGAAAGAATAAATTGAGCAAAACGAGTGTATCATGCCCTTGGTGCCTGTTTAAGCCCATACAATGATTTCTTCAGCCGACAAACATAATTAGTAAACCGTTGATTGTAAAACCCGGGTGGTTGGTGCATAAACACTGTCTCCTGTAATTCCCCATGTAAAAAAGCATTCTTGACGTCTAGTTGATGAATTGGCCAAGACCGTGACACAGCCAAGGACAAGACTGTGCGAATAGTGGCCGGTTTAACTACAGGACTAAACGTTTCATCACAATCCACACCAACAGTTTGGGAATTCCCATTGACCACCAATCTAGCCTTGTAACGCTCCAACGAACCATCCGATTTAAATTTATGTCTGAAAAACCACATGCATCGTATAACGGGATGGTCACGAGGCCGGGGAACCAGTTCCCATGTATCGTTTTCCTGTAAGGCCGTAAACTCGGCTTGCATGGCATGCAACCAATTTGGATCAGTTAGAGCTTTGGCGTAGGAGGTAGGTACAGGGGAGATGGTTAGGGTGTTGTGAATAGCGGTATGGGTGGTTCGGGATTTGGAGCGGGTCATCATAGGATGTTGATTTGTGACCGTGGGAGTAGGCTGGGTATGGGCCGGTGTGGGTTGGGATTGGGCCGTGGTGTAGGGGCCGTAGGGAGGGGGTTTGTTGGGCTGGGATACTGGGTTGGGCCGGTGGGAGGTTGTGGCACAGGTGGAAGCCGGTTGGCACAGTGTCGTCCAAAAAATCATAGGAGGTGGGCGGATGAGGCAGTGTATATGGGAACACATGCTCATCGAAGGTCACATGACGGGAGATGTGAACCTTTCCAGTGGTGGGGTCCAAGCACCGGTAGCCATGGAAATCAGGAGGATATCCGAGAAAAATGCATCGCATGGACCTATGGTGCAGTTTATGGGGTTGGGTGGCCGATGTGTTTGGGTAGCAAGCACATCCGAACACTCGTAAGTGTTCGTAATCTGGGTGCCGAAGGTAAAGGACAAAGGTAGGTGTGTAAAAATTAAGTCTTTTGGTGGGTAATATATTATGTAGGTAGGTGGCTGTGTGTAAGGCTTCAACCCAAAAGGAAGGAGGTAGATTCGCATGAATTAAAAGAGCCCGAATGATGTCATTCAAGCGTCGAATCATACGCTCGGCCCTTCCATTTTGAGAGGATGTTTGTGGGCAAGAAAAACGGAAAAGTAAATCGTTCTGTTGGGCAAAAGTTTTAAAGGCTACGTTGTCAAATTCACCCCCTAAGTCACATTGAAAAGTTTTAATTTTTCGGTTAAATTGGGTAAGGATTAACTGGTGAAATTTAGCGAAGGTGGGAAAAGTTTCAGACTTGTATTTTAGGGGGTAAACCCACACGAAGTGTGAGAAATTGTCAATTAGCACCATATAGTACTTATATCCTGTTTTACTCGTGATTGGCGAAGTCCATAAATCGCAATGTATAATATCAAAGGGAGCAAAAGCAAACGTATTAGATAAATAAAACGGTAAACGTTTATTATTCGAAATTTGACAAGAATTGCAAAGAGTTTGACTTTTGTCCTTATTACATTGAAAATTAAAATTACGATTTAAAATATCTAAAACTTGCGCCCCGGGATGTGCTAAACGATCATGCCAAGGAAGGTGGTGGGAAGCAATAAATGTGGCTTGAGGTGGCAGCTGAGGTGGCGTGAACGTGTAGAGGGTCCCGGTACTGTCGTGACGAGAAAGTGGCTTCCTAGTTTTGAGGTCCTTCAAAGAAAAACCAAACGGGTCAAATTCGACAGACACTTGATTATCACGAGTAAAACGTCTAACGGAAATAAGATTTTTAATTATTTGTGGGCTATAAAGTATATGTGGGAGGGTGTAGGTGCGGTTAGGTAATGAATGAAAGCCCGTACCTGATCCGTTAATTGGTAAATACATGCCATTGCCTACCAAAATATTACGACAAACAGGATTAGAATCAGGGATAAGTATTTTACCTTTGTCCTTTGTGACGTGGGACTCAGCACCGGTATCCATAACATCAGAAGTCCAACCCGTGTTTGGGGAATTCACTTGCATATTAGCCATAGCAGCTTGTAAGTCAGTGGGGCAGAGTGGATTGTAACCGGGTTGGAAGAATCCTGGTGGTGCGGCTGAGGAGAAGCCAGTGGCCGGAGAAAACCCGGCAAATTGAACCTGAGGGGCCGGAACCTGCTGTGACGTGTTGCTCCAGGGCTGAGGGTTCGATTGGGTCGGGTATGGGCAGGGCGGCGGTGCCCACCAAGCCCAATTGGGGTAAGCCGGTTGCTGACCTGGGTAGAAGGACCAGGGATTTTGTTGCTGGGGTCGCCCCTGTCCCTTACCACGGCGATTAGATGAACCTCCTCGGCCACGAGTGCCTCGGCGATTGTAGGAGCCATCAGTTTGGGAATTAGGGTTTGCTGAGGAGTGGTCAGGCGGCGGCGGCGCTGCAGTGGCAGCAAGAACAGTGTTGGTGTGTCCCTTCTGTGCTTCGATCCGTATCACCTCGTCATTCAACATTGTTATTGCTTGGTCCCAATCAACTCCTTGTTGGTTTATCAGCGATGCAGTGGTGTTGAACTCTGCTGGCAGCCCCCGGACAAGTTGGAGAACGAGCCTGGAGTCAGACACGGGCTGGTCCACGTCAGCCAATTGATTGGCTAAATCAGATAACTGTTGACAGTAGTCTTCAACCGACGAGCAAGCGGTCAGGGTCATATTGCAGAATTTTGTCTCAAGCGCCGCAGCGCGAGCTTTCTTGTTGCTCAAGTACTGCTTCTCGAGCTTTAACCACGCGTCCCGGGCTACAGTTGTGTCCATGAGTCGTTTCAGAATATTATCTGAGACATTACTGTAGATCCACTGAAGGACCAATGCATCAAGTTCCTTCCATTGGGTGTATTCAGGGGATGTGGGTGCGGGCGGTGGTGTATCATCGATATGGTTTTCAACCTTGTATGCAACAGCATGAAGGCGAAACAGTTTAACCCATGCCGAATACGTCACCTTCGAACCGTCCAGAGTCCGGATCTTAGATTGGATATTCGACACGGAATAGGCCGGATGCAGGGAAGCCGGCTTGGTCGATGATTCAGGTACGTCTTCTTTCGTCATGGTGACGATGCCGAACGAATCCGGGCTGGGTGGAAATCGGAAAAAAACGAAAAAAAAAGAAAGGCAATCAGAACCGATTAGGCTCTGATACCATGAAAGCAATTATGGTTGTAATGTGTTTGATGATTATTATTGATAAACAAAAGCCCTATATATAGGGATAATACAACCAAGATATAAGGAAAGGATATACACTAAATAATACAAAGATTATCTACTAAATAACATTATCATAATCTATTCCTAAATTATCTCAAAGTCGGTTACTGGCTAAGAGTGACTTGAAGGATACATAGTAGAGATTATTTGTTATTGCAGGTTAATCCTCCAATCGCTGAACTTTACAAAAATGAAGCTAAACATATGTTTCACAAACCGTTGCTTATCAACTCTACAATATTCAACCGCCGAGCTGCATTCGCACCTTTGAAAATCATGGCATTGAGTGAAAGGAAGCATAGGGGTTGCTGGAAATTGTGACCACTCAAACTTGAGATAAGTTGCAGCTAACTGGAACCAGTTTCTTTAAATTGATACACAGGTCATGTTGTTTAACAGATGCAAACAGTAGCTTATCTTCAATTATCTGACAATAAATTTACAATAATATCACAGATAAAAATCATGTGCAGGCTGCAGCCTAATAATTTCGTACAAACATCTGGCGTGCTTCAAACTTGCAACTATCTACCTGCAACAATAAACAAATTAGTATAACCCCACTAAACAAAATCTCATAATTACAAGTCTTTTCATCGCAAATTAACAAAATATTTATCATGAGCTCATCCCAATCTCTCAAAGTCTCAATGTAACATATTTATCATCTCTAATTTAAAATTATTATTTTGATGACTCTGGCTGGACATAGGCACATCAAACATAGCAAATTAGGCTATTTCTCAATGTAAAAAAAAAAAAAGAGAGAGACACTTGCAGTGTGGACGCGAGCTATCACCTTTAATTAGGCATTTCTTATCAATATTTTAACTTCTATAATATATGGATATAGGATTTGAGAGATGGAATCCAATATAATTATAGTAACACTATATAACCGTAACAAACCAGCAAGAAGCTGGGGAACTAAACAACAGATTACAAAGCTGCAACTATGCTAAAGTCTACCCAATCGCCCCAACCAATAGACTTGTCCCCAGCCTTATTCTTAAAACATATAAACGAGTCTTCCTTGATTCGCTCCACCACCTTCAAGATAGGCACGACTTACCATTAGATTCCATATTGTTCCGGATATTCCACAGCGTCCAAAAGGTTGCAATGACCACCACGAGGACAATTTTCTTCCACCTCCTTGACTCAATTTGAGTGGTAATAAGGTCAATAATCTTCTCAAGTCTAAGTCAACCAAAATCGGCTCCTTCAGCCATCCAAAAACTTGCCACCAGACTATAACCAACTTTTTTATTGTCAAGCCCACCAGCTTTAAGCCTGTTACGCATAATTTAGTAACCCATTAACTCTAACCTTATGGCCTAAGCCGCCACCTAAGAGGTATTTTTAAGACAATGTTATTACAAAAGATATTTATCAACATATAAGCCATCTGAAAATAATTTTACTGTCCCTGTCCTATTTTTTTTAAGAGTTAAAAACACAAATGTACACTTTACAAACCTTTGCCTCCGCCTAAACTGAATGACGATATTTCTGCGGACTGCGGTGTGAAGATGGTCCCGTGTTGGGCCGAACTACCTTGGTCTTTAGCCCATGCCCTTTTTCTCCTTAGCCCACAATTTCTATTTTCTTCCTTAGCCCTCTAGGCCAAAAATTAATAAACTAAGTATAACAAGAAGAATTGTTAGGTGTTTTTTTCTTTGGTTTTCTGTCAGTGGCTCTAAAGTTATGCTAATAATCATTTTCTTTTTCAAAACACATAAAAAGAAGATTAAGATGTAAATAGAATGAAAAGAGATCAATTATTGAGGCGTGATTTATTTGTTTAATAAAAAGTTGGCATCTAATTTGAAAGGAAAAGACAGATAAAAATGCATTATATTTTTAGTGGTTTTCCTTTTGGCACAATAATTCAAAGGTGGGGTTGGTGCTGTTTTTACAATAATTGAAACATAGACCAATGACCATAACTATGAATGAGTGAATCCACTATCAACAACACCTCACAACATTAACCTTTTCTTCTATACCTCTACAGCAACAATCTAAACAAAATCAATGGCTGAAGTGGTGCTCTCTTCTCTACTACCTGTGCTCTTTGAGAAGCTGTCTGATGCAGCTTTGAAAACCATTGCTCGCCACAAGGGAATCGATGCTGAGATCAAGAAATGGCAGAAATCATTAATCTCAATCCAACTTTATCTTACTCATGCTTCTCAGATGGAGATAACTGATCCATCTGTGAAACAACGGCTCAATCATCTTCAGCATCTGGCTTATGACATCGATGACGTCCTCGATGGTTGGCTTACAGAAGCCATGTATCCTGAGTTCACCCCAGAGTCAGAAGGCATCACCAGCAAGGTAAGAAAGCTACTTCCAACTTGTTGCACTAATTTCTCACAGACTGCTGCGGTGATTGCCGAGTTAGATGATATTTCTAACCAATTACAAGATCTAGTTAAGCAGAAAATTGACCTTGGTTTGATTATGAAAGAGGATCAAACTAGGCCAAATAATAATAATAATAATAATAATAATAGGAGTTCTCAAACCTCTATTGTCAATCCATCTAGTATTTTTGGACGCCAAGCTGAGAAAGAGGCATTGGTCCAACAATTACTATCACCGGTGGATGAACCATGTGATCAAAACTATGGTATCGTTCCCATAGTTGGCATGGGTGGGGTCGGGAAAACTACCCTTGCTGGACTTGTGTACCATGAAAAACAAGTCATTGATCACTTCGAACCCAAGGCGTGGGTTTGTGTTTCAGATAAGTTTGATACCTTTGCTATAAGCAAAGTCTTCTTCCAATATGTGGCAGGGGTAAACAAGGAATTTGCAAATTTAAATATGCTTCAAGAAGATCTTGTAAACCACCTAAGGGGGAAAAGGTTTCTGTTGGTGTTAGATGATGTGTGGAGTGAGAATTATATGGATTGGGAAACCCTAGTCAAACCATTTCATACATGTGCTCCAGGAAGTAAAATCATTATAACAACACGGAAGTTTCAATTAGTGAATCAGTTGGTTCACAACCCTCTAAACGAGCAGTTGCTAAAACTCTCAGATGATGATGCTCTGTCGTTAGTAGCTCGACATGCATTAGGTGTGAATAACTTCGATTCACATTTGTCACTCAAACCCTACGCTGAAGGTATTGTGAAAAAATGCGGTGCGTTACCTTTAGCTTTGGTAGCACTTGGTAGATTGTTGAGAACAAAACAAGATGAGGTAGAGCACTGGAAGAAAGTGTCAAACAGTGACATATGGATATTAAAAGATGAGGGTGGAATTCTTCCAGCCCTAAGAATAAGCTACGATGATCTTTCTGCACCTTTGAAAAAGGTGTTTGCATATTGCTCCTTGTTTCCAAAGGACTTCATGTTTGACAAGGAGGAACTGGTTTTGTTATGGATGGCTGAAGGGTTCCTCCACCAGCTAACTCAAATCGATTCAACAGAAGAACTACAACGCTTGGGTCACAAATTCTTTGATGAGTTGTTGTCAAGGTCATTTTTTCAACATGCACCAAATGATGAATCATTATTTGTGATGCATGACCTCATGAATGACTTGGCGACATCTGTTGCTGGTGAGTTTTTTGTAAGGCTAGACAGTGAGAACGAGAAGAATATTAGGACAGAGATGTTGGAAAATTACCACCATTTGTCCTTTGTTCGTGAAAGATATGTAGCTTACAAGAAGTTTGAAGCATTCACCAAAGCTAGACGTTTGAGAACATTCTTGGCAACGTCAGCCGGGGAAGTAAAAAGTTGGAATGGTTACATGAACCATCTTACGTCTGCTGGGTATATAAAAAGCTGTTATGCTTTCTACTTATCCAATAAGATTCTCACTGACTTGCTTCCTACGTTACCATCGTTGAGGGTTTTATATTTGAGTCACTTTAGTATAAGTGAGGTACCGGAGTCCATTGGTACTTTGAGGCACTTGAGATATCTTAATCTATCTCAAACTAGAATCAAACATTTGCCGGAAACTGTTTGCAATCTTCGTAATTTACAAACACTCCTCCTATTTGGCTGTTATGCATTAACTAAATTGCCCAACAACTTCCTAAAGCTTAAAAACCTACGACATCTTGATGTTAGAGACACCCCGCTTTTGTTTAAGATGTTGTTAGGTGTTGGTGATTTAAAAAGCCTACAAATTACTCTCTCAAAAATCGTTATCGGAAGTGAAAGTGGATTTGAAATAGCTAAACTTAAAGACTTCAAGAATCTTTGTGGGAAAATTTCCATTATAGGTTTGGAAAAAGTGCAAAATGCGATTCATGCACAAGAGGCGAACTTTTCACAGAAGAGGCTTAGTAAGTTGGAGCTTGTATGGAGTGATGAGCTACATGATTCACGAAATCAAATGCTTCAAAAGGCGGTCCTAAACGAGCTGAAGCCTTGTGATGCTAGGTTGATACAACTCAAAATTAGGGCATATGGAGGATTGGATTTTCCAAATTGGGTTGGGCATCCCTCATTTCTTTCTTTGAAGCATGTCTCAATAACTAAATGTAGGAGATGTACGTCTCTACCACCACTTGCGCAGCTACCGTCACTTAAGGAGTTGTTTATTGCAGACTTATATGCGGTGGAAGTTGTGGATTTTGAGTTATTTGGGACTGGTCATGCATTTCCTTCGCTTGAAATTATGAGTTTTAAAGATATGCATGGGTGGAAAAAATGGTCAGGGGCTGTGTTTCCACGCTTGCAAAAGCTTACAATAGATAATTGTTGTAATTTGGTTGAAGTCACGCTTGAATCACTACCTTCATTGAGTGATTTAACATTAGAAGCTTGTAATAGTGTTGTGTTGAGAAGGCTGGTTGAAGTAGCTCCAGCAGTCACCAAGTTGGAAATAAGAAGTATTTCAAGGCTTAATGATGTGGCGTGGGGAGCTGTTTTAGAGTATCTTGGTTCGATTGAAGAATTAAGCGCAAAGTATTGCAATGAAATAAGATACCTGGTGAAATCAGATGCAGATGCAAGTAAGGTTCTAGTGAAGCTGAGGGAATTGGATGTGAGCTATTGTGATAAGTTGGTGAGTATAGGAGAGAAAGAGGAGGAGGATAATTGTAGGAGCAACATCCTACCAGCTCTTAGGACGTTGGAGGTATATAATTGTAAGAATATGGAGTGTTGCAGCTGTCCAGATGGCATTGAGAAGTTGAGTGTAAAGAGTTGTAGTTCAATTACAGTTGTCTCCTTTCCAAAAGGAGGACAGGAGAAGCTCAAGTCAGTTACAATAGGGAATTGTAAGAAACTATCGGAAAGGGAGTTGGGAGGACAAAAAATGGACCACAGAAGCAGCAGCATGCCAATGCTTGAATATGTTGATATACGCGATTGGGCAAATCTGAAATCAATCAGTGAATTGAGTCATTTGACATCATTAAAGAAACTGTATATAGAAAATTGTCACAAAATGGATGGTTCCTTTCTTGGTGACAATTTGACATTGTTGGAGACTCTGATGATATTGGAGTGTCAAGGTATGGATGTTTCTATTCCTGGTTGGGTTTGGCCTCCGAATTTGCGTGAGTTGGTACTAGGGAAGTTGAAGAGGCCCTTCTCAGAGTGGGGCCAACAGAACTTTCCAACCTCACTTGTGAAACTACGGTTATATGGTGATGGTGAAGATGGAGTTGATAGTAGCAGTCAAATTTCTCATATTCTTCCTTCATCTCTTACTTCTCTAGATATAATGGAATTTAAGAAATTGGAATCAGTTTCCATGGGACTCCAACACCTCACCTCTCTCCAACATCTCTTTATTTACAATTGCCCTGATCTGAAGGAAGTGTTTGTGCATCCCCAAAACCTCACCTCCCTCCAATCTCTCTCTTTTTCTTTCTGCCATAATCTGAAGGAAGTGTCTTTGGATCCCCAACACCTCACCTCCCTCCAACATCTCTCGTTTAACTATTGCAATAATCTGAAAGAAGTGTCTTTGGATCCCCAACACCTCACCTCACTCCATCATCTCACTTTTTACGAATGCCCTAACATGAAGGACCTACCAGAAAGTTTGTTGCCTTCCCTCTTGAGATTAGACATCAGATGGAGCCCAGGTCTGAGCGAAAGATGCAGTAAAAACGGGAGTTACTGGCCCCTTGTCTCCCATATCCCCTGCATCGAAACATGAATGAAGTTAAATATGAAGGTATTTCTCCCCCTTTTTGGTTTAATATTAATTTTTTTTTTTTTGAACATTCAAACGAAATTCCATTCACCCAACAAAAAAACGTACATACACGGATCACCCAGGCTCATTAAGCGAGTAGCTACCTGGGCCAACCCAAAAGAAACAAAGAAACATTACATTAAGATACTACATATTGTAAACAGTATTAGACATAACCAAACTCAACCATTTCGGTCCAGTTTTAACCCAGCCGACCCAATAGTTTCTGCCCTCCTGCAGTCGCAGCCACCGGTCCCAGTTCAGCCGTTGTCAAACAGCGAAAACTCCCACCATTTCTCCCGTTTAATATTAATTAACTCTTGTTTTTCTTTTTTTCGAACAAACAGTTTTAAATGTAATCTTAATATGTCAAATATAAGGTTTACTGTTTTCTTGTGAAATTATCCATTAAATTGGTCAATTTAGTATCAAATTAATTATGTCTGTACTCGTATGACAAGGCCAACTAATTTTACAATCTATTTAAATTCAAATGGGTTTAGTGGATTAAATTTCTTTGAAATATGTCATTTTCTTAAGCATGTGTTTCTATATAATTAGCAAAACTATGTTAAAAAGTTACTTTTTTGTACAGTATATGATTTTGATCATTCTTAATGCTAATCTAATTCATATGGCTTCTCTTTGGTTGCATGGATTACAAATCTGAATATAGTTTTGTTAATCCGATTTAGCTGGCTTCTAATATTGTACTGTATTGGCTGTGGTTTGATAAAGTCAATCTTGAAAATGGCAAAAAAAAGGGGAAATGTATCATCCATTCAAGTCTTGTGTTGGTTATTTGTGTTAAACTGAGTTATTTTAGAGTCCGTTTCTGATAGAAAGGGAGCAAGAAACATTTGTTTCTTGAGTTTATGTAATTATCTTCTGTCTCTTTCATTATTTGATTAATGAAGATCTGTAGAAATGATGAATATGTAGAAATCATGAATAACTTAATTATGTTTGTACCAACATGGCAGTTCCCGTTATATGTTGTTTCTATGTAGTCTACTTTAATTTGGGTAGGATCTTTTGGCCTTCTATTTTATTATTACAAAGTTGATTGTTCTATGAGTAAACTGATCATGGCTAATTTGATGTTGCAAGAATCAATTGCGATAGGAAGCATTCTACAAGAGATTTGCCAACATTCACAGCAGGGAGCAAAACCTTAGATTTGATTTGAAGATTATGCTGTTGGATTTTTTTTTTTTTTGGATGTGGATACCAATTAGTGGGTTGTTCATTGTTGATGGTGGTAATGGAAATTTCAACCTTCTAATATAAAAGAACCAGTTGTATATTGTTTGTTAAGTATTGCTGCATCTGACCTGTGTTTAGTCATGTTTTTCATGAAACTAGTGTTCAATAACAAGTTCAAAGATTTCAGTATATTTTGTCTAGCCTTTGTGTATCTTGTAGCATGACTTGTGGTTATACTTTTGTGTTTGTGGTTTAAATTGGTGAATGATATACCTATAAAGAGAAAAGTCGTCCAAGCTTCTTCGAACGACGTAGGCGTATATGAACATGAAAAGGTATATGATATACCTATAAAAATTGGAGCTAACCCTTAATCAGTTAACCCAATTGTGCATAACCTCAATCTAATTACCGAACCAAATACTAGAGTTCTGGTTCAGGGTTTAGTTTTGTTCAGGTGGTTCTGGTTAATTAGGCAACACCATGATCGATGTTGGACTGATAACTATGAAACACAGCGGAAATAAAAAACTCACTGAAACAATGATTGAAACAAGGAACAAATAACAAAGGAAACTATTATAAACAAGGATAATAATCGTCAAGTGTTTTTGGACAGAAACGAATTAGTAGATTGAACTTTTTGAACAATCTTGGTTGTTGGAAATTATAATCAAGAAATTGCGTTGACTTCAGAAAGTCAAACGACACAAAATAAAAGGCGCCAAAGTTGAAGAGTTGTGTCGGTTATTATTTAAGTCATGTCGGTTAATAAGTTAGTTAAATAACCGTCATATGTGTGGGTATAAATACCCGCCTATGTTTCATTTGTATGTATGTGGGAATGTTATTGTGTTTGTATATATTAGTTTTGTTCCCCATCCTCTGTTTCCACGAGTCCCTGCACATCATGATGTGCATACTCAATCATCATTGTTCATCATAGAAACCAAGTATATAGTTTGCATACTCAATCATCGTTGTTCTTTTATATATATAATATGCCATTAACTTCCAAAATACAAACGCAATATATATACAAATTATTTGTTACATCCGATTGAGATTGAGACATCTCAAGCCACACGCGGCGATTGATTACCCCTATATAAATACAGTGGCTTATGACATTTGTTCAGCTCTAGTCCGGGCTGTACGTTGGGTCAAACAAAAACAAGAATTTGAATCAATATAGAGACTTGGGGTGTGATTGAATAGCTCTAGAAGTTATGTTTTATCATTTTGTACTTATTTGTAAACAAGTTTTGAGATGTAAATACTGAAAGAAAAAGAAAATGATCAATTATTGGTGTTGATTTGTCAATAATAGATGAGCATATTTTAAGGGTGTATGATTACTTTCTCAGTTAAGTTTTGTTTTTTTTATGCAAATTGAGTAATAAATAAATTGTGTCAAACCAATAATTTTAATAAAATATTTAGGGGACAGTTGGCAGGGTAGGCACCACCCTGGATGCTGATTGCTGATCTGATCTGAGTTTGCAAAACAATACTTCAAACGTTGACCATATATCTGAATGAATGTATTAACTCTTCATTCTCAAGCCTTCACAACATTACACACTACATCTTCTCTCTCACCTGAAACGTTGACCATATTGCAATGGCTGAATTGGTGCTCTCTCCCCTGATCGAATTGCTCTTTGAAAAGCTGACCGATGCAGCTTTGAAAACCATTGCTCGCCACAGGGGAATTGATGCTGAGATCAAGAAATGGCAGAAATCATTAATCTCAATCCAACTTTACCTTACTCATGCTTCTCAGATGGAGATAACTGATCCATCTGTGAAACAACGGCTCAATGATCTCCAGCATCTGGCTTATGACATAGATGATGTCCTTGATGGTTGGCTGACCGAAGCCATGCATCCTGAGTTCACCCCAGAGTCAGAAGGCATCACCAGCAAGGTAAGAAAGCTACTTCCACCTTGTTGCACTAATTTCTCACGGACGGCTACGCTGATTGATGAGTTAGATGATATTTCTAACCAACTACAAGATCTAGTTAAGGAGAAAAGTGAGCTTGGTTTAGAAAATCTTGGTTTGAAAGTGGAAGAGGGAACTAGGCCAGAAAATAATAACAGAAGATTGGAAACCTCTGTTTTTGACCCATCTGATATTGCTGGACGCCAAGCTGAGAAAGATGCATTGGTCCAAGAGTTATTGTTACCAGCGGGTGAACCACTTGATAAAAACTATAGCATCGTTCCCATAGTTGGTATGGGTGGGATTGGGAAAACTACGCTGGCTAGAATTTTGTACGACGAAAAGCTAGTCAAGGATCACTTTGAGCTCAAGGCGTGGGTTTGTGTTTCGGATGCCTTTGATATCCCTGGTATAAGCAAAAAGATATTTGAAGCTATGGGAGGTGAGCTGAGGAAGGAAAATGAAGATTTTAATAAGCTTCAAGAAGATATTAGAGATCAAGTAAAGGGTAAAAAATTTCTATTCATACTAGATGATATTTGGAGTGAAAGTTACACGGATTGGAACATCTTGGTCCGGCCGTTTTATACTTGTGCTCCCGGAAGTAAAATCATCATAACAACACGGAAGGTTGAATTAGTCAGTCAGTTGGTTCGCAAGCCTCTAAACAACCAATTGAAAAAGCTCTCAGATGATGATGCTATGTCTTTAGTTGCTTGGCATGCATTAGGTGTGAAAAACATTGATTCAAGTTCGCCACTCCTGCCCTATGCTAAAGGTATTGTGAAAAAATGCGGTGGGTTACCTTTAGCTTTGGTAGCACTTGGTGGATTGTTGAGTAAAAAAAAAGATGACGTAGAGCACTGGAATAAAGTGTTAAACAGTGATATATGGAGATTAAAAGATAAGGATGGAATTCTCCCAGCCCTCAAACTAAGCTATGATGAACTTTCTGCACCTTTGAAAAAGGTGTTTGCATATTGCTCCTTGTTTCCAAAGGACTTCCTATTTGACAAGGAGGAACTCGTTCTATTATGGATGGGAGAAGGGTTCTTGCACCAGCCAACTCCATTCTACTCAACAGAAGAAGACTTGGGTCATGAGTTCTTTGACGAGCTGTTGTCAAGGTCATTTTTTCAGCATGCACCTGATAATGAATCATTGTTTATGATGCATGACCTAATGAATGACTTGGCGAAATCTGTTGCTGGTCAGTTTTTTGTAAGGTTAGACAGTGAGGCAAAAACAAAAGAAAGTTTGGATATTGGTGTAGAGATGTTGAAGTACCGCCATATGTCATTCGTTCGTGAGAAATATGTAACTTACGAGAAATTCAAGGCATTCACCAAAGAAGAAAACTTGAGGACATTCTTGGCAACTTCTGCAGGGACGGAAGAAAGTTGGGCACGTTTCTACTTATCCAATAAGGTTCTCAGTAACTTGCTTCCTGACTTACCATTATTAAGGGTTCTAAGTTTGAGTCGCTTTAATATAAGTGAGGTTCCAGAGTCCATTGGTACTTTGAGGCATTTGAGATATCTTAATCTATCTCAAACTAGTATAACTCATTTACCGGAAACAGTTTGCAATCTCTACAATTTACAAACATTGATCCTATCCGGTTGTAATAAGTTAACTAAGTTGCCCAACAACTTCCCAAGGCTTAAAAACCTTCGTCATCTTGATGTTAGGAACACCAGGCTTTTGTTTAAGAGGTTGTTAAAGATTGGCGAGTCGAAAAGCCTACAAATTACTCTCTCAAAAATCAATATCAGAAGTGAAAACGGGTTTGAAATAGCCAAACTTAAAGACTTTAAGAATCTATGTGGGAGAATTTCCATCGAAGGCTTGGAAAAAGTGCAAAATGCAATTTATGCACATGAGGCGAACTTTCCACAAAAGAGGATTAGTGAGTTAGAGCTTGAATGGAGTGATGAGCTAAATGATTCACGAAATGAAGTACTTGAAAAAGAGGTCCTAAATGAGCTGCAGCCTTGTCATGAAAAGTTAATACAACTCAAATTTAACTCATATGGGGGATTAGAGTTTCCAAAGTGGGTTGGGGATCCCTTGTTCATCCATTTGAAGCACGTGTCAATAAGTGGTTGTAAGAGATGTACATCTCTACCGCCACTTGAGCAGCTACCGTCACTTAAGGAGCTATTCATTAAAGGCTTACATGGGGTGGAAGTTGTGGGTTTTGAGTTATTTGGGGCTGGTCGTACATTTCCTTCACTTGAAATTCTGAGTTTCGAAGCTATGCGTGGGTGGAAGAAATGGTATGGGGTTGTGCTTCCACGCTTGCAAAGGCTTGAAATAAAAGATTGTCCTAATTTGGTTGAAGTCATACTTGAAGCCCTACCTTCATTGAATGATCTAAGAATAAGTAAATGTGATAGTGGTGTGTTGAGAAGGCTGGTTGAAATGGCTTCAACAGTCACCAAGTTGGAAATAAAACTTATTTTAGGTCTTAATGATGTGGTGTGGAGAGATGTCATAGAGTATCTTGGGGCAGTTGAGGAATTAAAGATGGAGTCTTGTCATGAAATAAGATACCTGGTGGGATCAAGTGCAGTTGCAAGTAAGACTCTTGTGAAGCTGAGGAAATTAAATGTGAGATATTGTGATAAGTTGGTGAGTATAGGAGAGAAAGAGGAGGAGGATAATCGTAGGAGCAACCTCCTACCATCTCTAAGGACGTTGTATGTGTCTTATTGTAATAATATAGAGTGTTGCAGTTGTCCGGATGACATTGAGGTGTTGAAGGTACAAGATTGTAGTTCAATGAGAATTGTCTCCTTTCCAAAAGGAGGACAGGAGAAGCTGAGGTCACTCTCTATCTATAACTGTCATAAACTATTGGAAAGGGGGTTAGGAGGACAAGAAATGAACAACAGTAGAAGCAACTTTCGGATGCTTGAATATGTATGGATACAGAATTGGCTAAATCTGAAATCAATAAATGAACTGAATTGTTGTGTTCACCTCACTAAATTGCGTATATACAGTTGTGAAAGTCTGGAGTCATTTCCTGACAATTTAACATGTTTAAAGGAACTGGAAATAGTGAATTGTCCCAAATTGGATGGTTCCTTCTTTGTTGGTGACAATTGGACATCATTGGAGATACTAGAAATAAAATATTGTGAAAGTATGGATGCTTCTTTACCTGGTTGGGTTTGGCCTCCCAATTTGCGTTCTTTACAAATAGGAGAATTGAAGAAGCCCATCTCTGAATGGGGCCCACAGAGCTTTCCAACCTCACTTGTGAAACTAACGTTATGGGGTACTGGTGAAGATGGAGTTGATAATTGCAGTCACTTTTCTCATATTCTTTCTTCATCTCTTACTTCTCTTCAAATAAGATCATTTAAGAAATTGGAATCAGTGGATTCAATGGGACTCCAACACCTCACCTCCCTCCAACATCTAGAGTTTTGGGAATGCCCTAATCTGAAGGAAGTGTCTTTGCATCCTCAAAACCACACCTCCCTCCAACATCTGACTTTTATCAATTGCCCTGAGATGAAGGATCTACCAGAACTGTTGTTCCCTTCACTCGTGAGCTTAGAAATATGGGGTAATTGCCCAGCTTTGAAAGAAAGATATTGTAAAAACGGGACTTACTGGCCCCTAATCTCTCATATCCCCTGTAACTTCATATGAAGGTATCTCTCCCTACCTTTAATTAATTAAAGTTAAATAACTAATTTATTTTGACTCTTTTTGAAACAAACGCTTTTAAATGTAATCTCAAATATATTGCTGACTGTTTTCTTTTTCTTTTTTCTTTTTTTTTTTAAAAAAAAAAATTGGTTATTAAATTGTTCAAGTTAATATGGAATTTAATGTCTGTAGTCATATGATAGTTGCCAATTAATATTATGTGTATCAGAAATAACACTTACTTTCAACTTATCTAAACCCAAATGGGCTTAGTGCAGTGAGTTTCCCTTAGATATGTTGATATATGAGGAAACTGACCATGATGATATCCATGGCAGATTTGAAGATGCAGATCCATTTGTGATGGGAACCAAATTTACACTTTCTACTAGAGTTTTGCCAACATTCACAGCAGGTAGAAAAACCTTTGATTTGATTGGAAATTTATGACGTTGGATTCCTTTTGTTTTTTGTGGATACCTATATGTAATTTGTGCATCATTCATGGTCGTTGTCGTGATTTCAACATTTTAATTCTGAAGAACCTGATGAATCAGATTATATTTTGTTGTTGATAATGGATAAGACTGCAGAATGTATTTTGTGTTTGTACCTTTTATTTGGTGTTAAACTGAGTTATTTTAGAGTCTGTCTCAAATAGAAAAGGGAGCATGTAACATTTGTTTCTTGAGTTTAATTCAAGATCTGAACTCATTTATTTAGTTATATTTCCTAGCTTTTGTCTCACAATTGCAAAGTTCAACATATATGAATATGTAGAAATCATGAAGCACTTGAATTATGTTTGTAGCCGTGACATTACCTGTTACTATTTTGTTTATCTGTAGGATAATACCTTATTTTTTATATGATCTTTTAGCTTTCTTATTTAATTTGACATGTTGATCAATGAGAAAACTGACCATGGCTGATTTGATGCTGCAGACTCAATTATGATGGGAAACATTTTACACTTTTCTACTACACATGTGCCAACCTTCACAGCAGGGAGCAAAACATTAGATTTGATTGGACGATTATGACGTTGGCTTCCTTTTTTCTTTATAATTTCTTTTCTTATTTTTGTCATTACCTATTAGTGATTTGTGCATAAAAGTACCAGTGTACTCATATGGTATTTTGTTAGTAATGGGTTGTATGTTGTTTGTAATGGGTAAGACCGCGTATTGTCTATTGTGTGTACTTATTACTCTATTTACTTATTGGTGCATCAATGATGCTAGTTGTGACTATTTCAACATTTTACCTAAGCAAAGTGCCGATGATTCGACAATTGAGACCACCACCTATTTCCCTCCTTTTTTTTGTTACTGTGGCAATGGTCTATGGTGTGTTTAGAATGGAAGAGCAGCTTTTCGCTTTTTAGAAATCTAATTTTCAATTCCAAACAAGTCAAAAAATCCAGTGACAAAGATTCATAAGCGTCAAAACAACTCGAGTCAAAAAATCTTTTGACAGAGCATTCAGGGGAGTTTTAACATAATGATTAATCATCAACCGGCAACTTAATATAACAACTGTGTAAGTTGCACACTGATTACAAGAAAGTAAAACTAAAACAATATACACAACCAATATACATTAGGGGTGAGCATTTCGTGGTTCGGACCCACAGGAACCTTGAACCCGACCCACGAGAACCTTGGACCCGAACCTTTTTAAATATATGGGTCGGTTTCCGGTTCTAGATTTATATGAATTATCGGTTCCAGGTCGGGTCGGTTCCAAACCCACGGTTCTAATATAAGAACCACAAGAACCGTTTGTATTTTAATTAAAAAATAAAAAATTAATCTTTTTTAGTCTTTTCACTATTCGTTTTTACGTTTTATTGTAATCGATTTCATGAAATGTTAATACAATATTAAAAATATTATTTATAATAATAACAAAATATTTTTCTTGAAATATTTTTCGGCTTAATGGATATGCATAGATGTGATATATTATATAATATATATTATATTCAAATTCGAAGTAAATATTTATATATATCGCTCTGATGTGTGTGTGTATTTATTATGTATACATAACAGATTCACATAATGTTTCTAGTGATGAGAATGATAAAATTGTTACGAAAACATAAGTCGAGAAACTAAAAGTGATTTAAAATAGAAACTCATGGGCTATTGTTAGACTATCCGTTGTGTTAACGCGAGCAGCACGACGCAAACGAGGTTTCAGCGCCCGTACTCACCCCCACCCACAACAGCCCCACGCGAACAGTCCCGGCGCGAGCACAAGCGATGGTGGCCGCGTGGGTTAACGGGAAAAAGTAACCTTTGGTCGCGTCGTTGCTCACCCCCGCCACAACGGGGTCAAGTGACTGGATTACTTGATAGTCACGTCGGTGGGTCGCATCCGTTCGCTCGCGCGTCCACAGCAGACGGCCTTAGAACCATATGGAGGAATTATTTTACGAACATGGTAAAAGAATAGGAATATGTAAATCCTCTAAAAATGGCTATTACATTAAAAGGTTCTAGAGGGTCAGACCCTTTTACCCGACCCATCAGAACCTTTAGGACCCGGAACCACATAGCCTTTCAAGGTTCGGTTCGTGGTTCTTAATTACAACAATAAAAGGGTATACGGTTCTGGTGGGTCCGGGTCGGGTCGGGTCGGTTCCGGACCCTTTGCACAGCCCTAATATACATGATACCCAAAAAGCCCAAAAAATAAAAGAAAACCAAAGCTCACCAATCGGTCATCCATAATTTCAAACAAATCATTTCGTCTGAAAATTGAACAAACTGTAAAACCAACTTTCATTCTGTATTGACCCATAGGTAATGAAAAGTTGTCTGGTTGTAAGGAACATATTGCTTTTGATTTTGATTAATTTATAACTATGCCTATGTGACTGTTTATGAATAGATCAAGAATGGTTCATATGGACTCATTTTCCTTCGAGACTTCTAGTTGGCGGGGTAGGAGGTTGAGAAAGCTTCCTCGAGTTTGTTGAGAGGAATCCGATTCTGTTTCTTCTTCTGCAAGAAAACACACAAAAATCAAGCAAATAAGTACATATAATCAATTTTAACACGTTTAACTTACTAATGGATCAATTCTTGTTATATGCTTAATCGTTAACGGGTCAAAGGGGCAAACAAAAATAAATTAGCCTATACGATTAGAAAGAAACCAAAACCAAAAATTTCTAATACATTAAAACCTCTTGAATCATTTATATTAAATAATCACATTATTATGGGAATAATGTAATTTTTGTAAACATTGACAAAACTAAATATTTAATTAGAAATTCTGAGAAAAAATGAAGTCTCACATCAACCTGACCCATACAAAGATTTCACAACCCACCCATCCATTCAATTAATGTTTTTCTTCACCGTTCGTGCTTATAAAATCTTTAGATTGTAAACTCCTTTGCCCCTCGAAAATTGCAATCATTTCCATTTTAAGGTGTCCCGTGTCAATTGCAACATCTCTTATCTTTTAGAAAAAACTTAAGCCAAAATCACATAGTAGCCATCGGCTATGGTCACAGGCTCACCAGATCCCACTATTTTGCAACAAATGAAGGGTATTGACAAATTTCCAATCTTAATTTCCCATGCGTCCCTTGTCATTAATAAATATTGTTTATGGTGTTGACTTAGGAAACAAGATCTCCTAAATTTGCCCATAATTGAAGGGATTATTTTTTTATTTTTTTTTGAAAGGCCAACAAAGTCGTCATGGACTCCTGTGTGAATCTTTTTATGACAAATTCAGGATACCCACAAAGCACCCGGTCCTCCAGGGCCACCAATCCAGGGAACAATCGACCACCCACCCGTCCGAAGGCACGACAGTGAATAATCGGTAAAACCTAGTATCCTTCAAGGCTCGAACTTGTGACCATTAGGCCCCAAGTCACATATCATTAATAATCGAACATTTTAATTAAACTACATTTGTAGTCAATAATTAGTTAAAGGATGACTAGAATCGCTCAGTATGGGAATTAACAGGAGAAATAAGATATATAAACTCGGAACGAAAAAGGAAGAGAGAGAGAGAGAGAGAGAAAGAGAGACAGAGACAGAGAGTGAGAGATCTTACTAAAAAGTGACTTTACCGTTGGCCTTTTAGGTTTTGTACTCTTCTTCTTCAACTCAGCTGAAAATTAAATTTGGAAAACCATTAATTAAGATCATGATGATGCCATCTTACAAGTCACCTGAACTAATAAGTGCTCAAAAATGATAGAAGTTATATCCACTAATAAGAAGTTATTATGGATTTTGTTAAAAATATGTAATAATAATATTTTTAATCTTTGTCATTTTATTTCTTTTTATAAGTTTTGGTTATTTCATCATATTGCATAAGTTTGGGCAGGTGTGTTGCATTGGATTGCTGGTATGGACAAGGAGCCCAATGTTGCGGCCCAGTTCAAGATTGAAAGGTAGCAGTGGCCCAGTTCAAGAGAGTCCAAGAGATTAAAGTCCAGTTCGAAGTTTGATCAGAAGCCCAAGTCTCATAACTTAGCTTATGTGGCAATCCGTGTGAACAAACACAACGGATTGTCCACCGTTGATTAAAGCTGACTAGGCTAATCTTAGCCGTTGGATTATTTCGTGAGCTGAGCCTATATAAAGGCTGTGTTTCTTTGATCAGCATATTCATTCGTTCACTTTGTTTTGTATTCCTCTTTTGTATTCTCTCTTGATCAGTTTTTAGGGTTTGTGAGTTATCATCAGATTCATCTTGAATCTGCTGATAGGTGCTCTGTTAGATCTTGTATAGAGGTTCTTTGTATTTCAAGCTCTTTATTCTTTGTTTTGTTCTTGAGAGATTGAGAGGATCAGTTGTAATCAGAACTTTGTAAGGGTTTCAACATTTAGGGTTGGGTTTTATTTGAATAAAGTTTTATAGTATTTGATTCCATGTTTCTAACATGGTATCAGAGCTATTGGCTGTTATTTGAGATTCTTCCGCTGTGATTGGCTCTTGATTTTGCCCTTTGTTCTACCGTTGTGATCTGTAGGGATGGATTGATCTTGGTTGAGGGATTAACTGGGATAGATTGACTCGATCTAGACCTTACGTTGGATTGTGGTAATAGCATATCAGATTTGGGGTTTCTTGTTCTTCAAGGAGGCTAAATCTGGTGATTGAACATTGGAGGCTTATTTTCTGCTCTCTGATACTACAACCCTAAGTGAAGGTTGTGGTATTACGAGTTGTGGGCGAACCCTAACTTGGGCTCTTTTGGTGAGATTGTTCTGATTCTTGTCTGTTTTTGTCCTAGAGTTGTTGTCTAAGGAGTCTGTTGCCAGGGCTGAGACCCTGTTTAGCTTTAAGGAAGGTCTAGGTCTAGGTGGCTCCCTTTCCAGGACCTGCGTTGGCACCAAGAGTGACGAACCAACGATCTGGAACACCGGATTGGCTTCGCCGAGTGTGTGTCTCTATTTGATTGGTTCTTGTTGTCTTTGTGTGATTCTTTGTAGTTGTCTTGTGTGTTTGGTTGATTGACTGTTTGTGTGTGTGACTATTTGATTTCTTGCTTACATGGACCCTGACCCTGATCCTGCTGCTGCTGCTGCGGCTGCTCAGGCAGCAGCTGCTGCTGGTGGTGGTGCCATAGTTAATCAAAGTGATAGTAATGTTACACTTGTGAGTAAATTGGATGCTAGTGATCCACTATATTTACATGCTAGTGATTCAACCAATTTAACTATAGTCAATATCAAATTAAAAGGAACTGAGAATTACACACTATGGGCTAATGCTATGATGTTAGGACTGCAAGTTAAAAACAAGATAGGTTTCATAAATGGTGATTGTGTGAAACCCACTGATGATCCTGTGTTGGCCAGGCAGTGGGATAGATGTAACTCTGTTGTGCTAACTTGGATATTGAATTCTGTTGCTGATGAACTTTATATGGGTCAAGTCTATTCTAAATTTGCATCTGAAGTTTGGAAGGACCTAAAAGAAACCTATAACAAAGTTGATGGTTCTGTTGTGTTTAATCTTTATCAAAAAATTAACTCATTTAGTCAAAATGGTATGACTGTTTCAGAATACTATCATAAACTTAATGTAATGTGGAAACAGCTTGATCAGATACTTCAGTTGCCTTCCTGTATATGTGAAGCCTCTAGGGATTTTAATAACTACAATCATATGATCAAATTAATGCAGTTTTTGATGGGCTTAGATAGTAGTTATCAAAATGTAAGAACTACATTGTTAATCAAGGATGATCTTCCTTCTGTCAAGGAAGCTTTTGCTGTAGTGTCTAGAGAGGAATCTCATAGACAATCCAGCAATGCTTCGAGACCAACCACTACTACTGTAGGGTTTGTTTCTAAAGTCAGTCAAGGAAATGACACCCTTGGTAACAAAAAGTTTTCAAAAAACACTAATCAGTCTTTGAAGTGTACCCACTGTAACAAAGTGGGTCACACAATAGACAAGTGCTTTGAAATTGTAGGCTATCCCAATTGGGCAAAGCCTAGGGGTTATCAAGGCCCTGAGATGAAGGATCTACCAGAACTGTTGTTCCCTTCACTCTTGAGCTTAGAAATATGGGGTAATTGCCCAGCTTTGAAAGAAAGATACTGTAAAAACGGGACTTACTGGCCCCTAATCTCTCATATCCCCTGTAACTTCATATGAAGGTATCTCTCCCTACCTTTAATTAATTAAAGTTAAATAACTAATTTATTTTGACTCTTTTTGAAACAAACGCTTTTAAATGTAATCTCAAATATATTGCTGACTGTTTTCTTTTTCTTTTTTCTTTTTTTTTAAAAAAAAAAATTGGTTATTAAATTGTTCAAGTTAATATGGAATTTAATGTCTGTAGTCATATGATAGTTGCCAATTAATATTATGTGTATCAGAAATAACACTTACTTTCAACCTATCTAAACCCAAATGGGCTTAGTGCAGTGAGTTTCCCTTAGATATGTTGATATATGAGGAAACTGACCATGATGATATCCATGGCAGATTTGAAGATGCAGATCCATTCGTTCACTTTGTTTTGTATTCCTCTTTTGTATTCTCTCTCGATCAGTTTTTAGGGTTTGTGAGTTATCATCAGATTCATCTTGAATCAGATTCATCTTGAATCTGCTGATAGGTGCTCTGTTAGATCTTGTATAGAGGTTCTTTGTATTTCAAGCTCTTTATTCTTTGTTTTGTTCTTGAGAGATTGAGAGGATCAGTTGTAATCAGAACTTTGTAAGGGTTTCAACATTTAGGGTTGGGTTTTATTTGAATAAAGTTTTATAGTATTTGATTCCATGTTTCTAACAGATTTGGCCTTCATAAATAATTCGATTGCCTCGTTTTAGGGATAAACTTTTTAGGATCAATAAGGAGAAACAAATGAACTTGTGTACAAGGAGAGAGCTAGGTACCGAAACCTGGCACTTCATGTTCATTTACAATTTCGAAGTTTTTATATGTGTACCCCATAAAGTTGACATCTTTAGAGGAGAGCATCTGCAATTGCCAAAAAGAAGTGGAATATATGTACAATTAGAACACAAAAGAAAGATATATCATAACACTATTGAAATAAGCTAATACAGTTCAAGAGAATCCACAATGTGCAACACATCAACTCAACGATACAATGAAAACCCGTTGGATTGTGATTCAGAAAAAGGTTGATTGACAGTTGCCAAAAAGAAGTGGAATATGTGTACAATTAGAACACCAAAGGCTGAAAAAAAAGAAAGATGTATAAAACTAAAGAAGTACAACATAAATAAGAAAGGTTGGAAGTCACGCGTAAAATCTATAGAATCATATAACATGCATTGAGTCAATGATAAAATGAAAAACTGTTGGATTATGATTCAGAAAATGGTTGATTGACTAATAAAATTATCATTATTTGCTACTATGGCTGGACACAGGTACATCCGCACATGTCATTCTACATACGCGATACACCAAAAAAAGCTAAAAAAACTTTATTATTGATAATAAAACCAACAAAACACTTGCAATATGGACACAAATTACCACCTTTAAAGGTGTTACTTATCAGTATTATATCATTTAAACTTTCTCATTCTAACTACTTGTATATGGTAGGTCTTAATGTGTCCTCATAAACTTCAGATATACAATGCGAGCGGAAGAATGAAAGCAACACAAACTTAGTGATGAAGAAAGATGAACACCTCGTCTAATCACATGGAGAATATTGGTCTAAAAAATGCCATATTAGGTTTCTATTAACTGTTTCATAAACTCGCTACCCAAGAATGGTGACTTCTCCTTGCGAAGTGATGAATTTTAGGAAGTCAGTAACTACAAACCTACTCATTATGGTGACTTTTTATTTTCTTGCTAACTTTCTCTAAAGTAAAAACACTTATCAAGAGTACATTTAGTAGCGTCCCGAGCGCAAAACTTTCTTGCATGTTAGTCAAGAGTAGTTCCTTTAGTAATTTAAAACTATTTTTAACCACACAAAGAAAAAGACGGGAACTTGAACAATGATAAAGTTCCTAATTCTTGGGAAAAAATCAAAAATTCCGTTGGAACAAGTGTTTAAATATACATTCGATCATTTGTTTGTGTATGCAAAATGTCTGGTTCTTATTTAGGTTCTGCCTCTTATGATGCAAAACTGTATGGTCGCAGTCTTCACTCCAAATCATTTGAAGTTTCTATTATGTTTGATGGTTACAAAATTCTGATGGGATTGGCTCTCAAATAATTCTAAATTAATAATTTTAAAAATTTAATTAATATTTGTGTTGTTGTATTTTTAGTAATAAATAATAAGTTTAGTTAGATATGGTAATTCCTTTAACTTATGAATGGGTCGATTTGGGGAAAGCACCCAAAACAGGTCAAATCAACAAATTTAGCTAAAAAGGGAACAAATCAAATGGGTTGAAAGTTACCTAAAGTCTATTCTAATTGCATAGTATGCATACAACCTCCAATGATGGCTTCATTTAATGATTTAGATTGACAATGCAATAACATTGTTTTTTTGATCACAATTAATAATTAACAACTCACATATTTTTTAGAGAGAATTACACAGATTGTCCTTTAGTTATACATGAAATTGCATTCTATGTCCTTTTTTCAAATTTTTGACTCCTTATGTCCTTTGTTTTATACACTTGTTACACCCTATGTCCTTTAGGCCAAACGAAGTTAAATAACTCAGTTAACTTGCTCACGTGAGGGGCAATCCTGTCTTTTCACCCTCTATGAAGGACAATCTGTGTAATAATAATAATAATAATAATAATAATAATAATAATAATAAAACAACACTACTTTATCTCTCACCCCTCTCTCTCTCTAAAACACACACACACAAACACACTGAATTCTGATAAAACTTTAGAGAGAGAGAAGAATACCTAGAGAGCGGAGAGGAGCCGAGAAAGGAGGAGGAGCCGGAGGGACTCCCACCACCGCCGACGGTGGTTCTCCGGTGGTCGAACCCCACCCCCACCGCGTTACTGTTTATTAGAGAAGAGGAGAGAGAAGCAGAGGATTAGAGAAGGAGAGAGAGAGAGAGACGAAGCAGGGCGATGACAAAGTGATTCCGACGCCTGTGGATTCAGAAGCAGGAAGGTGCAGAGGTGACCGACGACGCCTGTGATTCCGACGAACTAGGTAAAACCCCCCTTTTCTTGCTTCAGACTACCTGTGTAATTCTCTCTATACTTCAAAGTTCCCATGATTTTTTAATGTAGCGGTGGTGGAGGGGGGAGGGGACGGCGGAGGACGGTGATGGTGGCAGGGGGGACGGCGGAGGACGGTGATGGTGGCAGGGGGGACGGCGGTGGCTTTTTGGTGGTGGGTGTTTGACGGTCGTTGATGGTGGTCGTTGAGGGTGTTTTGCAGAGGAGGGGGGGCTGTGGTGTTGACGAAGGTGGGTTTCAGAGGTGGTTTGGGGTGGTTGTTGTGGGTGTTTTGCAGAGGGGTTTGGGGTGGTTGTTGTGGGTGTTTTGCAGAGGGGTTTGGGTGGTTGTTGTGGGGGTTTGGGGTGGATCTGATGAGGGGTTCGAATGGTGGTTTGGTGGATCTAAATGAGGGGTTTGGTGGTGGTTGATGGTTCGACGGTGGGGAGGTGGTGGTGGTCCGGCGATGGTTCGACGGTGGGGAGGTGGTGGAGATAGGTATGGAGGAGGTGGTGGTGGTTATCATGTTTGTCTGATTGTTGAAGATTGTTGAAGGGTTTTTTTTTTAAGTTTTATCATGTTTTAAGGTGAAAAGACAGGTTTGCCCCTCACGTGAGCAAGTTAACTGAGTTTTTTAACTTGTTTTGGCCTAAAGGACATAGGGTGTAACAAGTGTATAAAACAAAGGACATAAGGAGTCAAAAATTTGAAAAAAGGATATAGGATGCAATTTCATGTATAACTAAAGGACAATCTGTGTAATTCTCTCTATTTTTTAGAAGAAATAAAATAAGTAAAAAAATGTGTTTTGAAGGTCAAAGTGTCGAACCTCAAAATTGTGTGAATGACTAGCATGGGTGTGAAGGATTTAAGTCCCCTTTTTTGACATTTATCTATATTTGTTTGTACGTAAACGTTGTCCCAATTTATTATGATAAGAACCCATAATTTTTTTTTCTTAGATAATTTTCATTTAACATTAACACATAATCGTGAGAAATTACATCAAGATAGCGGGTAGACGGGCAACAAGCTGCGCCGCCACCCCTTTTTGAATGACAAACCCTAACCTACTAAAAACGAACCATGCCCCTTCGGAGTCGAGACACTGCTATGGATAACCCGTTGGACTCTGGCCAGGAAACAGATTGTTTTCGGTGCCAAGGAGCCAAAGGTATCAAATGCCAGGGGTACGAAAACGTGTTGGTTCTCCTCACAAGCTTTAGCATGCTTATCAACTTTCTTCGCCTCTGCTTTCCGCACTGCTTGCCCTGCTACAAAACCACTGTCCCTCAACCCAGCCAGGGGAGATACACCTGTTAGGTCGACACAAGCGTGTTTTCCCCCGGCCCACCCAAAGACAAGCAAGTCTGCTGGACATAGGGTGGATCTCCCTTCTGCGGGGTCCGAGAGAAAATTCACAGGCGCCTCCTTTTTGGCTGAGATCCCAGCCCTTCTTAAAATGTCCCAAAGAATGTCTCGGACCCAGTCATGCCTATATTTGAAACCAGGCAACTCTTTATAGTGAACTGCGTGTTCCCCGTATTGGTCCAAGCATGCCTTACGGCAAATCGGACAGACTTCATCTTCATGGTACATGGGGATCACCAAACGATATTTAAGAATTGCCCTATATTCAACTCCTCACATGGTTTGGCCCAAACCTTCGATCGGGATAACATTCAAGAAATCTTGGGCATGGGGGCTTTGCAAGCATTCAATAAACTGCCTTTTGGCGGGAGGACAAATCAAAAGCTTCACCCAGGCTCTGTGTGATTTTGCCAAAAAGGGCATTTGCCAAAGTTTTCTGAGGCTTTGGGGGGGGGGGGGGGGGCGGTGTCCTTGTTAGAAAAACCGCCAATATCTAAACGACGATGTTGCACTCAGTTCATTGTGGTATTTTGTTAGTAATGGTCCTTAGCTAACAGTTAGCTAATTTTATTTTCTATATTTGTATGAAACTATTTCCTTTTTTTCTTCTCTTTGCGTTTTTTTTTTCATTTTGTTGAAATAATATTCATCAATGTGTTATTGCCTAGTTTTACCAGCCTAATCTGGGAACAAACGGATAGACCTTATTGCCCAAAATGCTATACCCAAAAAAAAAACATATCCTATAATGACACAAAAAAGCAAAATTCGGATATGTGGATAAGAACCATTAGCTAGGTTTAAATAGCTCCCAAGTATAGCATAATCTACAGAACATATTAATCGTTGAGATTGCATTATTGCAATCAGTAAACCAAGATTGTTACTAACCTTTCACCAAGGGCCTGATTTTGTTGACGAAGGAATGTGGTTTTCACCCTGCAGTAGAAGCATTACACAGACAACATAAGAGTAAGCAAAGAAAAGAAAAATAATATTAAGTTATTAACTAAAGAACCCACCTCTTCAAACTTCTCAAAATTTTGGGTATCTAGCTCGCTATTAACTTCTGGAATAAAGGCAGCTTCCTTTTGATACAATTTTTCCCACTCTATACCCTTGAACCACGGGTGTGCCTGTAAATGGCACAAAAAAAACCCACATTAATATCTCTATTTGTAGCTATTAAAAGCAAATTTAAACCACAGATCACCTTTATTTCATGAGCGCCTTTGGTTCCAAGCCTTTTTTCAACATTGCAAAGAAGTTTACATATTAAATCTTTTGCCTCTGGGGACAACTTTGCCTCTTGGGGAAATTTTAAATGAGTTCTCCAATTCACTATCTGTATTAGCAAGATAGTATTTATAAATATTATAAAATAACGATAGTGCAGTATGATACAAAAAACAATTGCCTAACATGCTAAAGTGAACGATTTGACCTTTCTACAAGTAGACATTGGTTCATCTGAATAAAAAGGCGGGTAACCCACAAGCATTTCATACATGATAGCCCCAAGAGACCACCTACAGGCACGAAAATAAAATCCGATAAGTATTAATATAATTATATCAAAAAGTGCTTCTTTTACACCAAAGATACAAACCAATCACACTCCATGCCATATCATTTCTTCAGTCACACTTCGGGAGCAATATAATCAGGTGTGCCGACGGTAGAATAAGCCTACATTATTACAACACCAAAGATTAATAAAATGTTCAATAGCAGTGCCTTTGGAAAATGAAATAAGTAAAATAACTTACAAGCATTCTCCTATTTCGCTGCCAATGCAGCAGTTGCTCTTGTTGTGTGCGTTTTGGTATAGCAGGGTGGCCGTCACTTTGAAGGGCCCCACTTAAGTTGTTTGCAACAGTAAAATCTTTTTCTTGAAGATTAGTGCAGTCTAATGGTATACATAATCCAAAATCTGACAATTTGATGTGCCCAAATTTATCAAGCTGCAAGTTGTCCGGTTTAATATCCCTGCATACGTTGGGAAAAGATTATACGTGAGATTAAAAACCGTCCCATGTTTGTGTTTAGTGAAGTAAAAAAAATTTTTGGTATCAACCTACGAATGTAATTATGTCTGTGTATTGATTCGATTGCCAAAACAGTTTCCCTAACATAAAACCTAGCTTCATCTTCAGTCAATGTATCCTTTCGCATCGGTAAAGTCATCATATCTCCACCAAGAAGATATTCCATTACGAGGTAAAGATATTATTCATCTTGGAGTGAGCAATAAAGGTTGACAATGCAATTGCTATCAACTTCTGCAAGAATGTTCCTTTCTGCTTTCACACGTTCAACCTAAAACGAAAAAGAACAAACTCCAATAAAACCAGCTTAAAGCACACAGTTTAATAAACTCATAAAAGTAAACTTCTACCTGGCCTCTAAAAAGCATTTCAGATAAGTTTTTTCATGGTGTACACTTACCAGGTGTCTTCTCCCAGCATATTCTAACCTGGAATAGATTAAAAGTCAATGGTCAATGCAGTTTAAAAAGGGTTAAAGAATTCAACTTTTGTATGGTCGTGTAAAAATAAGATAATATACCTCACCAAATGCACCCTTTCCTATAATTGTTAATGATTTAAGGAATATTGGATTTTAATACTCCCAACTTTCAGAGTTTGGCCAGCAATACTCCCAACTACAGAAATGTTTGCCAGCACTCCCAACTTTTAAGGTATTTTCCACTAGCACTCCCAAACTAACCCAGTTAGTTTGTTCAGGTAGTTTGCTTACGTGGCATGCTGACGTGGCCATTATCGCTAACGTGGCATGCTGTGGAAGATGATGTGTCATCTTATGTGTCATACACGTCAGCATGCCACGTCAGCAATAATGGCCACGTCAGCATGCCATGTCAGCAAACTAACTGAACAAACTAACTGGGTTAGTTTGAGAGTGCCAGTGGAAAATACCTTAAAAGTTGGGAGTGCTGACAAACATTTCTGTAGTTGGGAGTATTGCCGGCCAAACTCTGAAAGTTGGGAGTATTAAAATCCAATAAACCATGATTTAAAATCATCAGGGCCCATTTTATGCCTCTGAATGCGCATATATTCGGTCTCCTTTTTCTCAAGATGTTTAAGTAAATTGTTTTGTTCTTCTCAAGAACATTAGGCCTACATCAAGAATGAATTCCTGTTATCATTTTTAGTATTATAGATTTTAAAAAATGCATATATTCATGTGAAATATCAAATATCAGTCAAACCTGTTGTACTCCTACCACCAACCCATCAAATATACATCAACTTAGCCAATTGAACAATAAAGAATAGTAGCTACTTGTTTTTACAAGGGTGAAATTCACATATTATGTGCCCAATAACAATGCATTCAAAAGAATGGAGTCTATGGCTTACGAAGATAAAGCAGGAATACATGTTATAATCCATCAAGTTTATATAATGTGATTCATACACTTAAATATATAGAAATGGACATGGAAAAGCTGCCACCGACAATGAGAAGAAAGTCAAGCAAACAAAACACGTGGATGTGAATAAAGAAGAACCAAGCAGCAAGGCAAAAGCGGAGAGAGCTCTGGTAAGACCATGTGGTGTGGGGGGCGGCATCGGCCCGTCCAGCTCGTCTAAGGGCGGCCAACACCGCCCCTACCGTGTTTGGGCCGGCCAATTCGTCCAACTTTGGACGTTTGAGACGGGGCAATCTATTGGTTGATGAATGTTGGTGGGGCCTTGGTAACGGTCATATGACCGTTTAAGAATAAAAAAAAAAACCAATGTTCTATTTAAATAATTCATTCATTCAACATTTTAATAAATAAAACATACACAACTACAAATCTCTCTCAAATATTTACATCTTTCCTCTCAACCTCTACAAAAAATTTTAAAGTTTTTATAAAAATTACCACACAATGTCGAACGCTCCTTCTTTTACTTCGTCATCTTCATCGTCCACCGAGGAAAACCAAAATTTTATAAATATTGTGGCGATGGCGGATCAAATCAATCAAGATGAGGAACAAGAGGTCTCAAGTGGACTACGAACTAGGAAAACGGCAATAAACAGAGCCGGGAAGGTAACATTTTTTTAAATTATTGAACGTTTCATTTTTATGTTTAATTATTATATACCTTTATATTATATATTTATGTTTTAGTTCTTTAATTTTTACATACATTTAGTTTTTTTCTAAATTATGCGTGTAGGTGCCCGCGAAAGGTTAATGCATGATTACTTTGGCGAGCAACCGTTGTACTTAGATGTTACTTTTTAGCGCCGGTTTAGAATTACTCGACGACTATTTCTACGTACAGCCGACGACTTATCGAGTTGTGACCCATTTTTTACATTGCGATACGATGCTAGAGGCAAGAGGGGTTCACAACTATTAAAAATGCATAGCTGCATTACGCCAACTAGCTTACGAGACGACAGCCGATAGTTGGGATGAATATTTAAAGATGTCTGGTAGAACTGCACGGGAATCTTTGTACAAGTTTTGCAAGCGTGTTGCGAAGATCTATAGCAAAGTATCTTTGCGAAAACCAACGAGGAGCGACGTCCAAAAAATATATCAACACCATACCGATAGACATTGTTTTCCAGGAATACTCGGAAGCATTGATTGCATGCGTTGGCCGTGGCGGAATTGTCCAACAACATGGTAAGAAATGTTCACTAGTGATCAACACAGACATCCTACAATAATCTTAGAGGCTGCTTGTTCCCAGGATTTGTGGAGTTGGCATGCATTTTTTGGAGTTCCCGGTTCGAACAATGACATTAACGTCATCAATCAGTCACTAATTTTTGAAGATGATGTGAAAGGGACCGGTCTAGACACTAGCTTCACAGTATCAGGTGTGCAATTCCCACAAGGGTATTATCTTGCTGATGGAATCTACCCGAAATACTCCACAATAGTTAAAACCATTACACACTCGGACGATGAAAAAGAAAGAAATTTTCCAAGTATCAAGAAACGGCGAGAAAGGACATCGAACGTTGTTTTGGTGTTCTACAATCAAAGTGGCATATCATTGACAACTTGACAAGAATATGGGCACCAAAAAACTTGCAGTATTGTATGTATGCTTGTATTATCTTGCATAACATGCATATCGAAGACGAAGGAAGGGTCATTTGTGATTTTCATGAAAACGAACTCGGGGAGAATAGTGTTCCCGTCAGTCCGGCTCAGCAAGAACTTAACGAATTCTCATTACGCAACGAGCACAGACACGTACATCTACAATCGGATTTGGTCAATTATATTTGGGCAAATGGGAAAAAGTAGACATGTTATTTATTTTAATTATTTACTTATTTTTATTTGTTAGGTTTATTTTAGGCGTAATTTTATTTTTATTTGTAACCTTATTTTTAATATTATGTTATTTATTTTAATTATTTACTTATTTAAAAATTAGAAAATAAAAAGTAAATTGTGGCCAACAGGAGTGGAGGACTATCTAAGGAGGACTACCCCCACACTCTTGGGTAGTCCTCAAGATGTCTAAGGAGCTGTTTGTTTTTTAATAGGTAAAATGTCTGTAGTCTGCAGGCCACATCTGTAGACATCTGCAGGAGAAGAGGTGGACCAAAGGTCTGCAGTCTGTAAGGGGAAGACTGTTTGTTTGTCAACGTCTGTAGTGTAACCCAAAACCATAATCCACCATAACCAAGACCCTCCACCTTGAACCAAAACCTTTTGTTATTACCCGAAACCATAACCCACCACAACCCACCATAACAATAACCCACCACAACAATAATTCAGAACCCACCATTCAAAAACACAAATCATAATCTAAATTTCAGAAATTAACAATCTAAACAGCTCAAAAGTGCAATCATATCCAATTTCCTCAAAACACGATATATTATATACTACAATTAAGCAACTATATTTTGCATTTGGTGTTGTACTATATGGTAAGATAGTTTGTAGTGTATATTTCTAATTGGTACCATTCAAGCCTGTGGGTTTGACTTTGTTCCACCCTTCATTTTATTCACTTTTGTGCTTTACACAGTAAAATTCTTTTAGAACCATTTAATAAAATAAACGTTTAATAGCTATCAATGAGGTTGAATCCTCCAACATTCTTTTTAAACCATGACTACAGATCACCATCGTTCGTTATGAACCATGAATTACCGCTGCCACCATCTTCTCATCTCACATACCCAAGCTTTCCCACTCCAAGCGGAGATCTGTACAGGCGCTGAGGGCAACGCCAACGACAATCGGTGGGGACAGAGTGAGGAAGAAGATAGGGTTTTGCGGATGGTGGTTGTGGGCGACAGAGGTGTGTGAGGAGGAGGGTGGCTCTGGCGACTGCAGGTGGGTGAGGAGTGAGGAGGAAGAAGATAGGGTTTTAAGATGGTTGAGAGAAATAAGAGTGTTTTCTTCACATGGGAGATGAGAAGAGGTTGGAGGTTGGAGAAGTGATTTGGAAATGTCTGCCCCAAGAAGAGGACGGACAGACATATTTTAGGCCTATGTCTTAAAAAAACGGTCTGCAGAACCTAAACCTCTGCCCGTGTCTGCGCGGTACAGACAAAAGAGATCAAGAAGTACTTCTACCAAAAAACAAACACCACCTAAAACAAAGCATGGACCACTTTTTGCTGACGTGACAGCAAGACTTCCCAAACTTTGTCTAAACTACACCACATAGTCTAATAAACATTCCACTTTGATTTCAGCGTAAAACTTTGCACAACTAGATGTGTAAAATTCATCACACTCTATATCTCACTCAATTAGAAGGTCAATCGTAAGGTCATAAAAGAAAAGAATGATGTTATAAGAATCAATAAAGTAGTTATGTACAAATCATCAGGATAGTGGACGTGTGTAATTTTACTTTTAATTTTTGCAAAAGTTATAAAATTTATTAGTAGCCCCCACAAAATATCTCATTTTTATGTCATTTGAGTTTCACTAAAAAGTTTTTTCTTTTACCACATTAGATAATTTATTTATTGTCCTTACATCTTGTGGTGTGGTGTTATGGGTAGTATAGGCCGGAGTTTGAGCCTCATAGAGTCATAACTACAAGAGGCAAAATGATTGCATTTTAGGAATAATTAATATAGAGGAGTAAAATTTAGCCATTAAAAAATATACTTTATTTATCGTTATTTTATTTTATAAAGGCTTTGGTTATTGACACATCCAAAATATAATTACACACCCTGACTGACCTATACGTGGTATTATACGCCACGTATAGGTCCAATTATTAGGTTCAGTGTTAGGCGTGTCAGATTTGACTAACCCTATACGCAACGTATAGAGGGCTGTTCACTGACATTTGACTAGCATTAAATGAGCACGTGAAATCTATACGTGGGGTTTAGCTCTATATGCCACGTATAAGTGGTGTGCAAACACGGATTTAGCTTTTAGCTTAGAGTCAAAATATATTTAGAAAATAACTTTCAACTATATTTTGGTAATGCCAATGAGCCATAGCCCAGTTGGTTATGGGGAGGTGTGGTGGGAGTTTTCACCCCTCAAGGTCCTGGGTTCGACCCTGCCTTGTGGCGGTTTCTTCCTTCACTGGGGATTTCACCTGGGGGAGAACCTCGATCCTGGGTGGACGGGTTACATGTACAGGCATGGCCCGGGGTGTAAGCGGAGCTCCACCGCCATCACCAATAGCCGTTCAAAAAAAAAAAAAAACTATATTTTGGTAATCATCCCGTTTGTATATAAATCTGGTCAAAGTGTCAAACCCCCATTCCTCATCTTCTTCTTCATATCTGCGATTTCTGACGAACCACAGTTAGCCTATCAACAAATTCCGCCGACTGTGCTAAACGAAGGTATAATACAACTCCTGATCATCTCATTCACTGTGTTCATCCAATCATCCTTAATTTATTAGCTCATAAACTTAAACAAACCTACAATTTCCTTGTTGTTGGGCTAAAAGTGATTAACCAAAGCTACGGAGATAATAGTAGGGTTTTACAACAATCTGGAATTAGGTTTTTATTTTCACTTTTAAAGTACCAATTAGGTTCATTATTCTTTTTATTTTTACTTTTAAATTATGGATTTAGTTACTTATATGTATGTTTAAATTTGAAGTTTATAAATTGAATTGGTCCACATTTAGGTTAAAACCTTAATGATAATTGAGCGTCAGTCGAATTGTAATATTATCAAACCGTAGTGAGGAGCTGTTTTAGGTTGGTTGGAATCTACAGAGTGAGATAATTTTATCATCTTGTTGTTGTCCAGTAGTTATGATAGCTTCATGGATATATTTTCACATTTTATATAATGATTAATGACTAAGGTTGGTGCCCAATGCCTCACTGCTTCTATTAGCTCGTTGTAACAATCTCACCTAGTAGCCAATTACTCAACGAGTAATCCCTGAGTACTCCCTGCCTAGGCCGATACTCAACGAGTCATCTCCGAGTAGTGACTAGTGAATACTCCCCGACTATGGCCGAGTGCTCGCAGCTCCCCAGTCAACCGAGTTGGCACCGCCTAGTGACTTTTGCAACCGTACTTGACTTGTCATTAGGTTGTGTAAGTATATATTTCACATAA
This sequence comes from Ambrosia artemisiifolia, assembly GCA_032199755.1. Classification (NCBI taxonomy): domain Eukaryota; kingdom Viridiplantae; phylum Streptophyta; class Magnoliopsida; order Asterales; family Asteraceae; genus Ambrosia; species Ambrosia artemisiifolia. The sequence goes on from CM063527.1 coordinate 42,474,355, forward strand.
ATCTATGGAATTCACAATAATTTCTAAAATTTACATGTAAAATGCAAAAGAAGGTGAGACAAGAATGGTCTTGAAATTTTTATGAAAATAGTTCATATAAAAATGTTGCTCCGGTTGTTCGTTACTCTCTACCTTGATTATGAATGCTTATAGGCAAATACTTTTTTCATTGTTATAATAATTTGTCATCAAAATGTAACATGTTTTCTCTTTTGCATCTCAGGTCACCCATCATTGGATTGTTTATATGCTTGGAATGTTGTGATGTGCATGGAACTCTAGGTCCTAATATTTCAAAGGTAGGTGTATTTCGATGATCCGCCTAGGGGTGAGAAATGGTCCAAACCCGACCCTACCCTTACATAAAATAAGAACTGAATTCAAACCCTAACACAAGGTTCGGTCTTCGGTCCCTTCACACCCGGTTCCATCGGTCCATGATTCAAAACCCGAACCCGATCTGCAACGTCATATCCAACATCAAAATACCTTCGATTTGTTACAATCAACATAAAAAAACCATCGATTCTGTTACGATTTGTCTTCTGAACCAACAAAATTTCAGGTTAGATTTATTTTTTGAACTTTGTATCTTGATTTTGGATGGTGATGGTTAGTCTGTGTTGTTGTAACTTTGTATGTTGATTTTATATGATGATGGTGTGTTGTTTGCTAATTAGTTGGGTTGATTGTGTTTGATTGGTATGTACAATATGTTTGCACACCAAGCTCAAAACAATTCCATTAAAAGTTGACCAAAAGTCAACAGAAGTAAGTAGATAAGTCTTGGACTCTTGGTCAAATGTTTGTGAATTTCAGCAGTGGTAGAATGCTAGTGGTTATAGTAATTGTCATTGGCTACAACCACAAACACAAGAGAACATTACATCCTCTTATTTTGTGGCAATTGGTGCATAGTTTTTGGTGAGTCAATTGAGTCACCATGATTAGCACCATATAAACAGCAGGAATAAAAAAAAGGATACTGACCTAACAAATTCCAAATCAATAAAATTAGACAAAGTCTTGTTAAGAACTGTGACATATTAGTACCTCTTTCTGTAAGATGAAAATACAAGTGTTTTTTAATTTGCATTGAAACATTAACATAAGACTTGAAAAAAGTTTATTTACATTCATCAGGAACAACTGCAGCAACTATACTAGATAATGCTAACAACAGATTAAATTCTGCAGCAACTGTATAGTATACGAATTAAACTAAAATTCTGCAGCAACTGTATAGTATACATTGTTATTAATTAATTTATTTACAGCCGTTATGTCGCCTCAAGGCTCTGAGGCGTTTTCTAATTGTCAAAACTTTGGAAGTCAAATGTTATAAACCTGTGTAAACAAAACAATCTGATATATTTCGGTCCAGCGGTTTTGTCTCGGTTTCATTGTGGTTCTGGACCGACCCGACCCGAGAACCGGCTGGAGCTATTTTACAGGACCGATATCAGAACCTACTTATCAGATTCGGTTCGGTTTTCTTGTATTTTCGGGTCGGGACTCGGGTTTTTTTCGGTCCGGACCAATTCTGCTCACCCCTAGATCCGCCTTCTACTTGCAGCACGCATGTGCACATCGATTTGCCATTATCTCTCACCTACTATTTAGTTTTGTTTCACGTATTTTATGCTCTTAGGTTTTTGAATTTCCGAAACTATGATTTTTCATTTTTAAACTCTCTATTTACATACAATAGTGTTTTATCATATTCTAAATTTTCATCCTTATGACATCTTTCGATTGTAAACTCCCATAGATTAGGGAAAAAATACACAAAAACATACTCCTTTGTCCCGTAAAAGTTGCGATAAATTCCATTTTAAGGCGTCCCATGTCAGTTGCAACATCTCATATCTTTTAGCAAAAGTTTAAGCTAAAATCACATATTTGTTAACTAACAAGATTCCACTGTTTTGCAAAAAATGAAGGGTATTTTCGACCTATGCTACTATGCGAACTCTTATAAATGAGAATATGAAACCAAAAAATTACTTAGTCCCTCTATGCCATGAAATTTCTCATGTAAAGTCCAATGTTTCTTACTTTTGGCAAATTTCTAGTTTCAAGTTTCATTTGCCCCTTGTCATTAAAATACTTTGTTTATGGTGTTGACTTAAGAGACAAGATCTAAATTTGCACATGATTGAGGATTTGAAGGGATTGATTATCGAAGATTTTAATTAACTACACTTGTAGTCAATAATTGATTAAAAGATGCCTAGAATAGTTTAGTATTTAACAAGAAAAAATAAGATAGGTAGAGCAAACCAACCTTATATTTGCCTCTCTTATAATACTGTTGTTTTGATGACCATCCTCTGCCTAAACGAAGAGCTACATGAAAGGTAGAGCATATACTGTGTTAGAAAAAAACATTTGAAGTAACTTTTCTTAATCGTGTTAAAACTTTTTTTTTTTGCCGGGTCCAAGTAAAACATAATTGAAATTGACCCATTGTGTTTTTGTAATGAGTGAAAATGGTTTTGGTTTCACAAACAAGTAAAAAAGTGAACCCGTTCTCACCCATAACCAAATCCAACCAAAACCCGTTCCGACTTCAGAATTGTTATAAGATTACATACAGCCTAGATGGGTAATATTTGCACTTACCTAGCAGAATTGTTCCTTGTGAATCTAAAATCAAACCTCAAGAAATGATTATTATAAGATTACAGTCAGCCAAGATGGGTCACATAATCTGAACTAAAAATGTTTGATAACTGAACACATACAAACCTACAACACAAACCTTCAACTAAAAGTTAACTATAAAACAAACTTATTATTAGTATAATTGCTGCTGCTTCTGCAGCAGTAGCAGCTATGGTGTCAAACTGATTAAAATCACAGATTTGCTGCAAGGGTATTATTATTGGATTTTTTTTTAGAAATGTTTTTGCTATCTGCAGCAGTTGGCAAAAGAATTTAGTTTGTCTTTATTTCAGCCCCTAGGTTTCTAACCGATTTTTATTTTTCCCATTCGAAACCGGTTTGAACCTGAACTGAACTGGCAAAAGCCGATAAAAAACCAATGTCAAAAACTCGGACAACAAATCCGCCAAAACCGAAACCTGTTTTGACTTTTTATTGACCAATCCAAACCGATTTGTGCGCCTCTAGTCAAGGCTGTTGGAAGAAACTGTTACATATTTAAAGAAAGCCAAGAATTTGAACAATCAAAAGGCTTGGAGTGTGATTTGTTAGCTCTTAAAGTTATGCTTTATCATTTACTTATTCATATCTTAAAAAAGTTTAAGATGTAAATATGTCAGAAAAGAGATCAATTATTAGTGTTGATTTATCAAATAATAGAGGAGTATATTTTATTGGTGTTCACTCCATTTTTTAAGGGTGTATGTCAGGTCAAACCAATCATTTTATTAAAATATTAGGGGACAGCTAGCAAGGTAGGTACCGCCCCTAGATGGCGATTGGTGATCTGAGATCTGAGTGTGCAAAACAATAAAGGTTGACCTCTACACAACTCTTCAAAAAACAAACAAGCAAAAGTCTTAAATCAATGTATTACAATATTTACCGGATAGCCAGCAGGTAGAATAGGTGTTTTCTTTTATATATATAATATGCCAATAACTTCCAAGATACAAACGCGATTAATATATATACAAATTACTTGTTACTTGCGATTGAGATTGAGACATCTTAAGCCACACGCGGCAATTGATTACCCCTATATAAATACAGTGGCTTATGACATTTGTGCAGCTCTAGTCCGGGCTGTACGTTGGGTCAAACAAAACCAAGAATTTGAATCAATCTAGAGGCTTGGGGTGTTATTGAATAGCTCTAGAAGTTATGTTTTATCATTTTGTACTTAATTGTAAACAAGTTTTGAGATGTAAATACTGAAAGAAAAAGATCAATTATTGGTGTTGATTTGTCAATAATAGATGAGCATATTTTAAGGGTGTATGATTACTTTCTCAGTTAAGTTTTGTTTTTTTATGCAAATTGAGTAATAAATAAATTGGGTCAAACCAATAATTTTAATAAAATATTTAGGGGACAGTTGGCAGGGTAGGCACCACCCTGGATGCTGATTGCTGATCTGATCTGAGTTTGCAAAACAATAACTCAAACGTTGACCATATATCTGAATGAATGTACTAACTCTTCATTCTCAAGCCTTCACAACATTATACACTACATCTTCCCTCTCACCTGAAACCTTGACCATATTGCAATGGCTGAACTCGTGCTCTCTTCCCTGCTCCCTATCCTCTTTGAGAAGCTGACCGATGCAGCTTTGAAAACCATTGCTCGCCACAGGGGAATTGATGCTGAGATCAAGAAATGGCAGAAATCATTAATCTCAATCCAACTTTACCTTACTCATGCTTCTCAGATGGAGATAACCGATCCATCTGTGAAACAACGGCTCAATGATCTCCAGCATCTGGCTTATGACATAGATGATGTCCTTGATGGTTGGCTGACCGAAGCCATGCATCCTGAGTTCACCCCAGAGTCAGAAGGCATCACCAGCAAGGTAAGAAAGCTACTTCCACCTTGTTGCACTAATTTCTCACGGACTGCTACGCTGATTGATGAGTTAGATGATATTTCTAACCAATTACAAGATCTAGTTAAGCAGAAAACTGATCTTGGTTTAGATAATCTTGGTTTGAAAGTGGAAGAGGGAACTAGGCCAGAAAATAATACTAGAAGATTACAAACCTCTGTTTTTGACCCATCTGATATTGCTGGACGCCAAGCTGAGAAAGATGCATTGGTCCAAGAGTTATTGTTACCGGCGGGTGAACCACTTGATAAAAACTATAGCATCGTTCCCATAGTTGGTATGGGTGGGATTGGGAAAACTACGTTGGCTAGAATTTTGTACGACGAAAAGCTAATTAAGGATCACTTTGAGCTCAAGGCGTGGGTTTGTGTTTCGGATGCCTTTGATATCCCTGGTATAAGCAAAAGGATATTTGAAGCTATGGGAGGTGAGCTGAGGAAGGAAAATGAAGATTTTAATAAGCTTCAAGAAGATATTAGAGATCAAGTAAAGGGTAAAAAATTTCTATTCGTATTAGATGATATTTGGAGTGATAATTACATGGATTGGAAAACCTTGGTCGGACCGTTTTATACATGTGCCCTTGGAAGTAAAATCATCATAACAACAAGGAAGGTTGACTTAGTCAGTCAGTTGGTTCGCAAGCATGTAAACAACCATTTGAAAAACCTCTCAGATGATGATGCTATGTCTTTAGTTGCTCGACATGCATTAGGTGTGAAAAACTTTGATCCACTTTCGCCACTCCTACCCTATGCTAAAGGTATTGTGAAAAAATGCGGTGGGTTACCTTTAGCTTTGGTAGCACTTGGTGGATTGTTGAGTAAAAAAAAAGATGACGTAGAGCACTGGAATAAAGTGTTAAACAGTGATATATGGAGATTAAAAGATAAGGATGGAATTCTCCCAGCCCTAAAACTAAGCTATGATGAACTTTCTGCACCTTTGAAAAAGGTGTTTGCATATTGCTCCTTGTTTCCAAAGGACTTCCTATTTGACAAGGAGGAACTCGTTCTATTATGGATGGGAGAAGGGTTCTTGCACCAGCCAACTCCATTCGATTCAACAGAAGAAGACTTGGGTCATGAGTTCTTTGATGAGCTGTTGTCAAGGTCATTTTTTCAGCCTGCACCTAATAATGAATCATTGTTTATGATGCATGACCTCATGAATGACTTGGCGAAATCTGTTGCTGGTGAGTTTTTTGTAAGGTTAGACAGTGAGGCAAAAACAGAAGAAAGTTTGGATATTGGTGTAGAGATGTTGAAGTACCGCCATATGTCATTCGTTTGTGAGAAATATGTAACTTACGAGAAATTCAAGGCATTCACCAAAGAAGAAAAATTGAGGACATTCTTGGCAACTTCTGTAGGTACGGAAGAAAGTTGGTCACGTTTCTACTTATCCAATAAGGTTCTCACTAACTTGCTTCCTGAGTTACCATTATTAAGGGTTCTAAGTTTGAGTCGCTTTAATATAAGTGAGGTTCCGGAGTCCATTGGTACTTTGAGGCACTTGAGATATCTTAATCTATCTCAAACTAGTTTAACTCATTTACCGGAAACAGTTTGCAATCTCTACAATTTACAAACATTGATCCTATCCGGTTGTAAAAAGTTAACTAAGTTGCCCAACAACTTCCCAAGGCTTAAAAACCTTCGTCATCTTGATGTTAGAGACACCCGGATTTTGTTTCAAATGTTGGTAGGGATTGGTGAGTTAAAAAGCCTACAAATTACTCTATCCAAAATCAATATCGAAAGTGAAAATGGGTTTGAAATAGCCAAACTTAAAGACTTTAAGAATCTATGTGGGAAGATTTCCATCGAAGGCTTGGAAAAAGTGCAAAATGCAATTTATGCAAAGGAGGCGAACTTTTCACAAAAGAGGATTAGTGACTTAGAGTTTGTATGGAATGATGAGCTATATGATTCACGAAATGGAATGCTCGACAAAGCGGTCCTAAATGAGCTGCAGCCTTGTCATGAAAAGTTAATACAACTCAAATTTAAGTCATATGGGGGATTAGAGTTTCCAAAGTGGGTTGGGGATCCCTTGTTCCTCCATTTGAAGCACATGTCAATAAGTGGTTGTAAGAGATGTACATCTCTACCGCCACTTGAGCAGCTACCGTCACTTAAGGAGTTGTTTATTGAAGGCTTACATGGGGTGGAAGCTGTTGGTTTTGAGTTATTTGGGGTTGGTCACGCATTTCTGTCACTTGAAATTCTGAGTTTTAAAGATATGTGTGGGTGGAAGAAATGGTCTGGGGTTGTGCTTCCACGCTTGCAAAGGCTTGAAATAAAAGATTGTCCTAATTTGGTTGAAGTCTCACTTGAAGGTCTACCTTCATTGTATGATCTAAGCATAAGTAAATGTGATAGTGGTGTGTTGAGAATGCTGGTTGAAATGGCTTCAACAGTCACCAAGTTGGAAATAGAACTTATTTTAGGTCTTAATGATGTGGTGTGGAGAGACGTCATAGAGTATCTTGAGGCAGTTGAAGAATTAAAGATAGAGTCTTGTAATGAAATAAGATACCTGGTGGGATCAGGTGCAGTTGCAAGTAAGACTCTTGTGAAGCTGAGGAAATTGGTAGTGTGGGAATGTGATAAGTTGGTGAGTATAGGAGAGAAAGAGGAGGAAGAGGATAATTGTAGGAGCAACCTCCTACCATCTCTTAGGAAGTTGCAGATATATGATTGTAAGAATATGGAGTGTTGCAGTTGTCCAGATGGCATTGAGGAGTTGAGTGTAGACTGGTGTAGTTCAATGACAGTTGTCTTGTTTCCAAAAGGAGGACAGGAGAAGCTCAGGTCACTCTATATCGGTAATTGTTGGAAACTATTGGAAAGGGAGTTAGGAGGACACGAAATGAACAACAGCAGAAGCAGCTTTCGGATGCTTGAATATGTAAAGATAAGTGGTTGGGGAAATCTGAAATCAATCATTGAACTGAATTGTTGTGTTCACCTCACTAAATTGAGAATATATAGTTGTAAAAGTCTTGAGTCATTTCCTGACAGTTTAACATGTTTAAAGGAACTGGTAATAAGTAATTGTCCCAAATTGGATGGTTCCTCCTTTGTTGGTGACAATTGGACATCGTTGGAGGATCTGGAAATAGTCAATTGTAAAAGTATGGATGCTTCTTTACCTGGTTGGGTTTTGCCTCCCAATTTGCGTTATTTACAAATTCAGAGGTTGAAGAAGCCATTTTCAGAGTGGGGCCCACAGAAGAAGTTTCCAACCTCACTTGTGGGACTTGTGATATACGGTGATGATGAAGTTGGAGTTGATAGTAGCAGTCAAATTTCTCATTTTCTTCCTTCAACTCTTACTGCTCTTCAAATAAAGGGATTTAAGAAATTGGAAACAGTAGTTTCAATGGGATTCCAACACCTCACCTCCCTCCATTTTCATAAATGCCCTAATTTGAAGAAAGTGTCTTTGGATCCTCAACACCTCTCCTCCCTCCAACATCTCTCTTTTTCCAGTTGCCCTAATCTGAAGGATCTACCGGAACTGATGTTGTCTTCACTCTTGAGCTTGGAAATATGGAGTAATTGCCCAGCTTTGAAAGAAAGATGCAGTAAAAACGGGAGTTACTGGCCCCTAATCTCCCATATCCCCTGTATTGACATATCTTGAAGGTATCTCTCCCACTACATCTAACGATTTAATATTAATTAACTGATTAATTTTGCTTGTTATTGTACAGACGCTTTATGTATACTTGAAATAATACTAACTTACAACCTATTTAAACTTAGATGGGTTTAGTGAAGTAAGTTTCCCTCAAATATGTTGACTTTTATCATGCATATGTTTATATATAACTAACAAAACTATATTACAAAAAATGTTTCAGTATTTGATTTTAATCATGACTTACTGCTAATCCAATACTATTTGGAATCTAGTTTTGTTAATCTAATAAGACTTGCATTTAATATTTATTTCATATTGGTCTGTGGTTTCATAAAGTCAACTTTTTAGTGGCATAAAAGATGGAAAATGTAACATCTGTTCAAGTCTTGTGTTGAATTATTGGAAATTGAGTTATTTTAGAGTCCATTTCTAATAGAAAAGGGAGAATGTAACATTTGTTTCTAGAGCTTATGTGATTATCGTCACTCTCTTTCTTTAGGATAAGGAAGATTGCATCTGCGCAACAATTACAAAGTTCCATATATGAATATGTAGAAATCATTGAATTATTATATGAATATGTAGAAATCATGAAGCACTTGAATTACTATATTGTTTATCTGCAGACTAATACCTTTGTTTTGATAGAATTTTTTACCTTTCTTATTTAATTTGACAATTTGGTGTATGAGGGAACTGACATGATTATATCCCTGGCTGATTTAATGCTGCAGGCTCAGATGGGAAGCATTTTACACTTTCTACTACTGATTTGCAAGCCATCACAGTAGGGAGCAAAACCTTAGATTTGATTGGAAGATTGTGATGTTTCCTTCCTTTTTTTCTTTCCTTTTTGCATAAAAGAACCAGTTGACTCGGATTGTATTTTGTTGGTAATAAGTTGTATTTTGTTTGTAATGGGTCAGAACGCGGATTGTTTATTGTGTGTATGCCTATTACTCTATTTTGTTGGTAATAGTTTGTATTTTGTTTGTACTGGGTCGGAATGCGGATTCTCTATTGTGTGTATGCCTATTACTCTATTTTGTTGGTAATAGGTTGTATTTTGTTTGTAGTGGGTCGGAACGCGGATTGTCTATTGTGTGTATGCCTATTACTCTATTAGTGATTAGTGCGTCACTGATGTTAGTTGTGACTATTTCATCATTTTATCTAACCAAAGTGCCGATGATTCGAAAATTGACCCCACCACCTATTTCATTCATTTTTGTTACTCTTGCGATTGCATGTGATGTGTTTTGAATGGAAGAGCAGCTTGTCATTGGTTTTTAGTAAATCCAATTTTCCATGCCAAACATAACTGGTGGCAGATTCAGACTAGCATATCAAAACAACTAGAGTAAAAAAAATCCAATGACAGATTCATAAGTGTCAAAACGACTCAAGTCAAAAAATCTAATAACTGAGCAACTTAATATTACAACCGCATAAGTTGCACACATATTTCTGTAAGTAAAACTAAAACAGATTTACACATCCATGAAACCAATATACAGGGTATGAAACCCAAAAATAAAAGAAAACCAAAGCTCACCAATCGGTCATCCATAATTTCAAACAAATCATTTCCGTCTGCAAATCGAACAAACTGTAAAACCAACTTTCATTCTGTGTTTACCCAGAGGTAATGAAAAGTTGACTGGTTGTAAGGAACATATTGCTTTTGTTAGATGTTTAATCTTGATTCATATTATCGGACATGTGTTAATTGTTTATGTACATATGTTAGGTTATTATGCTAAGTCTAAAGAACATCTATATGTGATCGGTATGTCACATATTAGTTAATAGTCATGTTGGTTTAGTGAAGGGTTGCACCGGTTCATGTCACACCGGTTGATAGGTATAAATAGGGTGAAACATTATGTTTTATTGTGTGTTGAAAGTTAAGTTTTTATAACTTCCTTTCTAATAACTTCCCTCCAAAATTTCCCTCCTTCCTTCTAACACACACACATACGATCGCACACAACAAGAACAACCATTCAATTCATTCCAGATTTTAGATATTTCAAACATGGCATCAGAGCCAACGATCAAGACCTGTGGTATATTCGATGTAGAGAGAAACGAAGCAGTCAAGAAGGTGGGGACAGAAGGCGGTTATGGTTATGGGCCGCTAATCCCTAGTCTTATTTACGATCATGAAGATCATAGTTGGAAGGCCAAGAAGGCGAACCAAGAAGGCATAGGAGACTCTCTCAATATGCAATTATCTTCGTTTAACATCGGATCAAGTGGGAGTGTATCCGTGAGGGATACCGAATCAAAGAGAAAGAGTGCACAAAGGGAATACGATCGGCAAACCAGAAAAGGAAAAGAAGTGGCCGAATACCCCTCTACCATGTGTTGTAGTAAGTGCAAAGAACCCTTTCATTATAGGCGTAATTGTCCTAAGAAAATTGGCAAAACCGAATTTATGGTTAAGGGTAGTGATGAAAAGGGTTGGGATGATTTGTGGTTTGTTAGTTTGACTCGCCAAGAACACGGTTGTGGCAACAAGAGTTTGTTTATTGTCTTAAACAACTCATTTGGTGTAGAAGGTTGCCCAAAAGGTTATAGAAACGAATATTTCCGTGGTAAAGGATGTGTGGCGATTACTAGTTGTGGAAGAGAACATAAGATTCAAAATGTTTTCTATATACCCACACTTAGAAAGAATATATTGAGTGTTGAGAAATTGACACAAGAGGGATTTGAAGTAGAATTTGAAGGCGATGTTTGCTATATCAAGAAGCCTATTATCCAAGAAGTTAGAAGGATTATACTATGTCGCATATGTGAATCGGATGATCATTTCACATTTAAGTGTCCTGCATTTGATCAAAGTGATAAGAAAGAAAAGGAAAAGGGCCGTGGATATGTAAACCCACTCGGCCGAACCAAAACAGGAAGTTCATCGGGTTCAAGAGATAAAGGGAAGCGGGTTAGATTTGAAGGCGACAAGATGGAGGGTATAACGAACGAAGACAAAGAAAGAGCGTCCATTTTCAAGCATTTTGACGACTATTCCATCAACAAAGATCAATATGAAGGTGTTATGGAAAGAGGTCCAATTATGTATCCAACCGAAGGGTCCGAATTGCAAGATTGCATTGTGTTTATGGATATGATTCACATCACTAGCACGGTTGAGAGATACAAGAGAAGGTTTGAGTTGGAATTTGAGAGGACCGTAAATTGGTTTTTAAGAGATTTCTTACAAATAAGAATCAAGGCACCAATCCCACCAAGAGACGAAATGGGTTATCCAATAAGTTTGTTGGAACTATACAAGACGGTACAAGTATTTGGTGGTTATGAGAAGGTAACAAGTGATGGAAATTGGACGGTGGTGGCTATGTCAATGGGATATGGAAGAGGTTTGCCAAGCCTAGTGTCAAAGGAAGATATTACAAGGAATTTGAGGCAAACTTATGTTCGTTATTTGGAGATGCTAGAATGGTATCATCTCAAGTACAAGGGAAGAGAGTTGGTAGTGGAGATCAATGAAGAAATGATGGAGGATTACAAGAAGAAAGAAGCCGCATGGGAAGACTCGGCATTGCCCCCAAAGAAGCGCTCAAGATCCTCATCAAGTGAAGACTAAAGACAAGTTGAAGAATCAAGATTAGGGGGGAGATTGTTAGATGTTTAATCTTGATTCATATTATCGGACATGTGTTAATTGTTTATGTACATATGTTAGGTTATTATGCTAAGTCTAAAGAACATCTATATGTGATCGGTATGTCACATATTAGTTAATAGTCATGTTGGTTTAGTGAAGGGTTGCACCGGTTCATGTCACACCGGTTGATAGGTATAAATAGGGTGAAACATTATGTTTTATTGTGTGTTGAAAGTTAAGTTTTTATAACTTCCTTTCTAATAACTTCCCTCCAAAATTTCCCCCCTTCCTTCTAACACACACACACATACGATCGCACACAACAAGAACAACCATTCAATTCATTCCAGATTTTAGATATTTCAAACAGCTTTTGATTAATTTATAACTACGCCTATGTGACTGTTTATGAACAGATCAAGAATGGTTCATGTGGACTCATTTTCCTTCGAGACTTCTAGTTGGCGGGGTAGGAGGTTGAGAAAGCTTCCTCGAGTTTGTTGAGAGGAATCCGAATCTGTTTCTTCTTCTGCAACAAAACACACAAAAATCTAGCAAATAAGTACATATAATCAATTTTAACACATTTAACTTACTAATGGATCAATTCTTCTTATATGCTTAATCTTTAACGGGTCAAAGGGGCAATCACAAATAAATTAGCCTATACGATTAGAAAGTTGCCAAACCTAAAAATTTCTAATACATAAAAATCTCTTGAACCATTTTTATCAAATAATCACGTTACTATTGAAGGGAGGGAGATCTTACTGAAAAGTAACTTCACTGTTGGCCTTTTAGGTTTTGTACTCTTCTTCTTCAACCCAGCTGAAAATTAAATTTGGAAAAACAATTAATTAAGACCATGACGATGCCATCTTACAAGTCACCTTAGCCAAGAATGCTCAAAAACGATAGAAGTTATATTCACTAATAAGAAATTATTATGGATTTGCATTCATAAACTATTCTATTGCCTTAGTTTTCGGATAAACTGGTTAGGATCAAAAAAAGAGAAACAAATAAACATGTGTACAAGGAGAGAGCTAGTACTGATTCCTCGCACTTCATGCTCGTTTACGATTTCGAAGTTTTTATATGTGTACCCCATAAAGTTGACATCTTTAGAGGAGAGCATCTGCAATTGCCAAAAAGAAGTGGAATATATGTACAATTAGAACACAAAAGAAAGATATATCATAATACTAATGAAATAAGCTAATACAGTTCAAGAGAATCCGCAATGTGCAACAAAAATAAGGTAGGTAGTCATGCGTAAAATCTAGAGAACCATATAATATGCATCAAGTCAACGATATAATGAAAACCCGTTGGATTGTGATTCAGAAAAAGGTTGATTGACAGTTGACTAATAAAGTTATCATTATTTGCTACACTGACCACGAGATTTTTACAACTATGGCTGGACATAGGTACATGTCATTCTGCATACGCAATACGCCAAACATAGCTAAAATCACTTAATTATCAATATTAATACCAACAAAACACTTGCGATATGGACACGAATTACCACCTTTATAAAGGAGAGCATGTATTGAATAATTGTTTATGTGATTATGCTGAATAAAGAGACCCCATTATATAGGGGAATACAAGATAATAATAAGGAAACTATATCCCAGCTATACAAGGGGATATCAATCTACATAATTATACAATAACTAATTACACTAAATATATGGCATAATCATCGGCTAATACTCCCCGGTAGTTTGAACGGGCGTAGGACAAACGCTCAAACTGGATCAAAAAGACTGGAACAATTGTTTAGAGAGCCCCTTTGTGAAAATGTCTACATATTGTAAGGCGGACGGCACATGTAGAACCCGAATGTCACCCACACGAACTTTTTCTCTAACGATGTGAATATCAATTTCAATGTGCTTGGTACGTTGGTGTTGGACAGGATTATCAGAGAGATAGACAGCGGAAACGTTATCACAATATACTATGGACGCCTGTCGAAGGGGAGTGTGTAACTCCAGCAGTAAATTTCGTAACCAAGCAACTTCAGCCACAGCATTTGCGACTCCCCTGTATTCAGCTTCAGCACTCGATCGAGACACAGTGGGTTGACGTTTAGAGGACCAAGATAAAAGATTGTCACCTAGAAATACACAGTACCCACTAGTGGATCGTCTGGAGTCAGGACATCCACCCCAGTCCGCGTCTGAATAAGCCACTAATGAGTTGGTGCTTGACTTAATCATTCGAAGACCATAATCAGCAGTACCTTGAATATACCTTATAATTCTTTTCATGAAGGAAAAATGCGTGTCCCGTGGGTCATGCATGAACAAACAAATCTGCTATACGGCATATGTGATGTCTGGTCGAGTGAAAGTCAAATATTGTAGTGCACCAGCCAAACTACGATATAACGTAGGATCAGAAAACCGCGGACCATCAGTGGCGCTTAATTTTGAGGAAACATCAACCGGAGTTGTACGGGGTTTGCATGTGGCCATTCCTGCACGTGAAATTATGTCTTTGGCATATTGTTTCTGTGAAAGGAAAATGCAATTTTTCAGGTGATCAACCCAGAAAATGATGTAAGCGCCCAAGATCAGTCATAGCGAACTCTCGTGAGAGGGTACCAATAATGTCTCGAAGCAACGTATCATTAGAAGCTGTTAACACTATAGCATCAACATAGAGTAATAAATAAGCAATGTTCGCGGAGTCTCGTCTGTAAATGAATAAGGAGTGATCACAGGATCTACTTTTGAACCCATGAGACATGATGTAATTAGCAAACCTAGTGTACCAGGCCCTGGGCGCTTGTTTTAGCCCATACAATGACTTCTTTAGGCGACATACCAAATGTGCGAAGCGCCTATCAACAAAGCCAGGGGGTTGGTGCATAAAGACGGTTTCTTTCAACTCCCCATGCAAAAAAGCATTTTTAACATCCAACTGGTGAATAGAAACAGCAAGAGCCAACACTGTACGAATGGTAGCCGGTTTGACAACCGGACTGAAAGTCTCATCACAATCGATACCAACAGTCTGTGAATTTCCATTGACCACCAGACGTGCTTTATAACGTTCCAGCGACCCATCTACATGAAACTTGTGGCGAAACAGCCACATGCAACGAATAACGGGCGGTCCAAAGGGCGGGGAACGAGTTCCCATGTCTCATTCTCCATTAAAGCAGAAAATTCTGCCTGCATAGCACGTGACCAATTAGGATCGGCTAAGGCCTTGGCATAGGTATTGGGTACAGGTGAGATAGTGGTGGTGGCGAAAGTGGCCATAGGTATTTGTTGGGTTCGGGACTTAGACTGGGTGGTCATGGGGTGTTGGTTTGTCTGTGGGAGAGGGTGGTCAGGCTGGTTAACGGGCTGGTAAGTCTGGGGGGTGGTTGTTGGGCCGTAGGTTGGTGAACAGGTTGGGCCGAGTGTGATGCGGGTGTGGCTGGTGGATTGGGCTCAGGCTGAACAGGTCGAGTAGGCCTTGGCCTGCGGGAATACGTAATCGGGTAGGGGTAGTGGGTGAGGTACGGGTAGATGGGAAGTGAAAAGGAAAATTTATGGGAGGTGTGTCTTAGAGGAAGTTGTAGGTGGTGGAGGGTTGAGGAATGGTATAGGGAAAGACATGTTCATCAAAGGTGACATGTCGGGAAATGTGAACCTTACCGGTGGTATGATCGAAGCACCGGTATCCTCGGAAATCCGGGGAATAACCAAGGAAAATGCACCGAATGGCCCGGGGATGTAGTTTGTGAGGGGAGGTGGCGGAGGTGTTAGGGTAACAAGCACACCCAAACACACGTAAGTGAGTGTAGTCCGGGTGGCGTAGGTAAAGGGCAAAAGTAGGTGTGTAGAAGTTTAATCTTTTGGTGGGAAGAATATTATGTAGGTAGGTGGCAGTGTGTAACGCTTCTACCCAAAAGGAAGGTGGAAGATTAGCATGGATTAAGAGGGCTCGGATGACATCGTTGAGCCGACGAATCATGCGTTCGGCCCGACCATTTTGTGGGGATGTTTGGGGACAAGAAAAACGGAATAATAGGCCATGATGATAGGCGAAGCTTTCAAAGGCATGATTATCGAATTCGCCCCCAAGATCACATTGAAAGGTCTTGATTTTTCTGTGAAACTGGGTTTGGATTAGTTGATGAAATTTTGAGAAGGTGGGAAAGGTTTTGGATTTAAATTTAAGAGGGTATACCCAAACAAAATGTGAGAAGTTATCGATTAAAACCATGTAGTATTTATACCCGGACTTACTAGTTATAGGTGACGTCCAAAGATCACAATGTATGACGTCAAATGGTGCAAAAGTATAAGAATTAGAATCATAAAAAGGTAGTCTTTTACTATTAGCTAGTTGACATGAATTGCAAAGGGTAGACAAATTGTCTTTATTACATGAAAAATGAAAAGTACGACGTAAAACATTAAGAACTTGAGCCCCTGGGTGACCAAGACGAACGTGCCAAGGTAAAGAAGTAGAAGTTATGAAGCAGGCTTGAGGTGGAAGCTGTGGTGGTGTGAATGGGTAAAGATCCCCGGTGCTGTTATGGCGTGAAAGGGTCATCCTAGTGGCGAGATCCTTCAAAGAAAAACCAAAGGGGTCAAATTCAACAGATACATGGTTATCACGAGTAAAGCGTCATACGGAAATGAGATTTTTAATGACATGTGGGTTGTATAAGATGTTTGGTAAAATGTAGGTTCGGTTGGGTAGGGTGTGAAAGCCCGTGCCATATCCTTTTATTGGGACACAGTGACCATTACCGACAAGAATTGACTTATTTAACGGAGATGAGTCGGGAACAATAATTTTACCTTGGTCTCGTGAGACATGTGCTTCGGCTCCAGTGTCCATGTTATCTTGTTGCCAGGAGGCATTCTGCTCATTGACCTGCATGTTTGCAAATGCAGCGCTTAAATCGGTAGGACAAAGAGCATCATACCCAAACTGAGGAGAGCCATGATGACCGAAGCCTGAGGGAGCAGAAAATCCAGCATAGTGGGCCTGAGATGCCATGTTATTGGGCTGAGCAGATTGACCAGTGGGCCTCCAGTTGGGCTGAGTGGGATAGGGACAAGGAGGAGGGGTCCACCAGGCCCAATTAGTATATGATTGCTGCTGTTGTGGTCCATAATTGGGAGTGTTTCCTGGATAGAAAAAACGACCAGAAGGTCCACCTAGGTTTCCAGCGCCGCGTCCCCGATGGTTCTGTACCCGCGGCCTTTTCCCCTGCCCCTGTAATTATTCCGATTGTGTGTAGGTTGAGGGTCAGATGGTTGGTCCGGTTGGGTATTAGGTTGAGCAGATTGGGTAGTAGGTGCGGTGGCGACGAGAACCGAGGAAGAGGTGCCCTTTTGCGCCTCAATCCGAATCTCTTCATCATGAAGCAGGCTAAGGGCCAGATCCCAATCCGCGTCGCGGTTATTGATAAAGGAAGCAATTGTGTTGTTGTTGAAGAAGGTAATTCAATCAAGTGACCGTTAGTACACGTGTGCATGTGTGTGCATGGATGATTTGAAAGTCTGCATGAATAAGTCAAGCTTCAGAGTTTGTTCAAGTTGTTCAGTTATTTCCTCTATGTTTCCGAGTCTTTTGTTATTCCTGATTTCCAGTTCTAGTTTGTTAGCTTTCTGATTTAGTCTTTGTTACCGTTTGATTGTAAGCCTATATAAGGCCTTGTTTTCATTGAATAAGAATCATCCACTTTCAAAGTATTTCTTTATTGATTATTATCTTGGTTGCTCTAACAGTTGGTATCAGAGCCAACCAGGTTCTAATCATTCTCATTTTCGTTCTCACACTACTTTCTTTCGTTCACTTTCAATGGCCAATCCTAATTCTGGTGTAATCAATCCCATTCTCCCCACATTCAAAGGCGATGGTTATGAGTTCTGGAAAATTCGAATGAGGACTATTCTCATGTCTCAAGACCTCTGGGATTTTGTTGAAAATGGTTTCAATGAAGCTGATGCTGATAGAACCAGACTCAGAGAACATAAGAAGAAGGATGCAAAAGCACTAACTCTCATTCAATCTGGTGTCCATGATGAGCTTTTCTCCCGTATCTCAAGAGCAACAACATCAAAGCAAGCATGGACACTCCTACAAAATGAGTATGAAGGAGATTCCAAAGTCCAGATGGTGAAGTTACAAGGGCTCCGTAGAGATTTTGAGACTATGCACATGAAGGAGGGAGAACAGGTTGGTGATTACTTGTCAAAAGTCATGAAGATTTTCAGTCAACAAAGAGCCTATGGTGAAATTATTACTGATCAGAAAGTCGTGGAGAAGGTTCTGAGAAGTTTGCCTGTGAAGTGGGATCATGTTGTAGCAGCCATTGAGGAGTCTAAAGACCTCAGTGTGCTTACATTTGATCAATTGATGGGATCACTGCAGTCCCATGAAGCAAGGGTCAATAGAGGTGGAGAGAATGTGGCTGAAGAACAAATGTTGCAAGCCAAAGAAGATGATACTAGCCTCTTTATGAGAGGAAGAGGACGTGGCTCTTTCAGGAATAGAGGACGTGGTAGAGGAAGAGGAGCTGGCAGAGGTAAGGGAAGCATCCAGTGTTATAATTGTAATAAGTTTGGCCATGTTAGCAGGGATTGTTGGTCTGAAGCACAAGCATCACCTGCTATTGGAGATGATAATGAAGATGAAGAAGGGCAATTGTTTATGGCCATACAAGATGATGATGATGAGCAGCATGCATTGATGGCTTCCAAGACTGGGGGTAGGTCATCCACTATCTGGTTTCTTGATAGTGGATGCTCTAACCATATGACTGGCCAGCTTTCCTTGTTCAAAAGAGTGGACAAGACTTCCACCATGTCAGTTAGAATGGGCAATGGCAAAACAATTAATGTTCAAGGTAAGGGACCCATTAAGTTAGAAGTTGCAGGAGGCAAGTTCAAAACCTTAGAAGATGTGCAGTATTCTCCTGATCTTGGATACAATCTTCTGAGTGTTGGGCAGTTAATGAAGACAGGACACAGGCTGGTATTTGATGATGGTGCCTGCATTATTACCAAGAAGGAAACAGGTGAAAAGGTATGCATGATTCCTGTTGCTAGTAACAATACATTTCCACTTGATGTTTCTAATGCAAATAATGTTGCATTTGCCACAATTGTGGATGAATCATACATGTGGCATTTGAGATTTGGTCATTTAAATGAAAGAAGCCTGCACAGTTTGAGCACCAAACAGTTGGTGTATGGGTTACCAAAGATTAGAACTTGGAATGTTTGTGAAGGGTGTGTTAGTGGAAAAATGTCAAGGGCTCCTTTTCTGTCACAAGGGAGTAGAGCAACTGAAGTACTCGATCTTGTACATGCTGATGTGTGTGGACCTATGTCTACAAAATCATTGGGTGGTAGTAGATACTTTCTGCTGTTTACTGATGATGTGAGCAGAATGACCTGGGTATACTTTCTACAAGAAAAGAGTGAAGTGTATGAGAAGTTCAAGCTGTTCAAGGCCAAAGTAGAGACTGAAGCAGGCAAGAAGATCAAGGCTTTCAGGACTGATAGAGGGGGTGAATTTTGCTCAAAAGAGTTCATGTCATTCTGTGAGCAAGAAGGTATAAGGAGGGACTTAACACCTCCTTATACACCTGAGCACAATGGAGTTTCTGAGAGAAAGAACAGAACTATGGTGGAAATGGCTCTTAGCATGTTGCATGAAAAGAACTTGAGTAATGTCTTCTGGGGTGAAGCAGTTGCTACTGCTGTTTATCTCAGGAATCTGTCACCTACCAAGGCTCTAGATGAGGCAACTCCATTTCAGGTATGGTACAATCACATTCCCTCAGTTCATCATTTGAAAGTTTTTGGTTGTGTTGCATATAGCCTGATCCCTAAACAGCAAAGAAGAAAGATGGAACAAAAGGCTTGTAGATGTGTCTTTGTTGGCTATTCATCTCAGTCAAGAGCATACAAACTTTATGATCCAGTTAAAAGAAGAGTCATTACTAGCAGAAATGTGGTGTTTGATGAACAAGCAAAGTGGAGTGATAAGAAAGATGATAAGTTTTCTCTCCCAGCTGAATTTGTCAATGTTTGGGAAGAAGAAGGGAGTGAAGACATCAGCAATGAATCTATTGAAGACAATAACAATGGAGAGACTGTAGAGACTGTCTCTCAAACAGAAGACTCTCAAGTAAGTGGAGATGGTTCTAGTGACAGCAGCAGCAGTGGAAACACTAAGACAAGGTCACTTAATCAGTTGTATCAGGAGACTGTGCCACTAAGCAATGATCAAGTACAAGAGCTGTATGAATGTCAACTGGTTCTTTCTTGTCTAGAGCCCAAGACTTATGAAGAAGCTGCACAAAGCCCTCACTGGAATGCAGCTATGAAACAAGAATTGCAGGCTTTGGAAGAGCACAAAACTTGGTCTCTAGTTGACTTACCACATGGTCAACAAGCTATTGGGCTAAAATGGGTATTCAAAGTTAAGTTGGATGCCAATGGATAGATAAAGAAGTACAAGGCTCGAATTGTTGCAAAAGGCTATGCTCAAGAATATGGCATCAATTATGAGGAAACATTTGCTCCAGTGGCCAGGTTTGAGACCATTCGAGTAATTTTATCTTTGGCTGCACAACAAGGTTGGAGTATCTTGCAATTAGATGTTAAATCTGCATTCTTAAATGGTTCACTGCAAGAAGAAGTGTATGTGTCACAGCCACCTTGTTTCGAAGTTGAAGGGGATGAGCACAAAGTTTACAGGCTTCACAAGGCTCTCTATGGTCTTAAGCAGTCTCCTAAAGCCTGGTATGATTGTATTAATTCTTATTTGCAATGCAATTCATATTTAAGGTTAACAAGTGAACCAACAGTATTTGTTAAGAAATCTGGTAAAGGTGAGGTAATTATCATTTGCATTTATGTTGATGATATTATCTATACAAGCTCCTCTCAATCTCTGCTAGAAGAATTCAAGGCAAATATGATTAGTAAGTTTGATATGACTGATCTTGGGAAGTTGTCATACTTTCTGGGATTAGAGATTCATCAAACCAAGAGGGGTGTGTTTGTTTCTCAAAAGAAGTATGCAATTGAGTTACTTAAGAGATTTGGCATGTGGAAGTGTAAAGGGGCAGTAACACCAATGAACAAAGGAGAGAAACTACAAGGAGGTGAAGGTGCTGAAACTGATGGTACTAAGTTCAGAAGTCTAGTTGGTGGTCTGTTGTACTTGACCCATTCCAGACCTGAGTTGGCATTTTCTGTTGGCTTTATCACAAGATATATGCAAACTCCTACTGTCAAACACTATGGGATAGCTAAAAGAATTCTGAGATATGTTGCAGCTACACTTGAGTATGGAATTTGGTATGAAAGAGGTCTGGGTGTCAAGCTAATTGGATTCTCTGACAGTGATTGGGCAGCCTCTTTGGATGATAGAAAGAGCATCTCTGCGTATGTATTTTCTGTTGGAAGCAGTGTAGTGTCCTGGAGTTCAAGAAAACAGCAAGTTGTGGCTCTCTCATCTACTGAAGCTGAATACATCTCAGCAAATGGAGCAGCCTGTCAAGCAGTATGGATGAGGCAGTTGTTAAGTGAACTTGGATACAAGCAAGAGAAGCCTACTGAGATTTATTGTGACAATGTGGCTGCAATCTTCTTATCAAAGAATGCTGCATTGCATAGTCGAAGCAAGCATATAGATATCAAGTTCCATTACATTAAAAGTCTTGTTGAAACAAAGCAGATTGAGTTGAAGGCATGTAAGACTCAAGAACAGTTTGCTGATATGTTTACTAAGCCTCTGGGTCCAGATCAGTTCAAGTACTTAAGAGAAGCTCTAGGAGTTCGAATGATTGAATTAAAGGAGGGTGTTGAAGAAGGTAATTCAATCAAGTGACCGTAAGTACACGTGTGCATGTGTATGCATGGATGATTCGAAAGTCTGCATGAATAAGTCAAGCTTCAGAGTTTGTTCAAGTTGTTCAGTTATTTCCTCTATGTTTCCGAGTCTTTTGTTATTCCTGATTTCCAGTTCTAGTTTGTTAGCTTTCTGATTTAGTCTTTGTTACCGTTTGATTGTAAGCCTATATAAGGCCTTGTTTTCATTGAATAAGAATCATCCACTTTCAAAGTATTTCTTTATTGATTATTATCTTGGTTGCTCTAACAGTTGTATTCTTGCGGGAGACCACGTACGAGTTGGGGAACAAGCCTGGAATCGCTAACCGGGTGATCGACATCGGAAAGCTGATTCGCCAGGGTCTTCAACTGTTTACAATAGTCTTCAAGTGAGGAGCAGGCGGCCAGGGTCAGGTTGCAAAAGCGGGTTTCGAGGGTAGCAGCCCGGGCTTTCTTGTTGCTTAGAAAGACTTTCTCAAGCTGTACCCAGGCATCACGAGCAGTGGTGTGGTCAAGAACACGGTCAAGGAATTTATCCGAAACAGTGTTGACGATCCATTGTAACACAAGAGCATCCAACTCCTTCCATAACTCGTATTCGGGAGAGGTTATGTCAGGAGGAGTCCCGTCAATGTGTTGACTGACCTTATATGCTGTAACGTGCAGAAGAAACAATTTTACCCATGAGGAGTAGGTGACGGTGGTACCATCCAGGCTTCTGATTTTAGACTGAATGTTGGTTACGGTATATGCAGGATGAAGCGGCTGGGTTTTTGCAGAAGAGGAAGATTCATTGGGGCCTTGATCTGGTTTAGTCATGGTTATGGGTAAGGATTAGGGTGTCGAAGGGGCTGCAGAAGGTTTAGAGAGGTGCAGGGGGGATTCTGACCCAAGCCAGGGAAGGGAAAACGAAAAAGAAAAGGTAGGAGAGCTAGGATTGCTCTGATACCATAAAGGAGAGCATGTATTGAATAATTGTTTGTGTGATTATGCTGAATAAAGAGACGCCATTATATAGGGGAATACAAGATAATAATAAGGAAACTATATCCCAGCTATACAAGGGGATATCAATCTACATAATTATACAATAACTAATTACACTAAATATCTGGCATAATCATCGGCTAATACTTTAAAGGTGTTACTTATCAGTATTATATCATTTGAACTTTATGATTCTAACTTGTATATGGTAGGTCATAATGTGTCCTCGTAAACTTCATATATACAATGTGAGCGAAAGAATGAAAACCAACAAAAACTTAGTGATGAAGAAAGTTGAACACCTGGTCTAATCTGATACATCATACATGGAGAATATTGGTCAAAAAATGCCATATTAGTTTCCTATTAATTGTTTCATGCAAACCTCAAAAATATATTTGCTACTATATCAACTATTAAAAGGTCAACAGTGAACTTTCTTGCATGTGAGTCAAGAGTAGTTCCTTTAGTAATTTAAAACTATTTGTAACCACAAAAAGAAAACGACGGGAGCTTGAACAACGATAAAGCTTCTAATTCTAGGGAAAATTCCGTCGGAACAAGTGTTTAATATTAATTTAGTCATTTGTTTGTGTATGCAAAATGTAAGGTTCTTATGATGCAAAACTGCAAGATCGCAGTCTTCACCCCAAATCATTTGAAGTTTCTTTTATGTTTGATGGTTATAAAATTCTGATGGGATTGCCACAGAAATAATTCTAAATAATATTAAATAATTATTTAATATTCTTGTTGTTGTATTTTTAGTAATAAATAATAAGTTTAGTTAGATATGGTAATTCCTTTAACTTATGAATGGGTCGATTTGGGTAAAGCAACCAAAACAGGTCAAATCAACAAATTTAGCTAAAAAGGGAACAAATCAAATGGGTTGAAAGTTAACGATACAATGAAAACCCGTTGGATCGTGATTCAGAAAAAGGTTGATTGACAGTTACCAAAAAGAAGTGGAATATGTGTACAATTAGAAACCAAAGGCTGAAAAAGAAAGATGTATCATAAACTAAAGAAGTAAGGTAATACAGATCAAGAGAATCCACAAAGTCTATCTATATAATAATTGAGGTCACTTGGGTTGAATGGAACCTTTCTAGAGTGTCCACGTCAACCTCCAACCCGTTTAGAGAAAACTCGCGGTATCCGACCCAGAATGTTATAACCTGAATATACAAACCCTACCACAACGATTCCATGGATCCTTTCTTCCAATCTAATTTTTTCTTTCATCTGCAGTTTTCAATCGCAATCATCCTCTACCCTTTGTTTAAACCCTAAGATCTAACCCTAATCATTCCATTTCATCTTCTTACATCTCCATTCAACATCGCAGCACCTGTTCATCTATCCCTCATCATCATCATGTCGGTATTTTATAGGGTTTAAACAAATCTATCTTCTGAAGTTTATGTTCTTGATTCGTTTTTTTTCTCTCCTCTGTATTTTGGCTATCCAACATTGTTTTGGTTGAATATCATAGCATCTGATCTGATTTTGTTCGAATATCTTCAAGTCATAACAAACGATTAGTGTTCTTTTATTCAAGGTTTGATTAACCCTAACTGCAATCCTAATCGTAATCGACTGATTGATCCATTTCACATCAGGTACCATTCTTTTAAAAAACTTTCTTACTCTTCAGAGAATTTTATGGATTTGTTTGATCTTTGGTTTGTTATATATATGTTTATAGTTTTCGTTTTTTTACTAGCAATTATTTAGATGTTTGTTATATATTTCTTAATCTCTCTTTATCACTTAACATTTCCATTTTGTTCATAAGTTAGGGTTTATAATCAGCTTGTGTTATAAAAGTGTATGCGTATAGACTTGAGATTTTGATCAGTACTTTATAGTTTATATGGGTTCTTAGTTTTGATGTGCATATGATTTAGAACTTTTAATTGCCTTGCGATGTATATGATTGAGGGATTTTGTTTTTTGTTGAATCAAAGTGTTTTTTTTAACCTTTTATTTTCATCGATTGGTATGTTCAGTTGTACAAGATCCAGACAACCCTAGAACTTCTGTTTTTGTTGGTCTCTAAGTTATATCTATTTCGGATTAACTTAACAATGATATTGATTCCAAGCAACTTCGTCTTTGTTAGTGTTTTTAGCAACCTCTATTGATGAAAGAATTAGTATGCTTATTTTTATTACATAAAAAACTAATTTACAATCACTTCAATCTTAGATATTTATGTGTCAAAGTATGTTGTTATGAATTGTCAATGTATTTGAGCTGATCATCATTCATGGCGTACAACGTACTGGTCAGACTTTAATTTAATTATTATGGTTTGATTCTGGTTGGTCATTAAGCTTTTAAATGTTGTTTTGATATCGGTGTTGCACACAGATTGGTTGACAAGTAAATCTGCGTGTATTGTTTTTTTTTCAGGGTCTATTATGTTTTAGCTGTTGTACGGATCCTTTGTTGCTGGTTAAGCATGCTTATGAAGGTATGTTCCTTCTACTTTTGCCCATAATAAAAGTTTGGATTAAAATAGTGACTTTATATGTCTTTCGTTTAACCTAGCGTCCTTATTCTACACAGGTATGTTTTGACCTTGCTTCTTCTCTGTTTTCCGATTCATCTTCGCTGATGGAAAGTTCGATTAGATTTTCAATTTTGACGACTTACTGATGGTTAAGGTAGCAATCATCTAAATTGTTTTATTAATTCTTCTGTAACGAATTTATAGTTTCACCAATCTTAGCTTTTACTTATGCCATTTACCTTTAATTTCCCTGGTTTGTTTAGGCACTACAGCATTGCATGTTGAACTGGAACAAGTTGTAACTGATTTTGTTGGAAAACCGGCTGCTATGGTTACTGGTATGGGCTATGTCACTTTAATTGTACTAATAGGCTTGTATTCTTTTTCTAATTCAGATTTCTATATGAGGGACTCACATGTTTGACATGTCTTCAGTTGTACGAGTTCATGTTGAAATGTTTCAAAATCAACTCTTTCTCGGTACAATTTCTACATTATAACTTTCCGCACTTCTAAAAGTTAATATTGGTACTTTTATTATTCTATAAACGTGATCACTAGGGTTGTAATTTGGGTTTTAAGGTATATAATTTAGCAATATATGTTCAATTTTGTGTCGATGCTTGCTAGATCAATTATTTATAGTTGATTGTTGTGAGATATGTTCATGTGTTCTTGATATGTTGGCTCAATCTGTGTTTTTTTTTGTTATTTGTGAAATTCATGTTGCTAAAAAAGTTGTGATCATTTATTATTATCATGAATTGATAGACTAACAGGGTTTCTATTGTTATACACCGTGATTATGTTAATGTTTATTATGATCTAGCTAACTTGGCATTAGGGTTCAGTTATTTTCTATAATTTGTTTAAACTGAAACTAATCTGGTGATTTTGAATCTAATGTACAGTTCATGATTCCATTGAAGTTAAAATATTAATTTCATATTTTGTGTTTTTCTATACCTGATATAAACTTTTGTATATTACTGTAGAGTGATATAGATTTTCCCGAAGTTCTGCTAGCCAACAAAAATCTAGGAGCATGAACAATGGAAATAACAGGGTTGTTTCTTATCGAAGACCGACAACTTCAAGCGATTGAAGGCTCACCAGGTCTATGAGCCAAGCTCCTCAACTGAGGTCATGTGATGGCTACTCGGTAACTAACACTTCCTATAGTTTGAGTTGGTGGTTTGTTAGGATATTTCGTACTATTGTGAATTGTGATCTCAAGTCACAATAATTGGTTCTCAAACTATAGATAAATAGGCGTTGCTTATGATTATTATTTAGGTCATCAGGTGTCATATAATCAGTTTCATACTAGCTACAACAGAACTCCTTAGATAGGGGTAAAATAAGATTTTATATCACCCTAACCTAATATTGAAAAATGTTATTCCCTTGACAAACCGACTGCTTTTTTTTTCACAATGTATCAAATGAGAAGAGTTAAAGATTTAGCTAAAAGGAGATAGGTCAAACATGTAAAAAGGGTCAAACGGGTCATTTTGGGTTAATCAAGTGTTTAAATCCTTCCAAAATGGCTTTCTAGAAAAAGATTAGATCTTTTATCTTGATTTGTAATCATATTTAATATATTAGTTATTAATGAACTTCAAAAAGAAAAAAACAGACCAAAAAACAATAGTTCTTTGTGCTTAATAATATATAAATTTTGCAGGCTTCATGATGATAATATTTATATACGGTTTTGTTATTTTCTTTTCCGCTGTAGATTGCGACATATTTTGCTTTCCTGTGAAAGTACACTGTACACGAAGTGGTTATTTATCCCTACTGCATTTAGGATTCTCTTGCAATCTGTTGGCTACGGGTATACAACTTTTTCTTATTTAGCTTCATTAGTAACCATCTTTACTACTTTTGTATTTTCGACTTTGCAGTTTCTGGTACTTCCCCTTTTCTTTATATGCATAGTTTCTACTTACTAAAAAGTCCCTCAACCCAGTTCTGGTATTATGTTATAGTCCTAAACTCTCAATTTATGCAAACCACTGAAAATAGCGTAAATGTTGGCTACCTGCACAATCAGCACATAAAAGGATGCCACAAACGTTATTTTGCTAGCGTTGCATGTGTCTTGACTGAAATAATTGGCATTTACATACTTTATCAGTTGCTCGGGGATTTTTATATGTTCAAATTGCGGACGAGGGATTCTTTTCCTGTAAAATGAGAAAATATGCTGGTTTTTTAGCATTAATCCTGTTATTTCTGCATTTCTTTAGTGCAGTTAGAAATTAATTTTTTTAAAAGAAGCGAATATTTATTTTTCAGGTTCGGGATGACGACAGTATATCTATATGCCATTCAATATTTCACACAAATGGGCGGGAAGGCATCTGTGAAGCTAATCAAGAATGAAAAGAATGAAAACTCTGAATACAAAGCTAACAGTTTGGTTTACAAGGTTAGAATCAAATTTAATATTCCTGATTCCCGAACCATATATTAATTCTAGAGTTGGTAAGATAGTGTCTAGGGTAATTGGTTAAGACATACCATTATTTTTTTTTACAAAGTACGAATAATGAACGAGATAGTTATTTATGATTATAAAAATGTTATTATGGCAGTAATCTAGATCTACGTATACAAACAAGTTACAAGGTTGCATTAAAAATGTTACTACAGCATTAATCTAAATCGTTGAATAGAACGAGTATAAATAGGATGAGTAACTTGAACCCCTTTTGTCCATTTCTTCTAAGATTGTAAAATTAATATGTTAATTAAGATTATAAAGAACAAGAATTGTAAGTTAATTCATATTCATGATGGTTGTTTTGGATTAACACATTTAATATAAGTTTTGGAGGTGTTTAGATGGGTTGGTTGTAACAAAAATTGATATATAAGTTTTAGAGGTGGTAACATGAGTGGTTTTTAACAAATTGGTATGGGGTAGGTTGAGTTGAAACACACAAATTGGTTTGGCATTGTTTGAATTGAAACACTTTTTGTCCATTTTTACAAGACTATGAAAGGTTAATGCACTATAACTACCTTGGGCTCCATTTAAAGTGAATAAAGCAAGAGTGGCTGCTCTTAATAAATTTAATCATGTATGTAGGTATTCGGGCTGTACTTTATGCAGTCATACATTGGACTACTTTATCATGTAATTATCCAACGTCTAATCGTATAAGAGGAAGTTAAAGTTTTCTATATTTGTTTCCAAACTAAGATTCTACCATTTGTTAGAATTAAGTGTATTAGATCTAAAATTGTCCACAAGGTGCTGAAAATTGTAATTGGAGACTTGCTACCTTACATCAAATTCAACTATAGAAAATATAGAGCTGTCCAGTAGGTCTCTTTGACTTTGGTCTTTAATTTTGACCACCATAATGTTTGTTATTGCTGATTCATGTGAAGTTTTCTATTCGTATCAGAGGTGGTTAAAGTTTTCTATATTTGTTTCCAAACTAAGATTCTATCATTTGTTAGAATTAAATGTATTAGATCTAAAATTGTCCACCAGATGATGGAAATTGCAATTGAAAACCTAAATTTTCTGCAAGTGTTGCTGAAGAACTTGAAGATGGGCTCTTTGATGGTAATATTAAAAAATTATATTCTTTAAGCTGATTCACACATAAGTCCAGAATAAATCATGAACTTTTTATGAAGTTCTAAGGATTTACTAATATGCAAAAAAAAAGGTTACCTTTTTGTTAAATTTTGAGAAGTCCAGGAATTAATAATGCAAAAAAGGACTTTTGTTTATACTGAAGTGCACACAGGCTATGGTGTTTAGCTTAATAATGCAAAAATTGAAGTAGAGTGACTTATGTGCAAATTCAAGAGTCCATGGTTTTTTTTATTTATCTTTTTAAAAATAGAAATAAAAATCTTGTGCAAAATTTCTTGAGTTAGCTTTACAATTTGGAATGGTTATGATGTTTGCTTGTGCATTTCCTGCTGCATTCGCTTTAGCTGCCTTGGTAAATTGACAACTTTTTCCTTTAATTTTCCAAGCCTAAGCGAAAACAAATTTGGCTCATAAAACGTGATTTCTAAATTTATGAATGGTTGTTGTGTAAAGAGTAATGCTACGAATTAGAGCGAACACGTTAAAGATTATTGCAATGTATAGAAGACCAGCTCCTCGAGTTGTTACAACAACAGGGGCATGACTCAACATATGCCAGGTAATCAAAATTCATCCATTTCTTTTTATTAGCAGTGGCGCACCTGGGACTTTTTTAGGGGGGGGGGTAAATTTTAGGGGTTGTTTGCGTTTCGCCATATAATAATTAGATGTTGATCATTGATGTACACTTAGTTGAGTTTGTTATGTTGAAGAAGGTAGAGATATTAGTGAAATTTAATAATGGTGCATGAATAGGATCTGAAATGGGATTGGAAGATTTGTTACATTAATCTTGAATCCATAATTGTGTATGACTCCTCTCCGTTTACTGGTCGAGTTTACTGTTGTAACCACTTTATTGTGTACGACTTATGTGAGTAATCAGGAACTTTGCAATAGTAGCCCAGAACATAGGCCATCAGTAATTTGTACAACTGATTTTTGCTTCCAATTGTGACCTTCGCGATTTTCATCAAACCTTATATACCTGTTGGACGCTTCTTAGGCAATCACAATCTTTCTTGGATTGATTATCATCCAGTGCACATTGACAGATTGCATAGTTAGTGGCCTACTGTTTCAGTGCTCATTAAATCTTGCATGTAGCTATGTTTGAATAATCTTTATCTGAACACAATTGAACTCCTAAAAAAGTTGTACATCTCGTGACTAGGAAAGTGCATACGCATTTATTTTTAACATTTTCCTCTTTCTCTGTCCTCCTTGAGGTATATACCAGGTCAATTATCCTTAATTTCTTTTTCAATTTGGAGCTCAAGATGTTTTCAACAGCATATGGAACAAGGTATGCTTAATTGTATCCGGTTTCACTAATTCATTGACGTTATAGGTTTTTGTGTATTATGTATGGTGAAATCTCGTGTTTTAATGTGAACCAGAAAGAGAAGTTTAAGGCTTATATGAAGAAAGAAACTAAGAAACTTACGAGGTATCCAGACCAGATTGACACATGGATACAGTCAAGTGGGATCAATGATTTTCTATATATGTTTAACTTTTCGTTTTCATGTGTTAATTTGTCTTATTGGAATCGGGTCATGCAAATCGGTGGGATCTGGACCATCAATCTTCAATATGAATACCCTGTTCCTCCCTCTATCCCGATGATCGGACAGTCAGCGGTGACGTCGTTTATTTTTCCGTTTGAAGCCTGATCGTTGAACGGTGGCAATGGTTTTTAGAGAGAGAGAAAACGTATACATAGATTACAGAGATACTGGGAGGCCTGATCTGTTTAGAAGGAGAAGGAGAAATACTTAAATGACAAAAACACCCCTACAAAATCCGATAATTACATGAATGCCACGTTACCGTAGATAAGCGGACGACAAATGTTATGTAAATAATTACCACATATTGGCTAAGGAAAAATCTTAGTAATGATTTCTATTTCTCATTTGTTTATTGATTTTGTCTTCTTATTTTTTTAGTATGTATATTGATTAGTTTTACTATGCTTTGAAAAATTGTGCATGCAGGGAGGAATTGTTTAAAGCTGCAAAAAGAGAAGCATCAACATAATTCTCTAGAAAAAGTCCCTTTTTAGTTGTTTCTTAATTATTTCTTGAAGGAGAAAAAATATTATTTATTATTATTTATTATTTTCTTTGTTTGCGTGTTCTTAAACTGGAGTGACTAGATAATAATAATAGAGTATGTGGTGCCACCGATTTGATTATGATTCAACTTATTCGCTCCCAAATGTGTGTGGCTTTTGTAATTTAACATGACCTTACTTTGCCACTGGTTAAAGAATCAACGGTCACAAATTGAGTTATGTTAATTATCATTACATTCTTGACTTTTTGATTTGGCATGACAACTCTTGGTGTTAGGGAAGTTCAAGGATAGTCACGATGTCATACCAAGGATGTAAACTGAAGTGAACTCCCATTAATGGAGTGATGAAGTATTCAGATTACATTTGTTGTAGTGTCAAGTAAGTACATACAACCCGTGATTCTGTTTGCTTTTATATTTAACTTCGATACTTGATTAAACAATATTTCAACTTTTTATTCTTTTTGAAATTTTGTTACCGTAATGTGGATTTTGTAGGCTTTTAGTGCAACTGGATTCAAAGGATGCATAAAATTTTGGAAGCTTACATATAGGCCCACCACATAAAAGTTTTGAGTTCATGCGTGGTACTTTCCAAAGGTGTAATGTATTTTGACATACATATTACAATATTATTTTTTGTTTCTTATGTTGATTTAATTGTGTTGTGATGGGGTAAATTTGCTTCGTAAAGTGTAGATTTTAGCTTCTATTTTGACTTTTAGATGGTTAATTTTGCATCAAAAAGCACGACGATGAACTATTGTATGCTTTTCTTTTACATAGGAATTGTAATATGTAACTTCCAATAAATAAAACTGGTATACTACGATTTTTAGGGCTCTAGAGCTAAGAATAAAACTACAAATGTTGTCTACAAATAAATATTTGAAAATTTGTGAATAAGTATGCAATCATATTTTTCTTAAACAGTTTAATTTTTTTTTTTGTATTTTTTGTTAAATTATGTTTATTTACTAAGAAGTTTCATCTTAATTTGCATGTCGTTTAAATAAATATGACTGCATCTTCATTTAATTATTTGTTTTTTAATGATGTCATATCAAACATTGCATAATTCATATATCATTTATTGGGTAACATTAAACTTTTTTATGTTGTTTTTCAAGTAACCCAAATTCATAGGAATTTTAATACGTAAGTTCCAATTATTACAACTTATATACTACAATCTTTATAATCTTTCTATATATGTTCAATACGATTAGCATGTACCTAAAATGGTCTTATGTCCTATTCTACTTCGTTTTTCTTGGTAGACACTGATTAGTATGTAAGTTACGAATAAAACATCATGTGTTGTATAAAAAGAAGTAATTAAATATTTGTGATTTATAATGGTAAATTTTCAATTTGTAATATGTAATTTCATTTATAATAAAGCGTTTAGAGCTTTATGATTTATATCGTTTTCCTTTATACAACTCGTGTAACACCCATGGCTATATGAAACATTCAAGAATATGAATCCTTTCCGTGTACCATTTGCAAACATAAATATGGGTTCTACAATTCTTGCAATGCAGCAACATATATAGGTTTTACTTGGCATTTTGAAGAAAGTTTCTATTCACTTGCAAGTTCAATCAACATGAAGTGCACTCATTTTTCTGCACCGTTTTTTTTATAAAATCACGTTTCTATCCTTTTATATGCAAAATCTCATAACAAAATTTGAAAAAATAATATATTTTAATGATATATTTAATATGTTAAATGCATGGTTCATGAGTTCCACATTTTTTTAGGTTCTCCATTAAACCTCAGTGTGTATATACACATATCAATGAAATGAATTATTTGTTTCGCTTTTCGATTAGTTCGTGTGCAAACAAAAGTTAGATATCATGTGGTCTCTGCTGTTTTGGCTGGTGGAGCGACTCTCGAACGAATTTTCAACGTGCTTGGGGAGCCTGTTGATAATTTAATAATTTAGGTCCTTTTGATCACAATGTTCATAAGTATTTGACCTTTTTTTGATCTAAATGCTCCTAATTCTATTTTCTTGATCACATTTGATCGTACATATTTATAATTAACAGAGATGATAGACTTTTCCTAATGTTAGATAAAGAAGGTACAATTGTATTTGGAGATTTGTGAATAATAACTATAACTTTTCATGCCAACACGGACAAAGTGAATAAACAAGTCAAGGAAAATCTCTATCTAGAGTTGGCCTGTATTTGAAGAATCCTGCTTTTACACATGACAGTTATATGTACAATAAATATGTTATTACATTTACCTAGGGGCAGTTTTATGTTTTGTTAAACTATATTTAATTACTTTAAATGTTAATGTTCAATTTTATTCCGCTAGAATAAATATGTTATTATTCATTTCATTATTTGTTTTTAACACGTCAAATCAAACAGTTGTAAATTGATATATCCATTGTTGCGTTACATTAAACCTTTTTGATGGTATTTTGCATGCAACCAAAATCCAAACGAATTGTATTACGTAACTTTAAATAAATAAAAGAACTTGCAAACTACAATCTTTATAGATTTTTTTTTTATTTTACTTGTAGATGCACCGTGGGTCCCCACGGGACTCTAACCTAGTACAACATAAATAAGGTAGGAAGTCATGCGTAAAATCTATAGAATCATAAAACATGCATTGAGTCAATGATAAAATGAAAAACTGTTGGATTGTGATTCAGAAAATGGTTGATTGACTAATAAAATTATCATTATTTGCTACAATGGCTGGACATAGGTACATGTCATTCTGCATACGCGATACACCAAACAAAGCTAAAAACGCTTTATTATCGATAATAAAACCAACAAAACACTTGCGAAATGGACACGAATTACCACCTTTAAAGGTGTTACTTATCAGTATTATATCATTTAAACTTTCTGATTCTAACTTGTATATGGCCAGGTAAGCTTCAATTAACTATTATTACTTCTATATTTCTCTTATTGCATCACATATAAGCAACAATTTCTTGAAACCATAACCTATTTTTTTGTTTCTGACCAATCTTTTGCGCCTAGGGTACACAAAGCGCAAAAGCGCAGGCTTTCTCGCTTCACACAAAATCCCAAAAAGCGCGCGCTTTCGAGAAAACGTGCGCCTTGTGTTGCAAAAAGCCCAAAGGCTTGTGCCTTGCGCCTAGGCGCGCCTAGGGCGCGCTTTTTAAAACCCAGGATATTCCATTACGAGGTAAAGATATTCTTGATCTTGGAATGAACAATAAAGTTTAACGATGCAATTGCTATCAACTTCCGCAAGCAGGTTCCTTTCTGCTTTCACATGTTCAACCTGAAAAGAAAAAAAAAACTCCAATAAAATCCAACTTAAAGCACACGGTTTGCTAGAAATAAATTTCTACCTGGTCTCTACGAAGCATTTTCAGAATCTTTAAGTTTTTTAATGGCATGCACGTTAACAGTTGTCTTCTCCCTGCATATTCTTACTTGGAATTGATTAAAAGTCAATGGTCAAGGCAGTTCAAAAAGGATTGCAAATTTTATTTGTATATGGTTGCTTCAAAAATAAGATCATATACCTCCCAAATTACACAAGTGATCATGTTATGTCCAATGTTCCAAATGAAGAGACTTGGAGTTTATAAAGGTGAGACTACTAAAGCAACCAAACAGGATATTGAGCAACTACATATGTAACTGGAAATCCCACGATTCCACCTTTATGACAAAAAAAAAATAAATCAAAACACCAGTCACTACTTTTTTATATTTATTTTTGGAGTGAATAACCAAATTCGTCCCTAACGTTTGGGCGAATTTGCCAGATCCATCCAAAAAAGGATTTTTTTTTCTTAACTAAACCAATGAGGATTCCCAAACACTGCCAAATCCATCCGAATGCCTCACCTTGTTAAAAACTAATGTTAAAATAAGGGTATTTTGATCATTTTCTTTAATATTTATTTAGTCTTTATGCTTATATATCCCCCCTTTATTACCTAGCACAATCCCTAGTTCCCCATAAAATTGTTTCACATTTCCCCCTAATTGCACACATAATAACTAACAGTATACTCTATAACCTTTGTAACCTTACAATAATATTCATTCAAATTGTAACAAAGCATTAACCCATTGCTAGAATGCAACACAATCAGACCCGAATTCAACGCAATCATATTCGACAAATTCGACAACTATCGATCAAGATTTAATAGTTAAAAGGTGGAGATAATTAGCAAAACAGTCCTTGTGGTTTGGGCCATTTTGCCAGTCCAGCCCAAAATCAAAATAATTGCTTGAACAGTTCCTTGAGTTTGACGAAATAGGCTAAACAAGTCCATTTCGTTAACAGGTTTAACTCAATGTCGTTAAGTCAGTGATAAAATCGTCCATTTACCTTCTGGGTTTATATTCTTATTATCTTCCTCAATCCCCACCATTCCCTTCCCTTAGTACCAGTCACCCACATCCCCTCTTTCTCTCTCTCTCTCTCTCTCTCTCTCTCTCTCTCTCTCAAATACTAATAGGGTAAAATAATTTCCAAGACAAAATTTTATTTACTATGAACTTTGATTATATACACAATACAAATGCCTAAATAAAGGAAATACATTAATTACAATCAATGCACTTAATTTTGAGAATAAATCAAGGATTTCCATATTCTTGATTTATGTCTTGCTATTACCCCCCGTCAATCGAACAGGTGGGGGACCAACACGAAGCATATTACGAAATTTTTCAAAAAGCAGATGCGGAAGACTTTTGGTGAAAATGTCAGCCACCTGGAGATTGGAAGGCACAAATTTTGTGTATAAAAGACCTGAAGAAACCAATTCACGAACAAAATGATAGTCAATATCAATATGCTTCGCCCGTTTATGAGAAACAGGATTCTGACTAAGAAAAATGGCACTTTGTTATCACAAAGTAGAGTAGGCTGATCCATAGGCAGAGCATGAAGTTCACGAAGAAGATGCATGAGCCATATTATTTCAGCTGCAGTATTTGCCATGGCCCTATACTCAGATTCACAACTGGACCGAGCGACTGTGGGTTGTTTTTTAGCACTCCATGACACTAAATTGCCTCCCAAGTAAATAGAGTATCCATAAGTAGAACGACGAGTCTCAATGCAGCGTGCCCAATCACCATCTGAGTAGCCCAATAAAGTGATGGGAGATTGGCTGGAGAAGTGAAGACCCAAAGGGAGAGTACCTTTGACATACCGTAGAATGCGCTTGACAGACTGAAAATTTGATATCATAGGAGACTGAAGGTGTTGACTAGCTTGATTTACCGTGTAAGACAAATCCGGTCTCGTGATGGTTAAGTATTGAAGGGCACCAACCAGAGACCGATAAAGAGTTGGATCATGAAACGGGTCACCCTTGGAATGAAAAACTTCAGTAGATGATAAGGGATTGCAACGGATTTTGCGTCAACGAGGCCTGCACATGCGAGAACATCATAGGCATACTTCGATTGGCTCAGAAAAATACCATTGTCCCTGTGAGTAACCTCAAGACCCAAAAAATAACTTAAGCTACCCAAATCTTTAATAGAGAATTCTTTGTGAAGAGCGGCTACAAAGTAATTGATAAAAGCCGAATCATTGCCAGTGAGGATGATGTCGTCCACGTAAACCAAAAGATATGCAATCACCTGTCCCTGTTTAAAAACAAATAAAGATGTGTCTGCCTTGCTGCAAAGAAAACCATGGTTAGTAAGAAAAGAGAAGAGGCGCTGAAACCAGGCACGTGGTGCCTGTTTAAGCCCATATAGAGCTTTCTTTAAGCAGCAAACATGATCCGGGAAGCGTGCATCAACAAACCCAGTGGGCTGTTCCATATAAACAATCTCATTTAGGTCACCGTTTAAAAAGGCATTGCGAACATCGAGCTGACGAAGGGGCCAATTGTATATGGTGGCAAGCGCAAGAACTACACGCACGGTAGAAGCCTTTACAACTGGACTGAAGGTGTGAGAAAAATCAAGACCTGGAATCTGAGTGAAACCCTGAGCAACCAACCGAGCCTTGTATCGATCCACTGTTCCATCTGATTTATATTTGGTACGGTAAATCCACTTGGAGCCAACAATGTTGGTGTGTAATGGTCGTGGGACCAGAACCCAAGTGCTGTTATTTTGTAAAGCATCTATCTCTTCCTGCATCGCCTTAATCCACTTGGGATGCTTGGCAGCCGTTTTGTATCCACGTGGGTCACTGGCTGCGAATAAGGCATGATGGAGAGTGTTGGAAAATAGAGATAGATCAGCATGATGTTTGGGTTTGAAAATACCGTTTTTGGAACGAGTTGTCATGGAGTGTGTAGGAAGATGGGCGGATGAGTTTAGGGGCGCTTGTGAGTGAGTAGTTGGTGGATCCGAAGTAGTTGGCTGAGGTGGGTTGGGGCTGGGTTGGTTATTTGTAGATTGGGCCAAGGTAGGTGGGTTGGGAGGAACTTGTTGGGCCAATGGAGAGGATGTGGCGTGGGCCGAGGTTGAATGGTCAGGAGGATGGGCTGGTATAGGTTGATGGTGGGGACAAATGGGACAAGGCTGGGAAACGGTTTTAGAGCTAGGTAAGGTTGATGTAGAGTTTAGAATAGGTGGAGGATCTCGTAGAGTTGGGATGGGAAAGGACTCATCAAAGTTGGAGAAAACAAGGGTCTACTCATTTATGGGAGAGACTTGGCCACTAAAAGGAAAGGTGTCCTCGTCAAACTGGGCATGACGAGTGATATAGATGCGATTTGTTTTAGGGTCCAAGCAACGATAACCTTTGTATCTGGCATCATAGCCAATAAAGATGCACTCCGCGCTTCGAGGAGAAATTTTGTGTTTGGCATAATCACGTAAATAAGGGAAAACGCGACAACCAAAAATTCGAAAGTTGGAATAGTTGGGAGTATAGCCAAACAAAATTTCAAAACGGGATTTTTGGTCCAAAAGCTGAGTGGGAAGACGATTTATGATAAAAGTGGCTGAAGAAAAAGCATCAACCCACAAAGTTGCTGGTGAATGCGACTCAAAAAGCATAGCCAGACCTGTTTCAGTGATGTGTCGATGCTTGCGTTCGGCACGACCATTTTGTGGTGGAGTGTGCGGACAAGCAAGGCGGTGATGGATGCCTTTTTCTCGAAAGAATGTTTGTACACGAGAGTTGGTAAATTCGGTGCCTCCATCACTTTGGAAAATTTTAATATTGCAAGATAATTGGTTGTGTACATAAGTAGTAAAAGCAATCAACACATCATAAAAATCAGACTTATGCTTAAGCGGATAAAACCAAGTAAACCGGGAATAGTCATCAATGAATATAACATAGAAACGACATCCGTTGGATGAAGATACCGGTGCCGGTCCCCAAAGGTCACAATGTATTAAATCTAATGCATGTAATGAACGCTTGGTATTTAAATCAAATGGCAAATGATGAGATTTAGATAACTGACAAGGTGAACAAAGTTTAGGTTTTGGAAGTAACGAAGTGACAAATAAAGAACCAGTTTTATGTAAACTAGAAATAACATCAAACGAGACATGACCAAGACGACCATGCCATTTTTCAAAAGAAGCTTTAAGATGTTGAGC
This sequence comes from Ambrosia artemisiifolia, assembly GCA_032199755.1. Lineage (NCBI taxonomy): Eukaryota > Viridiplantae > Streptophyta > Magnoliopsida > Asterales > Asteraceae > Ambrosia > Ambrosia artemisiifolia. Next base: position 42,512,856 of record CM063527.1, read on the forward strand.
AGAGTAGGATGCCACGAACGCTTGTTGTCCTTCTCTTAGAATGTAGAGACCATTTTCACACGTGCCTCTTGCCAGAATTTGCTTTGTTTTTCGATCCTGAATGTTGAAAAAGGAGTTAGAGAAAAGGACATCAACAGGAGAATCATTTGTAAGACGACTTATAGAGAGAAGGCGTTTGGTTAGATGCGGAACGACCAAAACATTTTTTAAAGGAATTTTGTTATGAATGGTGGACACTACAAGAAATATAGGTCTTTACCCACACATAGTATGTGTGGGAAAAAGGCTATAATGTGTTGAGTTTTGCGTTTACCTACACATAAGTTAAGTGTTATGATGTGTAGACTCGGGACTGTGGATATAGATCATTAACTACACATAAATTATGTGTAGGTATATAGCAAGCTATACCTACACATACATATGTAGCTAAAAGTATGTTATATGTGTAGTTAAAAGTATAGCAACTTAATGGATTATGACGTGGCACATGACATGGCATCTGACATGGCAGCTGATGTGGAACCTGACGTGGCCTGTGACATGGCAGATGACATGGTAGCTGAATTGCACTATGGTTATGACACGTGTCACATATATATATGTAGTTAAATGTAAAATTATGTGTAGATAAACATTCACCACGATATATATATATATATATATATATATATATATATATATATATATATAATAATTTTCAGATATATATACAAACAAATGCAAAAACAAGTATATAAAGACATGCAACCAAATTATCATTGTTAATAAAAACATCATCGTTCAAGAAATCAAGCCAAATACTTGAACAATCAAAAGAAAAACTATCCATAAGTTAATAACAAGTTATACAAAATTACTAAAAAAAACTTCAGTCATCGGTACTTTCATCAGTCTCTAGTGTATTACCAGGATCATCTGCTTCTTCATCACCTTCAGAAGTAATGATACATTTCCAAAATGCAGCAACCTAATAATATCAGACACAAACACCAAGTTACAAAATGGGAGGACAAAAACTTACATATATACACTTAACATTTTGATTGATAGATAATAACAAAAGAATTACCTGACTCTGGCACAGGCACAGAGCATAAGGTGCCCTTTCTTCTCCGAATTTGTCAACAATTGTTTCGTTCAATATAGTACTAGTTAATTGTTAGCAAAAGTGAACTTGAAATATAAAACTAAAGTGGAATCTAAAGATACCCCAATATGCATAATGGACAAGCAAGCATCAGAAGTTAGAACATGTGCATGTGTTGTGTTCTTGCACACAAATGCATGTCTCCTGTGCAATAAGTATTAAGTGATTGGGTTTGAAACTATAAAAATAAATTTTGGTGGCAACAAAACAAATGAAACAACAAAAAAAAAGTCAAAATGAAAATCAAAAGCTTAAGAGATTTAAAAGATAAGCATAGTACTTACTCATATTTTCTAGCAAGCATTCTGAGCACAAAATGTGTTCTATATACCTGTTACTGGTCTTGCAAATTATGTGTCACCCAACGCAAAAGACCTGGCCATTGTTCTGGATAATTGGCATGTACTATTGTCTTCAGACACTCGCCCAACTGTGCCCTGTATATAATTAACAACCGCATTCATTACAAACAGAAGAAGACAACACAGCATGTGATAAAGCTAAAAAAATCATTTTTACCTCAACAATGGAGGAACTTGTGCTACAAAAAGAAGAATGTTCTGCCTCAAACGGATAAGTATCCATTCTGTTAACTCTTTAACATGTTTTTAGATATCTAAATTGTAACCGAGCTACAAAAATATAAGTAAAGAATGCACATGAAACGACCAGTACTAAATCAAAATGTGCAACTGCAAGTCGAAAAAAGTTCAACAGTAAACACTCCACTTAGAAGAAAAATTCATACCACAATCATCCTCAACAGAATGCCAGTTGTACAAAATAGAAGTTTTGTTCTCTCAGTTCTGGAAACAGAAGGTTGTACAACATGTTAGTATGAGAAGCGATAATTTTATATAACAATAAAAACTTGCAACATAGTGCCTAAGTACTTGGAATTAGCATTTCTATATATTTATACAACTTAGTAGATTAAGATACACTGCCTTGATAATCCATTAAACGCATTAAATATTTCACTTTCACTAGGAAAGACCTTTTAGAGTCGCAAAGTGTGATGCTTTGACATTAAAATACTCAAAAAGACTAAATTCAACAGAGCATAAGAATGAGAAATAGAATTAACATACAATGCCTTGTTAATCCATTAAACTCGTTAAATCTTGCACTTTCACCAGGAAAGGCCTTTTAGATTCATAAAGTGTGATGCTTTGACTTTAAAATAATCAAAGACCAAATTTAACATAGCGTAGGAATCATCATTGCTATTTCTTTATATAACTTAGTAGATTAACTTACAATATCTAGTTAATCTACTCAACTCATTAAATCCTTCACTTTTAACGATCGGCCTTTGGAAAGTCATAAAGTGTAATGCTTTGACTTTAAACTACTCAGCATAACTAAATTCATCGGTCTATATGAGAAGTGTTCAGATAGATAAATCATTCACAGATGCTATCTTTCCATTGTAACATATAACAATCATCCGCCATATCTACGACGAAAGTTTAAAAGAATGGAAACGAGCCTCGAGGCGTTTTCCCTTCGCCTCATGAGGCGTAAGCCTTGAGGCGAACCGAGGTGTAAGCCCGAGGCGGAATCAAAAAATAAATGAAAAAATTATATATCTTATAAAATATAAAATCAATGACCTAAAAAAGTCTAAAACATCAAAAACATACATCAACAATAAAACAATTGATCCGAAAAGTCTAAAACATAAAAAAAACACACAAAAAACACCATAAACCCCCTGAGGCGCGCATTTTCTTAATGCCTCAGCCCTTAGAGGCGTATGTACAGGCTAGACCCCATGAGGCGCGCCTCATGGTCGTTTTTTGGCACCTCGCCTCGAGGCGCACGCCTCAAAAGTTTTTTTAAACCATGTCTACGAGACTACGACTCAAGATCTTAAAATGAAAGAGCTCCAGAATGTGCTCAACTATTAATGCTAAGTATTAATCTCATACAAATTCAATGAGGGGAGTTTTAACTACTTACAATGGAGGGAATATATACTAACCAAAGAATCATTAGAACCTGGTGAAATCTGCAACTCTTTCCGCAACATAAATCAACAATCAAATACAATAACCCATGTCCTATTCTTTTAGTTTTTCACTAAGGAATTCTATCGAACACTTGGTGGGCAAAGAGCATAAACACTAGATTATATGAAAACAAGCTATAACATCACCAACCAATTCCATCATGAACACACATCAAAGTTTTTTTTTTTTTTTTTTTTGGAGGGGGGGAATCAACTTAATGAAACCGGTTTATAATCTATAAGCAAATTAAACCCACATAAAAACTAAAAAAAACTACACTTAACAAACAATAAACAACTAATCTGACCACCTCCCCTATTTGTAAGCTGTAAATATAAAATTAACGCACCTCAAAGAGTGCCACGTGAAGAGATACGAATACAGATTTAAAGCTATCGGAAATGGTGATGGAGTTCCTCTCCACCACCTCCACTACTCTCAAAATCTTCAATTGACAAACGAATTGGCTAACGGATGAAGACGTCGATGCCAACAACAGATCATCATCGCCTTGCAATGTAACCGCCACCCAACCCTCGTGTCGCTTCCACCGCTATTCTGAAACCCTAGTTCTGGGTAGAATAATAATAATAATAATGGATCTCACTCCTAGGTTGTGTAAAAAAAAAGAGGGAGATTAAATTAAGAGCGGTTGGATTTGGAGAAGATTTGAATTGAAATGAAAATTTTAGAGGCAATTGAGGGAAATTTTGAGGGTAATTTACAAATAAAGATGAAAAAAGCTTAGACATGAATATATTTACAAATACTTTAAAATTAAAACTTACATTAGATATAATATATAGGTGAATGATGTTGTAGCCTATTGAATGTAATGAAGGAGGGAAAACGCCTCGAGGCTCGTTTCCATTCTTTTAAACTTTCGTCGTAGATATGGCGGATGATTGTTATATGTTACAATGGAAAGATAGCATCTGTGAATGATTTATCTATCTGAACACTTCTCATATAGACCGATGAATTTAGTTATGCTGAGTAGTTTAAAGTCAAAGCATTACACTTTATGACTTTCCAAAGGCCGATCGTTAAAAGTGAAGGATTTAATGAGTTGAGTTGAGTAGATTTCCCGTTGCCAAAAGTGACAAAGGTTTTACCTGGGTGTCCATAGGGGGCAGTGACATCATTGTCATAAGGAGTCATATGAGCATCGGCTCCCGTATCTCCAGTCCAATCAGGAAAGTCATTCATAACATGACACTGGGCATTGAATGCTTGAGCAAGATTTGCATCAAGCGAAGAGGCACAGTTAGCATACGAAAGCCAAACTTGGACACGCATTCGTGTAGTGACCATCCTTGCGACATAATTGGCAATGAGGCGGTCTCCTAGCACAACCACGACTTGTGCTGCGTCCACGATCACGAGAGTTAGAAGAATAATTAGAAGAATGTTTGGAGGTATTACCGGATTTGTTTTGATGTGCGACAAAGGACACTTGAGGAGTAGATGGGCCATGAATGGACTGCAGGAAAAGTTCCTGGTTCTCAGCTTTGGAGAGAAGTTCGCGGAAGGGCAGATTAGCGGAGATGGCACGATGGGTCGTCGAAAAGTTTTCATAAGCCGGACCAAGGCCACAAAGGAACCAGTGGTATTTGTCACAATCGGATACGGGGTGGCCGATTGCAGCAAGTTCATCACACAAAGACTTAAACTTGCGGCCATATTTTGTCACTGCAGAGGATCCCTTTGTTAACTGACGCAGGGTGTCACGAAACGTATGAACCCATTCTATAGAACGGAGCTGAGGGCAGCCTCCAGAGCAAGCCAAACCTGACGAGCCGACGTGAGTCCGATGATTTCGGACATCGCCTCTTCTGAAAGCGATGACTGAATAAGAAGCCTGACAGATTGGTCAGCCTCCAACCAGGTAGAGTATGCAGGATTAGTGGTGGTTTTGGCATCAATGGTGATGGTTTCAGGTGGTGGGGCGGTTGAACCATCGACGTGACCGGTAAGTTTAATCATAGAGAGAACCGGTAGAATCTGGTGGGACCATGGGAGGTAGTTTGAGGATGTGAGTTTAAAAGTAATGAAGTGGAGAAGAGAATGGATGGGTTGAGAGGTGGTTTGGCCGGAGGTTGACATTGTTGTTGGTCGGAATTTTACGAGCAGTACTGATAAAGGAAATCAGGGGCGGCGCAAAGGAAGGACAGAATATGATAGGGAGTGGGAGTTTATAATTGTTTTTGGGAGTTTAATATTGTGGTTAGGACTTTAGAAGAAAAAAAAAGAAACGTCAAAACCACAATTTGGTTTTAAAAGAATATTAATGGTGGTCGGTGATTAAGGGATATAGGTTCTTGGGCGGTGCAAAAGGAAAAAGAAGGGGCATAAACAGAGATATGGTTTTGGCGGCGCAAAAAGAAAAAAGGAGACAGGTAGGGATTGGACAGAATGTGGATCAAGGAAACAAGATCGATATGGCTGATACCATGTTAGGGTAAAATAATTTCCAAGACAAAATTTTATTTACTATAAACTTTGATTATATACAGAATACAAATGCCTAAATAAAGGAAATACATTAATTACAATCAATGCACTTAATTTTGAGAATAAATCAAGGATTTCCATATTCTTGATTTATGTCTTGCTATTAAATACATTGGACTGAACTACAAGTTTTGTCCTTTACGTTTATATCAAATTTCAACATATGTCCTTTGACTTTAAAATTGACGAGTTTTGTACCTTATGTTTAAAATTACTACAAGGTTCGTCCTTTGTCCCTAACCCAGTTAGTTTTTCTCGTTAAATCCGATCATCTGCAAAGCACATGAGGGTATAATTGTCTTTTAGCCATACACCACCACATTCCAGCACCACCACCTCCTTCCAGCACCTGCACCACCACCTCCTTTCAGCACTTGCACCACCACCTTCCACCACCAGTTACACTCCGACCACCACATTTGTCGGCCCACCCCCTGCCACCATCAACAGCCAACCACCTGCTAAATATCCTAAGCCTTAACATAAAAAACCCCACCCCCAAAACCCTGAACTGAACCCTAACCCGACCACCAAATTATGAAAATCAGATAGAGAACAAGAGATATTATCGATTAACGAAATGTAAATTGAATTTATACCTCCAAATCAGTGAATTGAAGCTCCCCTGATGATCGAATGGAGCAGACTGCAACAACAAATGAACAGGCATTTTATATGCCCTTCATAGCTTGAATTAGCGTTAACATTGGTGTTCTCGGATCTGAAACCATCTTTCGGATCTGTTATTATCCAGATCTGAAACCCTATGTGGGTTGTGGTGCTTCACCAGAGAAGAAAACCACATGGTGGTGCGGTGGTACGGTAGTAGGGTTTTAGCAGGTGGGGGTTGGCCATGGGAGGAGGCACTTCTACGGTGGTGGTGCTTCTCAAAGAAGATCATGATTTAGAGAGAGAAAAAGAGAGAGAGAGAGAGAGAGAGATTCAGGTTTCAGGTTTTTTTATATATATATATTTTCATTTTTATTTATTTCTAATATAAAATTATAATAAAAAGAGTGAAAGGACTAAAAAGCCCTCATGTGCATTGCACATGACCCAACTTAATGGAAAAAATTAACAGGGTTAGGGTCAAAGGACATAATGTGTAAGATTTGAAAACATAAAGTACAAATCCAGTCAATTTTAAAGATAAAGGACAATCTTTGAAATTTGGTATAAACTTAAAGGACAAAACTTGTAATTCAGTCAATACACTGTCATACATACACACACACCTCTCACGTTTGAATTAATGAATTGAAACTAAAAAAAAATAAAATGGAACTCATTTGACATTAGAAGTCTCAAGAAAACACTGATTTTGTCCATTGTTCGTTGTCTCTGTTTCATGAGCGTCTGACCAGAAGGTGCAGATCTAAAATCAAACAATGCCATGGGTTGTTTATGCTACTGGAAGTTGAAAGTACCCATCCACATCCGATTGTTGCCAGCGCCCAAAACTGAGCTAAGAATCCAGGGTAAAGTAGAAACTTAGAAAATGCAGATATTATCTTCTTGTGAATCATAGGAATCCTAAGATCAGCTGTGTAATTTACAGTGGTTATATATATATATATATGATGAAATATGTAACAATCTAAAGGAAAACAAAAGCCAACAACTCACCTGAAGATGTATTGTTGTCATATTGTCCGTCGTCTCTATTTCGCGGCCGCTTGATAAGAAAACGAGCCTTATCATGTTTTGATGGGTGTGGGCGTCCTTGGTGATGGTGGATATTATTGACGGTGGGATGAGGTGGTGGTGGGATAGAAGTTGGAGATGGTTCTGAAACTGGAGAAACCGAAGTAACCTCCATATTTGATGGTGAATTTGTTATTATTGATGGTGGGAGATATTATTGGTGGTAGGAGAAATAGTTTATGTGGATGGTGGTCTGAAAAGGTAGTGATGGTGTGGTGGTGATGGTGGCGGCGGTTTGGACTGGTGGTGGTAATGGTATGGTATGTGGTGACGATGGTCTAGTGTGGTGGTGATGGTGGCAGCGGTGGACTGGTGGTGGTAGTGATAATGGGGAGAGAGAATGTAAATGGACGATTTTGCCCCTGATTTAATGAGGTTTGGTTAACCCCGTTAAGTAATTGGACTGTTTTAGCCTATTTCATCAAACTCAAGGGACTGTTCAAGCAATTATTTTGATTTTAGGTTGGACTGGCAAAATTGCCCAAACCATAGGGACTGGTTTTGTAATTTACAATCTTTTCACGATCAAAGGACACAAAGTCACACTCAGGAACATAAGCATTTTGATCGGAGGAGTGAGCGGAGTAACATTTCGGTCAAAACGCTGTTATGCAAGGCTAAGTCCGTTGAGGAATAATATTTGATTGTTGGTGTTGTTATCATCATCTGAGGTGGGATTTTCGGGTTTAGGGTAGTGTTAGATGTTAGCTTTCAATCAAATGGTTTTGGTGTGTGATGGTGGTAGAGTCAAGTGTCGACGACATCGTGGTGGAGTTTATTTAATTACAATAAAAAGTGTGGTGGTTGTTTCTTAGCTAAGGGTGTTTGATATTTGGAGATGTGTTTGAAGTAATTTTCTAGTTATGAATGTTTTAATTAGATATGTTTTTTTTGAACGGTGACTTTCATATGAGTGACCCAATGTCACACTGTCTAATCGGCAGCCCTAGCCAAGGTCTGTCCCGGACTACGTTGTCTTAACTAGGCTCCCGGAAACCGTACTGCCTCCACATGAGTTTCCTTGTTGGAGTAACAGCCGGGTGAAAACCGGGGTGTGGCTCAAGATCAAACGCTCTTCGTTGCGTTTATCATCATCATTGCCCGGATGCCGCGAAAAATAATGACGAGTGTGGTAATCGAACCCGAGTCATAAAGAACACCCCGTCTTTCCCCTACCACTCCACCACTACCTCATTGGCAAGACTAAAAGACTTGATGGAAGGATTGATGTTTAGGATTCTGCTACTGTTGGACAGGGTGAAGAGGAGGGCCATTCCCTCTTTCCTTCGGGAAGGGCTTAAAAGCACCTTCATGATGATAGAACATATTGGCCCAAACCTTAAAAGCACCTTCGGGAAGGCTTCATCATGTCAAGCTTTAGGCAAGCGATTGGCTCCAATAAAAACTTCTTTAGATGGATATAACATATTGGCCCAAACCTCAATTTGTTTTCGCTAACCAAATCAAATTATTTGTAAAAATTGATATAACTTATTACAAAAATGAAAAGAAATACCTTGTTAGTAAAATAAGTTATATAAGTTAAACTAGGGGTGCAAACGAGCCGAGCTGAACCCGAGCTCGATCAAGCTTGAGCTCAAGCTCGATTAACTTATGAGAAGACTTGGCTTGTTTTGGGTTTTTTACCGAGCCGAGCTTAAACAGCTCGGCTCGTTTGTACCCTTAAGTTAAAGTGTTGTGCATTAAAAATAAAAATAGTGTAAAAATATATAAACATTTCTTTTTTACATAAAAAAAAAATTACATATTTCCAAGGACACTCTGATCGAAGCCCTTGTGCCCTTGTGGGAGGCCATTGCCTGCTACATGGAAAAAAATGGAAACGATTCACAAATAGTACATGTAAATCTGTTATTTTCCCACAGCAAATAAAATCGTGTTCCTCTAAATCGATGAAGAAGAAGAAGCCACCAGCTCCATCATCACTACTCTTCTACAGAAGAAAGGAAATCAAATTAAGGAGGTACTGTTATTAATATTCAAACTGGATACTCATATAATATAATAATCCCTACTTGCTTTTCAACTTGTACACCGCTCCGCTCCCTTTATTTGTTAATTAAAAGTTTCATCTCTTTTATTACTAGACTAGACTAGACTAGAAGGGGATTTAATTGATTAGTTAATGTTGATACTTTTGTTACAGTAACATAAGAATCTGAATCAATTGAAAGGCTTGGGCGTTATGACTTGTAAAGATCAGGGACTTAAAATGTAATAACTCAAAGTTCATAAACTTTTAGCTGTCAATGTAATAAATAGATAGTCAGGGGTTGAAATTGTAAAATGACTAACTGTTAGTTAGGCCTTAACAGACTGAATGTAGGTTAATGAGATGTTCTCTCTTGTTGCCATCATTGAAGTGTGATGTATTAGCTCTAGAAGTTAGGTTTTATCATTTTAATGTAAGTAGCTTAAGATGTAAATATGATGAGTATATATTTGAAAGAAAATATTTTATTATTCAAGGATTATTTACTCTTGTAGTGCGCATATAAACTGTTTGTTTTATAATTCATATATATGTCCTCACTAGTCCATTTTTAATAGGTGTATGTCAGGTTACTTTCTCGGTTTAAGGTTTTTTAGCAAATCAAGTCATAAACAAATGAATCAAACCAAACAAAAGTCCAAAATCAATTTATTTAAAATGTTTAGGGGACAGTGTAGGCACCACCCTGGATGCTGATTGGTGTTTTCAGATCTGAGTGTGCAAAACAATACTTCAAACTTTGACCATTTATTTATCTGAATGAATGAATGAATGTCTGAACCACTCTACACTTACAACTCTTCACTCTCAAGCCTTCACAGCATCATACATTTACTCTTCTGTCTCTCATTACTCATAACCAATGGCTGAACTTGTGCTCTCTTCCCTGCTCCCTGTCCTCTTTGAGAAGCTGTCTGATGCAGCTTTGAAAACCATTGCTCGTCACAAGGGAATCGATGCTGAGATCAAGAAATGGCAGAAATCATTAATTTCAATCCAGCTTTACCTTACTCATGCTTCTCAGATGGAGATAACCGATCCATCTGTGAAACAACGGCTCAATGAACTCCAGCATCTAGCTTATGACATCGATGATGTTCTCGATGGTTGGCTGACCGAAGCCCAGCATCCTGAGTGCACCCCTGAGTCAGAAGGAAGGATCACCAGCAAGGTAAGAAAGCTCATTCCACCTTGTTGCACTAATTTCTCACGGACTGCTACGCTGATTGACGAGTTAGATGATATTTCTAACCAATTACAAGATCTAGTTAAGCAAAAAACTGACCTTGGTTTAGATAATCTTGGTTTGAAAGTTGAAGGGGGAACTAGGCCAGAAAATAATAATAATAGAAGATTACAAACCTCTGTTGTTGACCCATCTGATATTACTGGACGCCAAGCTGAGAAAGATGCATTGGTCCAAGAGTTATTGTCACCAACGGGTGAACCATGTGATAAAAACTATAGCATCGTTCCCATAGTTGGTATGGGTGGGATTGGGAAAACTACTCTAGCTAGTCTTTTGTACAACGAAAAGCTAGTCAATGATCACTTTGAGCTCAAGGCGTGGGTATGTGTTTCGGATGACTTTGATATCCCTGGTATAAGCAAAAAGATATTTGAAGATATCGGAGGTGAGCTGAGGAAGGAAGCTGAAAATTTTAATAAGCTTCAAGAAAAAATTAGAGATCAAGTAAAGGGTAAAAAATTTCTATTCGTACTAGATGATATTTGGAGTGAAAGTTACACGGATTGGAAAACCTTGGTCGGACCATTGTATGCATGTGCTCCAGGAAGTAAAATCATCATAACAACACGAAAGCTTCAATTAGTCAATCAGTTGGTTGGCAACCTTTTAAACAAGCAGATGCTAAAACTCTCAGATGATGATGCTCTGTCTTTAGTTGCTCGACATGCATTAGGTGTGAATAACTTTAATTCACATTTGTCACTCAAACCCTATGCTGATGATATTGCGAAAAAGTGTGGTGGGTTACCTTTAGCGTTGGTAGCACTTGGTAGATTGTTGAGAACAAAACGTGATGACGAAGAGCACTGGAAGAAAGTGTCAAACAATGACATATGGAGAAAAGATGAAGGTGGAATTCTCCCAGCCCTAAGACTAAGCTACGATGATCTTTCTGCACATTTGAAGAAGTTGTTTGCATATTGCTCCTTGTTTCCCAAGGACTTCCTGTTTGACAAGGAGGAACTGGTTTTGCTATGGATAGCCGAAGGGTTCTTACACCAGCCAACTCAAGTCGATTCAACAGAAGAAGAACTACAACGCTTGGGTCACGAATTCTTTGACGAGTTGTTGTCAAGATCATTTTTTCAACAGGCGCCTAATAGTGAATCATTGTTTGTAATGCATGACCTCATGAATGACTTGGCAACATTTGTGGCTGCTGAGTTTTTTATAAGGTTAGACAATGAGTCGGAGAAGAATTTATGGAAGGTGAAGCTAGACAGGTACCGCCATATGTCATTTGTTCGTGAGGAATACGTAGGTTACAAGAAATTTGAAGCATTTGAAAGAGCCAAAAGCTTGAGGACATTCTTGGCAACATCTGTTGGGGAGGTAGAAAGTTGGGGCCGTTTCTACTTATCCAATAAGATTCTCACTGATTTGCTTCCTCAATTACCATTGTTAAGGGTTTTATATTTGAGTGACTTCAGAATAAGTGAGGTACCAGACTCCATTGGTACTTTGAGACACTTGAGATATCTTAATCTGTCTCGAACTAGTATAACTCATTTGCCAGAAACAGTTTGCAATCTCTGTAACTTACATACGTTAATCATATTTGGTTGTGCCAAATTAACTGAGTTGCCCAACAACGTTCTAAAGCTTACAAAACTACGGCATCTCGACGTTAGGAAGACCTCGCTTATGTTCCGGATGTTGTTTGGGATTGGCGACTTGAAAATCCTACAAATTACTACCTCAAAAATCGTTATTGAAAGTGAAAATGGATTTGAATTAGCCAAACTCAAAGACTTTAAGAATCTACATGGGAAAATTTCCATTAAGGGATTGGAAAAAGTGCGAAATGCAATTTATGCACATGAGGCGAATCTTTCACAAAAGGAGCTTAGTGGGTTAAAGCTTGAATGGAGTCATGAGTCGCGTGATTCACGAGATGAAATGCTTGAAAAAGAGGTCCTAAATGAGTTGAAGCCTTGTCATGATAAGTTAATAAAACTGAAAATTGGGTCATATGGGGGATTAGAGTTTCCAAACTGGGTTGGGGATCCCATGTTTCTTCGATTGAAGCATGTGTCATTAAGTGATTGCACTAGATGTACATCTCTACCGCCACTTGCACATCTACCATCACTTAAGGAGTTGTTTATTGCAGGCTTGCATGGGGTGGAGGTTGTGGATTTTCAGTTATTTGGGACTAGTCGTGCATTTCCTTCACTTGAAATTTTGAGTTTTGAAAATATGAGAGGGTGGAAGAAATGGTCAATGAATAGTGGGGTTGTGTTTCCATGCCTGAAACAACTTCAAATACGTGTGTGTCCTAATTTGGTTGAAGTCACACTTGAAACTCTACCTTCAGTGAATGTTCTAAGCATAAGTGAATGTGATAGTGGTGTGTTGAGAAGACTTGTTCAAGTAGCATTAGCAGTCAACAAGTTGGAAATAGAAGGTATTTCAGATCTTCACAATGTAGTATGGAGGGGTGTGGTGGAGTCTCTTGTGGCAGTTGAAGAAATAAAGATATCTAAATGTAATGAAATAAGATACCTGGTGCAATCAGATGCAGTTGTAAGTAAGATTTTAGTGAAGTTGAGGAAATTGGAAGTGTATGAGTGTGATAATTTGGTGAGTATAGGAGAGAAAGAGGATGAGGAGGATAATATTAGGAGCAACCTCCTACCATCTCTTAGGACGTTGGATGTATCCGATTGTAAGAATATGGAGTGTTGTAGTTGCCCAGATGGCATTGAGGAGTTGACTGTACGTAATTGCAGTTCAATTACAGTTGTCTCCTTTCCAAAAGGAGGACAGGAGAAGCTCAGGTCACTCAGTATCGTTGGTTGTGGTAAACTATTGGAAAGGGAGTTAAGAGGACAAGAAATGAACAACAGCAGAAGCAGCTTTCGGATGCTTGAATATGTATCTATATATAGTTGGCCAAATCTGAAATCAATCATTGAACTGAATTGCTGTGTTCATCTCACTAGATTGACAATAAGAAAGTGTGAAAGTCTGGAGTCAATTCCTGACAATTTAACATGTTTAAAGGAACTGGGAATAGTCAGTTGTCCCAAATTGGATGGTTCCTCCTTTGTTGGTGACAATTGGAGATCGTTGGAGAAACTAGAAATAAGAGAGTGTAAAAGTATGGATGCTACTTTACCGGGTTGGGTTTGGCCTCCCAATTTGCGTTCTTTAGACATAGGGGAGTTGAAGAAGCCATTTTCAGAGTGGGGCCCACATAAGAAGTTTCCAACCTCACTTGTTGAATTAGAGTTATGGGGTGGTGGTGAAGATGGAGTTGATAGTTGGAGTCAATTTTCTCATCTTCTTCCATCATCTCTTACTTCTCTTCAAATACATGAATTTGAGAAATTGGAATCAGTAGTTTCAATGGGACTCCAACACCTCACCTCCCTCCAACATCTCTCTTTTTTCAATTGTTATAATCTGAAGGAAGTGTCTTTGCAGCCCCAACACCTCACCTCCCTCCAGCATCTCTTTTTTTGGATTTGCCCTAATCTGATGAAAGTGTCTTCGCATCCCCAACACCTCTCATCCCTCCGCCGTCTCTCTTTTTTCATTTGCCCTAAGATGATGGATCTACCACAACTGTTGTTGCCTTCACTCTTGATATTAGAAATGCTGAATTGCCCAAATCTGGAAGAAAGATGCAGTAAAAACGGGAGTTACTGGCCTCTCATCTCCCATATCCCCTGTATCTGTACATCAGTCTTTGACTTAGTATGAAGGTCTCTCTCCTCTACCTTAACCTTTAAATGATTTAAAATTAAATATCTTGTTGACATTTTTTTTTTTGAAAATTGGTTATTAAATTGTTCAAGTTAATATGGAAATTAATGTGTGTAGTCCTATGGTAATTGCCAATTAGTATTATGTTTATGAGAAATAACACTTAGTGCAGTGAGTTTCCCTTAGATATGTTGACTTTTATGCATCTTTTTACATATAATTAACAAAACCCTGTTAAAAAAGTTTGTACACTATTTGATTTTAATCATGACTTGCTGCTAACAGAAAAGGGAGAATGTAACATTTGCCTCTAAAGCTTATCTGATTTATCGTCACTCTCTTTCTTTAGGATAAGAAAGATTGCAACTGAGCAACAATTACAGAGTTCCAAATATATGAATATGTACAAATCATTGAATTATTATGTAGTTCCAAATATATGAATATGTAGAAATCATTGAGTTGTATATCCCAGCCATGACTCACAATTGCAGAGTTCCAAATATATGAATATGTAGAATCATGAAGCTTACTATGTTTATTTGTATACTGATACCTTAGTTTGATATGATCTTGTAGCTATATTATAGAATTTGACCAGTTGATATATGAGGAAACTGACCATGATGTTATCCATGGCAGATTTAAAGATGCAGATCCATTTGTGATGGGAAGCAAATTTACACTTTCTACTAGAGTTTTGCCAACATTCACAGCAGGTAGAAAAACCTTATATTTGATTGGAATATTATGACGTTGGATTCCTTCTGTTTTCTGTGGATACCTATTTGTTTTTTTGTGCATCATTCATGGTCGTTGTGGTGATTTCAACATTTTAATTCAGATTGTATCTTGTTGTTGATAATGGATCAGACTGCAGAATGTATTTTGTGTGTATACCTTTTACTTTAATAGTGATTTTAGAGTTCATTTCAGATAGAAAAGGGAGCATGTAACGTTTGTTTCTTGAGTTTATGTCATTATCTTCACTCTCTTTATTTGGTAATTCCAGATCTGAACTCATTATTCTGAGAAATTTTTCAATGATTTTATCAAATGAACGAATTATTGTATTATTGTTTAGTTATATTTCCCAGCTTGTGATTCACAATTGCAAAGTTCCACGACATTACCAGTTACCTTTAGGTCTTATTTAATTTGACATGTTGATCAATGAGAAAACTGACAATGGCTGATTTGATGCTGCAGACTCAATTATGATGGGAAACATTTTACACTTTCTTATTT
Source organism: Ambrosia artemisiifolia (assembly GCA_032199755.1). NCBI lineage: Eukaryota > Viridiplantae > Streptophyta > Magnoliopsida > Asterales > Asteraceae > Ambrosia > Ambrosia artemisiifolia. Next base: position 42,528,461 of record CM063527.1, read on the forward strand.
CATATGTGCCAGCCTTCACAGCAGAGAGCAAAATTTGATTGGAAGATTATGATGTTGGCTTCCTTTTTTCTTTATATTTTTTCCCCTTTGGTCGATACCTATTAGTGTTATGTGCATAAAAGAACCACTTGACTCAGATCGTATTTTGTGTAATGGGTAAGACCGAGTATTGTCTATTTAGTAATTGGTGCATTTTATCTATGACTCAGATGTTAGTTGTGACTATTTCAACATTTTATGTAAAAAGTGAGCTTTTTAGGGAAACTATGACAGCGCTTATGTAAAAAATGTATGTTTATATATGGGAAATTGGATTGTATCGCACTCAACTATTTGTTATTGGCCGATAACGCACTGAACTATAAAATTGATCACCAACGCACTGAACTTTAAACCTCTTGGATTGTGTCACACTAAGGCTGTGTTTGACAAGGTCTAAATGGAAGAATCCATATGTGTTAATTGTATTAATTTGTCACTAAGTAATCGTTTTAAACCTCTTTATCACTAAGTAATCGTTTTAGTGGTTTGGACCTGGTCAAACACAGCCATAGTGTGACACAATCCAAGAGGTTTAAAGTTCAGTGCGTTGGTGATCATTTTTATAGTTCAGTGCGTTATCGGCCAATCCCAAATAGTTGAGTGCGATACAATCCAATTTCCCTTTATATATCCAGATTTTTTATTTGAAATACCTCCCAGTAGGATCCCATTCTATGTCAGTTGCCATAAAATGCTCCGTAGTAGCCATGGTTTCAAGCTCATCGACATTATAAAGTGCTGATTGGAAGAGCAACTTTTCGTTAAGAGGCGTAGGGTTCAATTAGCGTCTCTGCTGGAGACTAGGTGGAAGGGCAATAGAGGGGGAGAATACAATGGGTACAAGTTATATTCAGGGTCAAATGGGACAAATAATGGGGTAGGTTTTCTAGTGGCTTCAGAATTACACAAAAATGTGGTTGAGGTGTCAAGACATAACGATAGAATTATGGTGTTAAGATTAGTAGTAGGCGAGGATGTAGTGGCGGTGGTGTGTGCTTATGCACCACATGTGGGTCTAGGTGATCAGGAGAAGAGAGAGTTCTGGGATTGCTTGGACGTTGTAGTGAGGGCCATACCTAGACAGGAGAAAATAATTATAGGTGGTGATTTTAATGGTCACATTGGCGAAAATAACGATGGGTTTCACTTGGTGCATGGGGGCTTTGGTTTTGGTGTTAGGAACGAACCTGGTAGGGATCTTCTGGAGTTTGTGGTGGCTCACGAGTTGGGTATTATAAACTCGTTCTTTAGGAAGAGGGAATCACATTTGGTTACGTTTAGTAGTGGGGGTCGGAGCACGCAAATCGACTATCTCTTGTTGAGACGAGAAGATCGACATTGGTGGAAGGACTGCAAGTTTATAGCCGGGGAGACAACGGTGACTCAACATCATTTGTTGATGGTAGATTTAGGTCTAAGAGAGAAGTTGGTGGTAGGAGAGAGAAATGCCCAACCTAGGATTCGATGCGGAAACTTGAAGGGCGAAAAAATAGCAGAGTTCAAAGATAAGATCATCTCTAAGGCAAAGACTGAATTGAGTGGAGGTGTGGACCAGATGTGGGAGGATATGGCGACTATCCTTAATCAAGTGGCGAGTGAGACTTTAGGGGTTTCAACGGGAAAGTCAAGGGGCATAAGGAGTCTTGGTGGTGGACTGAGGAGGTGCAGATCAAAATTAGAGGTAAGCATGATAGTTTTAGAGATCTTTTGAGGTGCGCAGACGATCAGGAGCGGGTCACACTTAAGGAAAGATACAAAAAGGCCAAGAGGGAGGCAAAGAAGGCAGTGAGAGAAGCAAAGACCATTGCCTACAAGAAGATGTATGAACGACTGGAAACTAAAGAGGGGGAACATGATACGTTCAAGATTGCCCGAGCTAGGGAGCGCAGAAGGCAAGATCTAGGGGTGGTGAAGTTTATAAAGGGAGTAGATGGGCGTATTCTAGTAAAGCAAGATGACATTAAGCTAAGATGGCAAACATATTTTTCTAATCTTTTCAATGACGGGAGAGCTTACCAACAGGATCATGACAACCCCCCCCCCCCCCACCACCCAAAGGCAGCAACCGAGTAACTGCTACTGTCGAAATATTACACGGGGAGAAGTGAGGTCTGCACTCAGGAAGATGGGAAGGGCCAAGGCAGTTGGTCCAGACAACATACTGATTGAGGTGTGGAAGTGTCTTGGAGAGGAATGAGTCCAATGGTTAACTACTTTGTTCAATTGTATTTTCAAATCTAAACAAATGCCACAGCAGTGGAGGAGTAGTATCATGGTGCCTCTGTATAAGAACAAAGGCGTTGCTCAGTATTGTGGAAATTACAGAGGTATTAAGTTGTTAAGTCATACTATGAAATTATGGGAAAGGATTATTGAGGCTAGTATTAGAAGAGAAACTCAGGTTACGGCAAACCAATTTGGTTTCATGTAACAACCCGACCCAGAGGGGGCTGGTCGAAACGACAGATTGGTAACAGACTTGCACAACGGAAGCAACGATAACTAATATTTATAGTTTTATACAACTTCTAATCCAAAAATAAAATATACAACTGAAATAAATAATCTAATAGCTATGCAGGGACGAATCGCGGCAGTCGTCGAAGCAGTTGAGGAGTGTAATCCACTAGTCGTTCATGCTTCTACCAGCGCTTATCTCTAATGCTCTATTCCACAACTCTTATAGTCGAGTCTTCTATCAAAGTCATCTAGCGATCTTCTCCTCTAATCCGTACCACATGAATATAAACCGTATGCTTCATAATTATCCAAATGCAGTACCTGAACACATGCTTAAAAAGAGACGGGTCAGCAAAATATGCCGGTGAGTCCGTGTAAGTAGTTTAGTAAATCCAAAACAGTTTATTAGTTCCAAAAACAAGTTTAGACAGTTAAACACATGATGATGTACAAGTATCACACCTCAATCCTAACACGAAATCCATCTACTCCCATTATGGATTCCCTACGGCATAATATATGCCGCAACGGTCCGCAGACCTCAGTGGAAGGTTTTCCGGGCTTCCGGATCCACTATGCGTGGGGGATTCCCTAAGTAGTACTACCCATACATTAAGTGGCCCAACTCCCTTGGGTTAATGAGTGTGCATCTGGTTTTGGGAGCTCTTGTCACATCAAATAAGTTTATACATAAAACAGTTTAGACACACAAGCATGTATTCACCCCAAAACATTTAAAACACGAAAAAGGGGAAGTACACGAACTCACCTTAGTAGTGTTTGACACGATCACATAGCATTTCAAGTCGAGATTCCATCTATTATTCGCTGGCAAGATCCTACTCAATATTTATAAATATTAGTCCGTGTAACCAACATTGTGGTTACACGTGTGGCTGGCTAGAATCTTTATTTTATTCATAAGTTACTAGTCTTTTTTGTGGAATTAGTGGACTTGATACATAACTACTCACATATATTATTCTTTACGTGTCATGTTAATTTATTACACACTTAATTGTTTAAATCCCAATCAATATCATCGGCCAATCCATAACATGTGCTCCTACTTCCATATAATACTAAAGTACTTATGACTTCAAAAATAATAGCATTGGTAATGACAATTGTAGTAGTAGAAAATAGTTACTTAGGAAATACCAGTACTTTGCCTTGAAGTTCATACATGAATAAGTAAATGTAGGTTTTTATAAATATAACTCTTTTGTAAGTCCTGGTTATCCAAGCCACCACACGTGTATCACATAACAATAAAATATATAAAGTGTTTCTAGTTAATTTATGTTAATACCTTTCAGCTCCTTCTAAATCAACTGGTTGGTTGACCAGGTGAACTACAGTTGACCGAGCCTACTCCAAATGTTCACATTCTAAGCCATCCAACTACCATCTCTTCTCCTAGTCATCAACATGAAGCCAATCATCCATCATCACCGTAACAACCACCATGCTTCACAACCATCACCTTCAACCTTAACCACTAGTCAACCACCTACATCACCTCAACACCAGACACCATCACCGTCACTACCTGTCCAACCACCGTTATTCCTTGCCACAAGCCGCTACCATCCCCTATTCTAAACACCCATACACAGTATGTTTTCCCAGATTCAACATCATCATCAACAGGAAACAAGGGTTTAGGTTTACCTGAGTTTGATGACGGTTTGGTCACAGAGGCGACACCGCCGCCGCCTCCACTGAAGCCACCACCGGTTCCCCTTCCCCATTCTCTCTCTTCTACTTCTATCTCTCTTAAATCAGTCTCTCTCTCCTTCTAGCTCTCTTCGAACAGATCAGAAGGTTGGGGTGATTGTGGGTGTTGCTTGGCCGGAGCCCCGCCGGGAGGTGGTCGGAGCTCATTCCTCCTCCGCTGCAATCTCTCTCTTCGGTGGGTTTTGTCAGCAGAAAAGATAGGGGTGGGGGGTTTTTATAGTAAGGTTGGGTGTGGGTGTGTCATGGTGTTTGTTGGGGCACATGGCACCTTGGGATGGTGCCATGTGTCCCCGTGTGTTGAGTAAGCGAGGGACACGGGTCAGATCGGGTTCGGGTTCGTTATCGGGTGTCGGTTTGGTCTCGCGTAACGGGTATTTTTCAGATAATAATATTCTTAAATAAGTATTCGGGTTTTGGGTTCGTATTTAAATTCGTAACGCTTGTCGGTTTAGTCTTGTATCGTACACTCGTATAATATTATTCCCTCGACAAAATAATTATAAAATACTTTCGGTCACGTATCTATATATTTCTTATTATTAATATTAAGTTCGTTATCATTTTATTTTTAATCGCGAAAAATTTTGGGCCCTAGGTCCGGGTTGTTACATTTCATGCCAGGGCGGTCGACTACGGAAGCAATACACATTCTAAGGAGGTTGATGGAAAAGTATCGGGAGAAAAAGCGGGATCTTCATATGGCCTTTATAGATCTTGAAAAGGCATATGACAGTGTGCCACGCAAACTGATATGGGATACTCTTGAGAGTGGAGGGGTCCTGAGAGGTATATAGACTTAATTAAGGACATGTATGGTAGGACCCAAACTAGTGTATGTTCCCCTGTGGGAGATACTGATTCCTTCCCCGTGGGGGTAGGACTCCACCAAGGATCTGCGTTGAGTCCGTTCATTTTTGCAGTTGTCTTGGATGAGTTGTCTAAGTCGATTCAGGAGACACTGCCGTGGTGCATGCTAGTTGCAGATGATATTTTGTTAGTTGTAGAGTCCAAACATAGTCTGAATGAGAAGCTAGAGGATTGGCGTGCAGCTTTAGAGGGCAAGGGTTTAAGGATTAGCCGTTCTAAGACTGAGTACATGTATTGTGGTTTCAGTGGTGCAAGCAACGATGAAAATACTCAAGTTACGATCGAAGGTCAAGTTGTCCCGCAAACAACTAAGTTCAAGTACTTAGGATCATTTGTTCAGAGTGATGGGGAGCTAGATAGTGATGTCACCCATCGCATACAAGCTGGTTGGTGTAGGTGGAGGGCTGCAAGTGGGGTTTTATGTGACAAAAGGTTCCCAACTAAGTTAAAGGGAAAATTCTATAGGGTTGCAGTGCGAATTGCTATGTTATATGGGTCAGATTGTTGGGTCATAAAAAATACACAAGCTCGCTGACGTCGGGCTGTCGTGTACCCTTAATCAAAAGAATTTATATTTAGTACTTCTAAACCTACAAACTAATGTAGCTAGGGAAGCAAGGATGTCGATCCTACGAAGAATTGGTGGTTGGTTTGAAGGTGAATATGCTAGATTCTATGTCACAAATTTTTATAGTTTTTAGATTTTTTTTTTGATAATAAACTTAAATTCCGATTTTGAGATTGGTTGGGATTTTAACTAACAACTAACGAAAATTCAGATTTTAACAACAATAAACGAATGGGTAGCTTCCTCCCGGGATCCTATTTTTATGTTTTGCTCACAGGTTACGATTGTTAACTAAACACTTCCTGTCACGAAGCCCTGGATTTTTAGTATTAATATAACAACTAGGGAACGCTTTTATATGGGCTAGTCAACCTAGTTATCCCTACGCAAACACTCACCAACTTCCTTACGGGTCGAATACGAAGGGCCGTAATTATAAGATACTTTGATTCATGCAAACGCGGTTTAATTAATACACACAAGTAGTCATTATGCTAGTTTTCGTAACAATGCGATAACAAAATACAAAACATACAAAATATTCACCACGGAAGAAGCTACCACGAGGAGATTTAGCCACGCATAGCGGCTCCGAACACTGAAAACGAGTTGTTTCTTGACTCCATAGCACCTAGAACGATCCTTGGAACGATTTGGAAGAGCTTGGAGATGATTTTGAGTGATTTTGATCAAAACCCGAAGGTTTGGCCTCCTGTTCAGTGGGTTGCGAGTTGGTTATTATTGAGTTCGTCAAGTGCTGAACAAGCTGGAAAGGAAACAGCTCAGAATCGCATTTGTAGCTGTCGCGGACCGCGCCAGGAATATTAATTCTCAGGCGGTCCGCGACAGGTTGAATAATCACAGCTGTCTGGAAGGGTTCGCGCGGACCGCGATGGGATTATTAATTCCCACGCGGTCCGCGACAGAGCTAGAAAATCAGATTTATAATTTCTTTGACGTTTTCTTCGGTTTCATGCCCCGTCTTCCGTTCCAACTCGTATTTTCTCGCTTAAGACTCGTAATTTCATCGTTTTAGCATATTTTCCGTCTTCTTCATCATTCTCCTTATCATAGCTAAATCCCGGACAAATTACAGCTAAAAACACACAAAACAAACAAATTAGATTACAAAGATGTGGACCTTTCGGCCTCACATCACTCGCCAGATGGAGGTAGCAGAAATGAGGATGCTAAGGTGGATGTGTGGGCACACTAGGGTAGACCGAATAAGAAATGAGGTTATTAGGGAAATGTTAAGGGTAGCTAATATATCAGGTAAGATAAAGGAGGGAAGACTAAGATGGTATGGACATGTGAAGCGGAGGCAAATGACGGCCCCAGTTAGAGCAGTGGAAACCCTCACTGTAGAGGGAAAAAGAAGTGGAATATATGTACAGTTAGAGGAGAACATAAAGTTGACATCTTTAGAGGAGAGCATCTGCAATTCCCAAAAAGAAGTGGAATATATGTACAGTTAGAACACAAAAGAAAGATATATCATAATTCTAATGAAATAAGCTAAATACAACTCAAGAGAATCCACAATGTGCAACAAAAATAAGGTAGGTAGTGATGCGTAAAATCTATAGAACCATATAATACGCATCAAGTCAACGATACAATGAAAACCCGTTGGATCGTGATTCAGAAAAAGGTTGATTGACAGTTGCCAAAAAGAAGTGGAATATGTGTACAATTAGAACACCAAAGGCTGAAAAAAAGAAAGATATATCATAAAACTAAACAAGTAAGGTAATACAGATCAAGAGAATCCACAAAGTACAACATAACTAAGGTAGGAAGTCACGCGTATTAGAATCATATAACATGCATCGAGTCAATGATAAAACGAAAAACTGTTGGATTATGATTGAGAAAATGGTTGATTGACTAATAAAATTATCATTATTTGCTACTATGGCTGGACATAGGTACATGTCATTCTGCATACGCGATACACCAAACAAAGCTAAAAACGCTTTATTATCAATAATAAAACCAACAAAACACTTGCAATATGGACACGAATTACCACCTTTACAGGTGTTACTTATCAGTATTATATCATTTAAACTTTCTGATTCTAGCTTGTATATGGCAGGTCTTAATGTGTCCTCATAAACTTCAGATGTACAATGCGAGCGAAAGAATGAAAGCCAACACAAACTTAGTGATGGAGAAAGGTGAACTTTCATAAACTCGCTACCCAAGAATGGTGACTTCTCCTTGCGAAGTGATGAATTTTAAAAAGTCAGTAACTACAAACCTACTCATTATGGTGACTTTTTATTTTCTTTCTAACTTTCTCTAAAAAGTAAAAATACTTATCAAGAGTACATTTAATAGCGTCCCGAGCGCAGAACTTTCTTGCATGTTAGTCAAGAGTAGTTCCTTTAGTAATTTAAAACTATTTTTAACCACAAACAGAAAAAGACGGGAACTTGAACAATGATAAAGTTCCTAATTCTAGGGAAAATTTCCGTCGGAACAAGTGTTTAAATATTAATTTGATCATTTGTTTGTGTATGCAAAATGTATGGTTCTTATTTAGGTCTGCCAATTATGATGCAAAACTGCATAACAATTATTTAATATTCTTGTTGTATTTTTAGTAATAAATAATACGTTCAGTTAGATATGGTAATTCCTTTAACTTATGAATGGGTCGATTTGGGTAAAGCACTCAAAACAAGTCAAATCAACAAATTTAGCTGAAAAGGGAATAAATCAAATGGGTTGAAAGTTACATAAAGTCTATTTTAATTGCATAGTATGCATACAACCTCCAATGATGGCTTCATTTAAAGATTTAGATTGACAATGCAATAACATTGTTTTTTAATCATAATTTAATAATTAGCAAGTCATATATTTTTTTTTTAGATTGACAATGCAATAACCCTCCTAGTCACCTCAAAATTGTGTGAATGACTAGCATGGGTGTGAAGGATTTAAGTCCCCTTTTTTGACATTTATCTACATTTTTTTGTACGTAAACATTGTGCCAATTTATTATGATAAGAACACAGAAAATTGTGTATAGAATTAAAAATAAGACTCAATGTAGTGCTCAAATGATTCAAACAAATCTCTAAACGACGATGCTGCACTCAGTTCATTGTGGTATTTTCTTAGAAATGGTCCTTCGCTAACAGTAAGCTAATTTTATTTCTACATTTGTATGAAACTATTTCCTTTTTTTTCCTTCTCTTTGCTTTATTTTTCATTTTGTTGAAATAATACACATCAATGTGTTTATGTCTTAGTTTTACAAGCCTAATCTGGGAACAAACGGATAGACCTTATTGCCCAAAATGTTACACCCAAAAAAAACATATCCGATAATGATACAAATATGCCTGTCAAGAGAACATTATTAGATTACTATTTATGTCGAACTTAATATATTGCAAAATTAGGGTAAGTGGATAAGAACCATTAGCTAGGTTTAAATAGCTCCCAAGTATAGCATAATCTACAGAACATATTAATCATGGTTGAGATTGCATTATTGCAATCAGTAAACCAAGATTGTTACTAACCTTTCTCCAAGGGCCTGATTTTGTTGACGAAGGAATGTGGTTTTCACCCTGCAGTAGTAGTATTGCACGGACAACATAAGAGTAAGCTAGCGAAAAAAAAAACGAAAATAAAATTAACTAAAGAACCCACCTCTTCAAACTTCTCAAAATTTTGGGTATCCAGCTCGCCATTAACTTCTGGAATAAAGGCAGCTTCCTTTTGATACAATTTTTCCCACTCTATACCCTTGAACCATGGGTGTGCCTGTAAATGGCAAAAAAAAAAAACACATTAATATCTCTATTTGTAGCTATTAAAAGCAAATTTAAACCACACATCACCTTTATTTCATGAGCGCCTTTGGTTCAAAGCCTTTTTTCAACGTTGCAAAGAAGTTTACATATTAAATCTTTTGCCTCTGGCGACAATTTTGCCTCTTCGGGAAATTTTAAATGAGTTCTCCAATTCACTATCTGTATTAGCAAGATAGTATTTATAAATATTATAAAATAAAGATAAAGGATAGTGCAGTATGATACAAAAAAAAACAATTGTGTAATATGCTAAAGTGAACGATTTGACCTTTCTACAAGTAGACATTGGTTCATCTGAGTAAAAGGGTGGGTAACCCACAAGCATTTCATACATTATAGCCCCAAGAGACCACCTACAAGCAGGAAAATAAAACCCAATTAATAATAATATAAGTATAGCAAAACGTGCTTCTTTTAAACCAAAGATACAAACCAATCACACTCCATGCCATATCCTTTCTTCAGCAACACTTCGGGAGCAATATAATCAGGTGTGCCGACGGTAGAATAAGCCTACATTATTACAACACCAAAGATTAATAAAATGTTCAATAGCAGTGCCTTTGGAAAAATGAAATAAATAAAATAACTTACAAGCATTCTCCTATTTCGCTGCCAATGCAGCAGCTGCTCTTGTTGTGTGCGTTTTGGTATAGCAGGGCGCCCGTCACTTTGAAGGGCCCCACTTAAGTTATTTGCAGCAGTAAAATCTTTTTCTTGAAGATTAGTGCAGTCTAATGGTTTACATAATCCAAAATCTGACAATTTCATGTGTCCAAATTTATCAAGCAGCAAGTTGTCCGGTTTAATATCCCTGTATACGTTGGAAAAAGATTATACGTGAGATTAAAAACCGTCCCATGTTTGTATTTAGTGAAGACGTGAAGTAACAATTTTTTTTTGGTATCAACCTATGAATGTAATTATGTTTGTGTATTGATTCGATTGCCAAAACAGTTTCCCCAACATAAAACCTAGCCTCATCTTCCGTCAACGTATCCTTTCGCATCAATAAAGTCATCATATCTCCACCAGGAAGATATTCCATTACGAGGTAAAGATATTCTTGATCTTGGAATGAACAATAAAGTTTAACGATGCAATTGCTATCAACTTCCGCAAGCAGGTTCCTTTCTGCTTTCACATGCTCAACCTAAAAAGAAAGAGAAAATAACTCCAATAAAAATTTACTCAAAGCATTTTAAATAAAATCATCACTAGTAGACACAGTTTGACAGAAGTAAACTTCTACCTGGCCTCTACGAAGCATTTCAGATTTTTTAAGTTTTTTCATTGCATACACGTTACCGGTTGTCTTCTCCCTGCATATTCTAACCTGGAATAGATTAAAATTCAATGGTCAACGCAGTTCAAAAAGGGTTAAAGAATTCGACTTTTGTATGGTCGTGTAAAAAATTAGATGATATACCTCGCCAAATGCACCCTTTCCTATCATTGTTAATGGTTCAAAATCATCAGCACCCATTTTATGCCTCTGAAAACGCATATATTTCGTCTCTTTTTTCTCAAGATGTTTAAGTAAATTGTTTTGCTCTTCTTCAGTGACCTCTGAATCAGCCAATTTCTTCTCAAGAACATTACGCCTACATCAAGAATGGATTTCTGTTATCATTTTTAGTGTTGTAGATTTTAACGGATGCACATAAAATATTCCTGCGAAATATTAGTCAACCCTGTAGTACAAATGATATCTTAATCACATTCATCTAAAGTTCTAATTGTACCAGCCATTTATCATTTGCTTATACAGATCAACTACACACTGAGAGTTACAAAATGCCGTTATAAATGACCTATACATTACTGGTAATACTGGTAATTAATCGTCTTAAGAATGCATTTTAAACCTCAATATTGGAGAGCATAAAAAATCTTTTTTTCCCTTTATAGCACATATAAATGTTGTGTCTATGATATAGTATAATGCACGATGATCGCGATCAACTTATTTGATGTAAGTAGGCCTGATAACGGGTGGATTTCATTAGTTAAAACTCAAACAAAATAACTGATGCATAAAGTTCATACCGTTCCCTTCGCTCGTTAAGATTCTTCATTTGCTCCTTGTAGTGATTTTCTATATACTGTTTGGCAGCTTCAACCTTCTGCTTAGTAGCATTTGAAGGTGCTTCGTCACTTGATACTCTTAATCCTTCCTTTCCGTTACTCCTAACTTCCTTTTTCGGCGAAGGTTTAGGTTTCTCTTTGGGCTTCAACTTTTTACACCAACGCTTTGCAAAATCCATCTGTTTCGTCAACCTAACACTTTCTCATAATCAACACTTACCTACAACAGAAAGTGAAAAAAAAGGCCAAAATTTTGTCTTTTCTCCGTGTTCCAACTTCCAAGAACATTAAATCCAAATTATCGATCAAAACAAACTATCGATACATTGCCGATTCAGATGTACACAAATCCAGTTGCTCTGCTACAATAAAGAAACTATTAGCATTCAATACAAAACATAGAAAAGCTATATACAACGCAGAAATTCAAATCCTTACGTCATCTTTTAACTGATTCAGCCATATACACGATTCATCTTCGATCAAGTATCAAAACAAATACATTACACACTACTCAACATGAAGCGAACATACTAATTATCCTCAACAACTAAATCCAAAGCCTATAAAACTACTTCATCTAAAACAATTCTAGTAAATGCAGTAAAAATATTATTAATTATTAATTATTCATATTTTAAAGAAATCCAATCTGTAGCTACTAATTCTGGTCAATCCATTATAAAAAAAAAATCTTTTATAAAAAAAAATTCTTGTTGGTTTTTAATGAAAATTTAAAATCTTTTATGAAAAAAATCCATTAATATCCCCAAAACATAAAACACAATAAATAAAATCTTTTAAATCCAATTCAAATCAAGTTCCTTACTTTCTTCAATCCCATAATCCCTAAAGCTAAAAAAACATAACCTTTTCAATACCCATCAGATCAAACACAGTCTTTAACAAACTAAACACACATAACAACCAAATGCACAGTAAATTCAACTAAAAAACCCAAATTGGCAACACCCAGAACATTAAATTGAAGTAATATTAATAATCAATCAAAGAGAAGGTGAGAGAGTAACCTGAACAGTCAAAAAGAATTGTTGATTGGAATGATTAGAGATTGGGAACCCTAGAAAGGATGGTAAGGAAGAAACAGAGCATATGAGAGATTATTAATATTATTATTATTTAATCTTGTTGTTGTTGATTGTGTGAGCAGTTGAATATGCAAAGAAATGTTTTTGAACACAGTTCTTATTGTTGCTGATTCTCTTCGGGAAATTAATTTTAAATGAGTTCTCCACGACCAAATACACGCTGAGAGTTGCATAATGCCACGACCATTACTCTGTTTTATCTTGTTGTGTAGAACATGACGTTAAGGGTTTTCTTTTTGTAAGTTTTCTGATTATTCTGCCATTATTGATAGCTTTTCACATTTATTACAAAAGTTATCTCTATGATTGCAAGAAACCCTTTCAGTTTTTTTGGGGTTTGTGAAGGTTTTATCATTTTACAAAATATATCAACTTTTGTGTAGGTTGAAGAAGACTGGTTAGTGAATGACTAAAATGCCCCTGTTTTTATTAACCTTTGTGTGAGTTTACACATACATAAGTTGATAGATGTATATGTATTCTTTATTTCTTTGTCTGTATGTGTTTAGAGCTTAAAAGGGTTTTTATATAAGCTCTTTTATTAGTGTTTTATGCTGGTTTGGATATAGAGAACCAGTATTGTGTAGGTTGATGAAGATTTGATAGTGAAATGACTAAAATGCCTCTATTTTATTAACCCTTGTGTGAGAGTTTACATATTGTTTTTCTGTATGTGTTTAGGGCTTAAAAGGGTTTTTAAATAAGCTCCTTTACTACTGTTTTATGCTGGTTTGGATAAAGAGAAGTAGAACCACCATTGTGCATGTTGAAGAAAACTTGATAGTAAATGACTAAAATGCCCCTGTTTTATCAGCTTTTTTATGAGTTTACACATTCATGCATACATTATACATAGGCAGATAGAGGCAGTTGCATTATATTATTTTATCTGTCTAGATGTGTTAATTTAGGGCTTAAAATGGTCTTTAATCAGCTCCTTTATTAGTGGATTATGCTGGTATGCATAGAGAGAACCATCATTGTGTAGGTTAAAGAATACTTGATAGTAAATGACTAAAATGCCCCTGTTTTATCAACTTTTTTTATGAGTTTAGACCATAGTCACAGGATTCGCTAGATAGGCTGTGTACCGCGAACCGAATCGTGCGTACCGGAATCGGGTACATTCGCGACCCGTTCGCCTAGGATTCGCTCTCTGATTCGTAGAATTGAGCGTACCCGATTTGTATAGAATTTCAAACCAAATAGCGACCTTATACATGCGTTCAAGAATAATTAGAGTAGAACAGAGGTTAGAGATACCTGTATTGCAGCGATTGGAGTGTATGACGGCGAGGAACAAGCTTCAACAATGGATGAGACAGAAAATTAGGGTTTATGGGTTGAGGAAGGAAGATGACGGCAGACGGCTTTTAATTTTGTTATTTACAAACTTACATTTAGACCCTTATACTTTATACTTTTATTCTTCCAGGTTCTATTAAGGGTATGTTTGGCAAAACTAACTGGTGGCTGGTAGCTGCAAACTGGAAGCTTTTTAAATATATTTTTGTGTTTGGCAGAGTAGCTGGAGCTTTTAATAAAATGTATAAAATGACCAAAATGGACATAATTAAAAACTTGTAAAGAAGGTTTTTATTTTATTTTAAAAATAAAATGGGTATTTGTGTCATTTACTAATTAAAAGCTTGTAGCTAGTAGAGCTTTTTCTTAAAAGCTACTACTAGTAGCTTTTCACTATAGAGCTTTTTCTCAAATCTAAAAGCTTCCAGCTACTTCAACCAAACAAGGCTTTTTATTGAGTATGGGCTTTTTCTTAAAAGCTTGAAGCTCCTAAAAGCTCTTAAAAGCTCCTTGCCAAACATACCCTAAAACTTAAAAGCCTTAAGGTATTTTAACACTAACCCCTCTATCTTTTATTAGTTTACATTTATTCCCTAAAATTTGTCTGTTTTTACTTAAAAAGTGTAAATAAGTTTGTATATTTAGACAATTTAGCCCCTCTATCTTTACTAGTTTACATTTGGTACTTAAAGTTATATATTGTATAATGTTTATATACGATACGACGTACCAACTTATAGGGTACACCGTACCGCGTACCGAATGAACCTTCCCCCCCTCGTACTGAATTTTAGAAATGCACGAACCGCGTACCCGTTTTCGTACCACGAACCGCAGCGTACCGCGATTCATGTTAGACATTCATGCATACATAAGGAGATAGGTGCATATGTGTTCTTTGTCTATATGTGTTAGTTTAGGGCCTAAAATGGTCTTTAATCAGCTCCTTTTTAAGTGTTTTATGCTGGTATGCATAGACCACAACCTTTATACAAATTGATACATATTACATCTATACACACACACACTCTAATATGTTATTCAACTGGCTTTGAACATGATGGTGCTCACATAAGGATGTTCAACTTGTGTACAATAGGTTGAAAAAGACTTGATAGTGATTCACCAAAATACCCCTGAAAAGTACTACGATGAAGGAAAGCATGAATTTGAAGAAATTAAATGCGCATTTTTATAAAAAGTTGTTCCAAAAGCATGGAAAAAAGACGAATGTGTCAAATGATACTAATTACACACTTGCTGAGGAATCTTGTACGGTTTATAGACTTAAAAAACAGAGGTGATTAGTTAATGCCGTATTTCTTCATTAGATAAATTCTGCATACATTTTTAATAATTCATGATTTATAACTTGTTTGATTCTTTGGATAAATTTGTAGATTATGTTCTGAACAAGGATGTGGAGATAATGTTCATCAGTCTGGTACAGAAGACAAGATAGAATCTGGTGTGTGTTCTGTTTGTTTAGATCATATAGTTTGTAGATTAATGTCATTTAGTATCGACGTCCAAATAGTTTCATTTTTTGATATAGTCTTGTGTTAAATATTTACTGATAGCCTTTATTACATATGCAGCAGGCAGTGGTGACTTAGCTAATCTTCAAGTGGAAGTATCAGCTGAAATACAAAATCATCTTCTTCCTTATGTTAACAAGCTTCATGATCATCGGAAAAAAGGCCAGAATGCTGTTTTCTTTGACGGGCAGGTGAGATTTTTGGTTTATTTATTTATTAAACGGTGATCTTTTTTTAACAAACAAAAGATAGATAAATGTTTAAACTAGATTATTTTTTAGTTTATGAATTTGATGTCACAGGACCGGCTGGTTAAGGTGGTCACTTTTGTATTATCATTGCTGGATAACATGACGAAGCCTATTCTGATAATAGCTTCTTCCGATGCTATTTCGTTGTGGGAAATCGAGTTTTCAAAGTGGTCAAAGTCGATCAAGGTTGTAACATACAAAGGGAACAAAGATATTCGGGCTGCCATTACAGATTCAAAATATCAAGTCCTTTTATCTTCTCCAGATGACATTGTTGAGGTGCAAAATTGAAATTATATGAAAGTATGAAACTGACACAAGTTTAGGTATGAGTTATATCAATCTTGTTGTTTTGCAGGACATGGTAATGTTTGATTATATTAAGTGGGAATTGTTAGTGATAGACGAGTGCCAACGTCCCGTATTTTCAACACATTTGAAGAAAGTTCAGATGCTTATGGCTGATATGAAACTGTTAACAGTTACTGATGAATCAGTGGATGTTTCCTCAATCCATTTTATGTTAAAGGGGTTAATAATAAGAAAAATAGATAAAAAGGGAAGCGGGTCAAACTGGTTAAACGGCTGAAAGTCAACTTAAGTCTATCTTTAGTGAACTAATTCTAAACAAATGTATGTTGGTCAACCTGGCCCACCCCGTTTTGATCCGCAGGCCAAGTCTGTTTTGACCGGACCAGTCACTACTGCAGGCTGCAGCCTTTGTTTTTTACATTTGCTAGTTTATGTCAATGTTAACAATATTGATGAATCACTGGTGTGTTTTCTCAACTCATTTTATGTCAAATGGGTCAATATTAAAAAAAATATATATGTATAAAGGGGGAAACGGGTCAAATTGGTCGAACGGGCTGAAAGTCAACTTAAGTCTATCTTTAGTTCACTAACTTAAAAAATGTATGTTGGTCAACCTGGCCTTGCCCATTTTGACCAGCGGGCCTGGTTTCTTTTGACCCGTACCAGCCACTACTGCAGGCTGCCGCCTTTGTTTTTTACATTTGCTAATTTCAGTCAACGTTTCAGGATATTCTGCAGAGTTACCGAAATTTTCTTTCACTGGTTGGCTGCAAACATGAACAGCTACATACTGATGCTGACATGGATATGACCAATGATATTAGTTGCTCTTGTTGTGTGCGTTTTGGTATAGCAGGGCACCCGTCACTTTGAAGGGGCCCACTTAGGTTATTTGCAGCAGTGAAATCTTTTTCTTGATGATTAGTGCAGTCTAAATGTTTACATAATCTAAAATCTGAGAATTTCATGTGCCCAAATTTATCAAGCAGCAAGATTAGGGAATAGGATAAGAAAGGGAAGAGAAATTGGTTGATTAGCTTTGGAGGGTTGAAATTAGTCTCGTTCTGAATGAACAAAGTAGCCAGTACGATTGATTGAACAATCCATTGACTTCTCTTTTTCTAGTCTGGTATCACCAATTTCAACATTAAAATCATTACAAGAGATGGGAGAGTTAGAGTCAAACATACGATGATAGTCAAACTGATGATATACTTTGTTGATCCACACATCCTTTGAGTATTGATTCATTAGCCCACTAACTTAAATAAACATGTTATTTTCTTGTATTGGGCCACAAATAAATGAACTAAACTACTCAAGTTTAGGAAATAGTTAGTATCAAGGTCCAGAGGATTACAAACCAAAAAAAAAAAATCGGTTTGGGCCTTATGACACAGACCCGAGCCGGTGATAAAACTGGTTTGGACCTGACCCAGCCTGCTGGTTTGGGACCAGTTCGTGATTTATCTTGAATACCCGGTTTTACCCAAACTGGTATGGAAAACATGTAAAATGGCTAACGAACTCTTAGTTAGGCCGTCAGCTGTACTTAATTAACAAACTGAATGAGATTACGCATGATTTGATAATTCTTCTTCTTCTTCTGTTGTAATGCCTATATAAACTGTTTGTTTTATAATACATATATGTCCTCATTCGTCCATTTTTTTTATTTATAGGTGTGTGTCAGATTACTTTCTCGGTTTAAGGTTGACCTCCGCAAAAAAGGGTTGAAGCAAGCTAATGGGTTTTCAACTGATCTACACCTTTCAAAAAAAACAAATCAAGAAATAAAGTGAATCAAACAAAACAAAATTCCGAAATCACCTTTTTAAAATATATAAAGCAGTACTGTATGTGCATTATGTCTTAATTTGAGACTTCGTTGTGTCATATGGAATTTGAATCATTTATTTTAAACAAATATTTTGTGAAGTATAATGGTATTGGAATTTTCAAGCAGCAGCTGCCCGTTTAGTGTGATTGTTATTATAAAATTTAGGAGGCTTTTGATACATTTAATTAGTTTGTTCTAAACCGATATTACATTTTTTATCGACCCGTTTGCCATTTTGTAACAGGTTACAGTGTAATGTTTTTAGGTTGTTCCAAACCGAGCAATTTTTTTTTTAATTTAATGTTACATTTTATAACCGGACAAATTAGTTTGTTCGATAGAAGTTAACTCAAACAAACCGGTTTGCTTTTTTTATAACGGGTCAAAATAATTGTTTTAGTTAGGACGAAGTAACTTTTATTTATCTTGTCAAAAAACTTTTTATGTCGGGTCAAAGTAAAACATAATGGAAATTGACCCATGGCGCTTTTTCAATGGGTGAAATTGGTTTTGGTTTAACGAACACGTAATGAACCGAACCCATTCTTACCCGTAACACAAACCCATTCTTACCCATAACCAAATTTGATCCAAACACATTCCGACCTAACCCGAAAAATAACCCCTGTTTTAGTCGATCCGTTATGACACATACCTGTAATGACTTGAACCTCTTCAGACCCGTAATGAACTCTGACCCAAACCTATTAAGAACCAAACCCACCCATAGGTATAAACGTACATTGTATAACCAATAAAATTCTGCATAAAAAACACTTATTGGCAGAATCATTGCTTGTGAAGCTAAAATCCAACATCAAGAAATGACTGTTATGAGATTACATACAGCCAAGATGGGTCATATAATACGAACCAAAACGTTTGATAACTGAACACATACAAACCTACAGCTGTTTAAGGGTTAGTAATTGAACATATACAAACCTACAACACAAACCTCCAACTAAAAGTTAGATATCAAACAAATTTATTGTTACTATTAGAATCATAGCTTTGGTGCAAGGGTATTATTGGAATTTTTAAGACATTTATTTGCTATCTGCAGTAGTGGGCATAAGAATTGAACATGTACAAACCTACAACACAAACCTCCAACTAAAGTTAGATATCAAACAAATCACTTTAATGTCCTGGTGAAGAAAACATAGACCACAAGATGCTGAAATCATAGTTGCTATGACAATGTTAAATAACACAAAGAAAATATCAATTGCATGAATCCGCTTCATAACCATAGCATCCATGACCAAAAGCTGCTTTTCCTCTTTGCAAGTAAATCCTGTAAACAAATATAGGTTTAATCTAATCCCTAACTAATAAATAATAACTATGCAAAAACTTTTAATCAACTGTTATAATCACAGAACACATCGCACAATTGAACAAATCAACACACCAAAAGAAGTCAAAATGCAGCCATAAGTAGATTTTTAAGGCCTTCAGACTTCTTGTTCCATTTTACTCGTAAATTTTGAAAATATTCATTTCAACTTTGACCCATTACACAACCTGTTGATCCACCCTTTTTGTACAGCTCTAAAACTTACTATTCATTTTATGAACAATAACTACAACCCCTGCAGCTGTTTCCAACAGGGACCAAGAATACCTGTATTTTTTCACTAGTACAGAATCTTTAGGTGGATGAGAAACGTTCTTTACTACTCCCTATTCATCTTCTTCATCAACGTCATAATCTTTTATATCAAAGCATTATGGTCAAATGGTCAACAGAAAAAAAAATAGATTAATATTCACAGGTAACTGATTGGAAAAGTGTTCACATAAAAAACCTATTTACTTCGTAAAAAGTTTATGCGAACAAGCTTTTACAAACACTTAATCATTTGTGAATTTGACTGTGTGATGAAAATTAGATGACCTCAATTTACAAGGCGATAAGTTTACGTTAGTTTATCAACATCTAGGGATATATTTTATAGCTTTGTTTTTAGTTTCTTATGTGTATGGGGTAAAATGCTTGTTATACTTGATGATCATAATGTTGGGTTTCAGTGGTGTCAACTTAACTTTTTATTTAAATCGGTTTGATATATTTATCATTAATTAGATATGTAATTAATAAACGCAACGGAATATTTATATATATTTTCAACACCAGTATTAGCCAAACAGGATCTGATTACAAACATACAAATACGTCACTAGTGTTAATCTACCAATGAGATAGATATACCTTTGTGGTTAATAAATAACCGCTTGAGACGAGGTACAACGAACTAGTGCTAGATCACGAACACGAAACAACCAAGTACGGCTCGAGGCAGTAGCAGGTGACAACTTTGTTTTATCAAAGAAAATTACTTTGTTTTACTAAAACACATGTGCATAAGACTTAAAGAGTCTTACTAGATGTTTTTTGAAAGTCTAAAACATTCCATCGTATGAAATGATCCATTTGTAGTTTAGATAAAGCTTATTAATCATTACATAGACTTTAATTATTAAGACATAATTATTAAAGGTAAATGACTAAAGATGTAATCATTAAGGACATAATGATTTATCTTTATAAAGAGCTTGGCCTACACCCAATAAATAATAAAACTCGTTCCGTTAATTGTTCGTAATTACCAGTTAAACCGATTAAATGGATTTTATATGTTCGTTGCCCAAGGTGTAACTCTTACGGGTCATAACTCATTTAGCAGTGTCGAGTTATCAAAACCGTACATCTAAATCCAACACATAACACATTCATGCTTGACATCTTTAGAAGCAAGTAAGATCTGTTGTTTAATCACATTACTATATATTACATTTACAATAGCCTCTTCGGAATAGTACTAACGGTTTACTGTTAGTTACTATTTAACTCCGTTAGTTACTATGCACCTCCGTTAGTTACTATTTATCTCCGTTATTCAACTCCGTTAGTTACTATGCAACTCCGTTAGTTACTATTTATCTCCGTTAGTTACTATTCAACTTCGTTAATTTACTTTGCAACTCCGTTAAAATAGTACTAACAGAATTACTATTACCATTGAACTCCGTTAAAATAGTACTAACGTAGTTACTATTTAATTTCGTTAGTTACAATTCAACTCCGTTAAAATAGTATTCAACTCCATTAGGTTGCTTTTCAACTCCGTTAACTTACTACTCAACTCCGTTAACTTACTATATTCAACTCCGTTAACTTACTACTCAACTCCGTTAACTTACTATATTCAACTACATGATGGACAGTTCAACCGGGTATGTCGGATGGTTCAACCGGTTGTATTAGGTGGTTCAACCAGTTTAGTCGAACGGTATGAATGGTTAGGAAGATTGGTTCAACCAGCCATACCGGACGGTTCAACCGGGTTTGTCGGCTGGTTCAACCGGTTGTACCAGGTGGTTCAACCGAGCCGTCACAATACTTGAGACTGGTTCGTATAAATTTTGTTAAAAATCGGCTTGCCCCGCGGCGAAGCGCGGGTCTTCAACCTAGTTCCATTCAATTAATGTATTTCCTCTCTATTCATGCTTTATTGCTTTATGACATCTTTAGAATGTAAACTCAACATGGATGAGGAGAAAAGCCCACAAAAATATACTCCTTTTGTCCTGTGAAAATTGCAATCATTTCCATTTTAAGGTGTCCCATGTTAGTTGTAACATATTAACATCTCTTATCTTTTAGAGAGAACTTGAGCTAAAACCACATATGCATTGTCTATGGTTACAAACTAACGAGCATAGTTATTAAAAGTTATCGCTTCATGCGCCTAGGTCTATTTTCCAAGCTAGACCCTTTAATTCTGCATCTTGTTCATAGGCCCTCACATCATTTCTCCAGGTAGACTAAATACCGATTTAGGCAACTTTCATCTAGAGTTTGATCTGGTTAAGAATTTTTTAAACATTGTAACTTTCAAGTTTTGAAATTAGATTTAAATATTCACTATTTTATAATTTTTGCTATTAATTAGATGATAATAAATGTTATATAATAGCTTTTGTTTATTTTATTTTAACAATAGTATATTCTAATACATATTATATTTTCTATTTTCTTTTTCATTTAATTTTCTCAGGCCCACACTTTTTTTATGCCTTGGGTGTAGGCCCCAGGCGAGGCCTATGCACCTTAAGTGCGCCTAGCGCCTTTGATAAATATGGTAACGAAACGCTAATATTTTGCTTTAACTGCAACGTTTTTTTGACATATGCCATAAGTAAGTTGCAAATTCCCAGAAGGCTAGAAATGAGTATGGAACCTAAAAAATCATAGTTCCTCTATGCCATAAAATTCCCATATAAACGTTAATAAACATTGAATATGGTATTGACTTAAGAGACAAGATTTAAATAGTACGAAAAATGAAATGCAAAATATTTATCTTGGATTTGGTGAAAAACCAAGATGAGGGCTAGCTAATAACAAACACACATCGTATAATCTTTTTTTCTTATTATACGAGTTCACCCCTGAGACAGAAGGCATCACCAGCAAGGTAAGAAAGCTACTTCCAACTTGTTGCACTAATTTCTCACGGACTGCTACGCTGATTGATGAGTTAGATGATATTTCAAACCAATTACAAGATCTAGTTAAGCAGAAAACTGATCTTGGTTTAGATAATCTTGGTTTGAAAGTGGAAGGGGGAACTAGGCCAGAAAATAATAATAATAATAATAGAAGATTACAAACCCCTGTTTTTGACCCATCTGATATTGCTGGACGCCAAACTGAGAAAGATGCATTGGTCCAAGAGTTATTGTTACCAGCGGGTGAGCCTCGTGATAAAAACTATAGCATCGTTCCCATAGTTGGTATGGGTGGGATTGGGAAAACTACGCTGGCTAAAATTTTGTACAATGAAAAGCAAATCAAGGATCACTTTGAGCTTAAGGCGTGGGTTTGTGTTTCGGATGACTTTGATATCCCTAGTATAAGCAAAAAGATATTTGAAGCTATAGGGGGTGAGCTGAGGAAGGAAAATGAAGATTTTACTAAGCTTCAAGAAAAAATTAGAGATCAAGTAAAGGGTAAAAAATTTCTATTCGTACTAGATGATATTTGGAGTGAAAGTTACACGGATTGGCAAACCCTGGTCGAACCGTTGTATACATGTGCTCCAGGGAGTAAAATCATCATAACAACACGGAAGGTTCAATTAGTCAGTCAGGTGATTCGCAAGCCTCTAAACTGCCATTTGCAAAAACTCTCCAATGATGATGCTCTGTCTTTACTTGCTCGACATGCATTAGGTGAGCAAAACTTTAATTCACATTTGTCACTCAAACCCTATGCTGAAGGTATTGTGAAAAAATGTGATGGGTTACCTTTAGCTTTGGTAGCACTTGGTAGATTGTTGGGAACAAAACAAGATGAGGTAGAGCACTGGAAGAAAGTGTTAAACAGTGATATATGGAGTTTAAAAGATGAGGGTGGAATTCTCCCAGCCCTAAGACTCAGCTACAATGATCTTTCTGCACCTTTGAAAAAGGTGTTTGCATATTGCTCCTTGTTTCCAAAGGACTTCCTATTTGACAAGGAGGAACTGGTTCTATTATGGATGGGAGAAGGGTTGTTGCACCAGCCAACTCCATTCGATTCAATAGAAGAACACTTGGGTCATGAGTTCTTTGATGAGTTGCTGTCAAGATCATTTTTTCAACCTGCACCTGATAATGAATCATTGTTTATGATGCATGACCTCATGAATGACTTGGCAACATCTGTTGCTCGTGAGTTTTTTGTAAGGTTAGACTGTGAGGCAAGAACAGAAGAAAGTTTGGATATTGGTGTAGAGATGTTGAAGTACCGCCATATGTCATTTGTTTGTGAGAAATATGTAACTTATGAGAAATTCAAGGCATTCATCAAAGAAGAAAAATTGAGGACATTCTTGGCAACTTCTGCAGGGACGGAAGAAAGTTGGGCACGTTTCTACTTATCCAATAAGGTTCTCACTAACTTGCTTCCTGAGTTACCATTATTAAGGGTTCTAAGTTTGAGTCGCTTTCATATAAGTGAGGTACCAGAGTCCATTGGTACTTTGAGGCACTTGAGATATCTTAATCTATCTCGAACTAGTATAACTCATTTACCAGAAACAGTATGCAATCTCTACAATTTACAAACATTGATCCTATCTGGTTGTTATAAGTTAACTAAGTTGCCAAACAACTTCCTAAGGCTTAAAAACCTTCGTCATCTTGATGTTAGGGACACCCGGCTTTTGTTTCAAATGTTGGTAGGGATTGACGAGTTAAAAAGCCTACAAATTACTCTCTCAAAAATCAATATCGAAAGTGAAAATGGGTTTGAAATAGCCAAACTTAAAGACTTTAAGAATCTATGTGGGGAAATTTCCATCAAAGGCTTGGAAAAAGTGCAAAATGCAATTCATGCAAAGGAGGCGAACTTTTCACAAAACAGGATTAGTGAGTTAGAGTTTGTATGGAATGATGAGCTAAATGATTCACGAAATGAAATACTTGAAAAAGAGGTCCTACATGAGCTGCAGCCTTGTCATGAAAAGTTAATACAACTCGAAATTAAGTCATATGGGGGATTAGAATTTCCAAAGTGGGTTGGGGATCCCTTGTTCCTCCATTTGAAGCACATGTCAATAAGTGGTTGTAAGAGATGTACATCTCTACCGCCACTTGAGCAGCTACCATCACTTAAGGAGTTGTTTATTGGAGGCTTACATGGAGTGGAAACTGTCGGTTTTGAGTTATTTAGGGCTGGTCGTACATTTCCTTCACTTGAAATTCTGAGTTTTGAAGATATGCGTGGGTGGAAGAAATGGTCTGGGGTTGTTCTTCCACGCTTGCAAAGGCTTGAAATAGAAGATTGTCCTAATTTGGTTGAAGTCACACTTGAAGCTCTACCTTCATTGAATGATCTAAGTATTAGTAAATGTGATAGTGGTGTGTTGAGAAGGCTGGTTGAAATGACTTCAACAGTCACCAAGTTGGAAATAAGTGATATTTCAGGGTTGAATGATGTGGTGTGGAGAGTTGTTATAGAGTGTCTTGGGGCAGTTGAAGCTGAGGAAGTTGGAAGTGATGTCTTGTGATAAGTTGGTGAGTATAGGAGAGAAAGAGGAGGAGGATAATTGTAGGAACAACATCCTACCATCTCTTAGGACGTTGGATGTATGGGATTGTAAGAATATGGAGCGTTGCAATTGTCCAGATGGCATTGAGGAGTTGACTGTTGTTGATTGTAGTTCAATGACAGTTGTCTCCTTTCCCAAAGGAGGACAGGAGAAACTCAGGTCACTTAAGATATGGGATTGTAGTAAACTATTGGAAAGGGAGTTAAGAGGACAAGAAATGAACAACATCAGAAGCAGCTTTCGGATGCTTGAATTTGTACGGATAGTGAATTGGCCAAATCTGAAATCAATCATTGAACTGAATGGCTGTGTTCATCTCACTAGACTGATAATAGACAATTGTGAAAGTCTGGAGTCATTTCCTGACAAATTAACATCTTTAAAGGAACTGGAAATATGGAATTGTCCAAAATTGGATGGTTGGTGACAATTGGACATCGTTGGAGAAACTAGAAATAGTCAAGTGTAAAAGTATGGATGCATCATTACCTGGTTGGGTTTGGCCTCCAAATTTGCGTTCTTTACATATAGGAGAATTGAAGAAGCCCATGTCAGAGTGGGGCCCACAGAAGAAGAAGTTGCCAACCTCACTTGTGAAACTAACGTTAAGGGGTGATGGTGAAGATGAAGTTGATAGTAGCAGTCAATTCTCTCATATTCTTCCTTCATCTCTTACTTTTCTTGATATAATTGGATTTGAGAAATTGGAATCAGTAGTTTCATTGGGACTCCAACACCTCACCTCCCTCCAACATCTAGAGTTTAATTGGTGCCCTAATCTGATGAAAGTGTCTTTGGATCCCCAACACCACTCCTCCCTCCAACATCTCTCTCCAAAATAAGATATGTATACACTAGGAACAAAAAAAGGAAGAAAGAGCAAGATGGGGTGGAGACTTGGGAGAGAGAGAGAGAGAGATCTTACTGAAAAGTGACTTCACTGTTGGCCTTTTAGGTTTTGTACTCTTCTTCTTCAACTCAGCTGAAAATTAAATTTGGAAAAACAATTAATTAAGACCATGACGATGCCATCTTACAAGTCACCTTAACCAAGAATGCTAAAAAACGATAGAAGTTATATTCATTATTATGGATTTGCATTCATAAACTATTCTATTGCCTTATTTTTCGGATAAACTGTTTAGGATCAAAAAAAAGAGAAACAAATAAACATGTGTACAAGGAGAGAGCTAGTACCGATTCCTGGCACTTCATGCTCGTTTACAATTTCGAAGTTTTTATATGTGTACCCCATAAAGTTGACATCTTTAGAGGAGAGCATCTGCAATTCCCAAAAAGAAGTGGAATATATGTACAGTTAGAACACAAAAGAAAGATATATCATAATACTAATGAAATAAGCTAAATACAATTCAAGAGAATCCACAATGTGCAACAAAAATAAGGTAGGTAGTGATGCGTAAAATCTATAGAACCATATAATACGCATCAAGTCAACGATACAATGAAAACCCGTTGGATCGTGATTCAGAAAAAGGTTGATTGACAGTTGCCAAAAAGAAGTGGAATATGTGTACAATTAGAACACCAAAGGCTGAAAAAAAGAAAGATATATCATAAAACTAAACAAGTAAGGTAATACAGATCAAGAGAATCCACAAAGTACAACATAACTAAGGTAGGAAGTCACGCGTATTAGAATCATATAACATGCATCGAGTCAATGATAAAACGAAAAACTGTTGGATTATGATTGAGAAAATGGTTGATTGACTAATAAAATTATCATTATTTGCTACTATGGCTGGACATAGGTACATGTCATTCTGCATACGCGATACACCAAACAAAGCTAAAAACGCTTTATTATCAATAATAAAACCAACAAAACACTTGCAATATGGACACGAATTACCACCTTTACAGGTGTTACTTATCAGTATTATATCATTTAAACTTTCTGATTCTAGCTTGTATATGGCAGGTCTTAATGTGTCCTCATAAACTTCAGATATACAATGCGAGCGAAAGAATGAAAGCCAACACAAACTTAGTGATGGAGAAAGGTGAACTTTCATAAACTCGCTACCCAAGAATGGTGACTTCTCCTTGCGAAGTGATGAATTTTAAAAAGTCAGTAACTACAAACCTACTCATTATGGTGACTTTTTATTTTCTTTCTAACTTTCTCTAAAAAGTAAAAATACTTATCAAGAGTACATTTAATAGCGTCCCGAGCGCAGAACTTTCTTGCATGTTAGTCAAGAGTAGTTCCTTTAGTAATTTAAAACTATTTTTAACCACAAACAGAAAAAGACGGGAACTTGAACAATGATAAAGTTCCTAATTCTAGGGAAAATTTCCGTCGGAACAAGTGTTTAAATATTAATTTGATCATTTGTTTGTGTATGCAAAATGTTATTTAGGTCTGCCAATTATGATGCAAAACTGCATAACAATTATTTAATATTCTTGTTGTATTTTTAGTAATAAATAATACGTTCAGTTAGATATGGTAATTCCTTTAACTTATGAATGGGTCGATTTGGGTAAAGCACTCAAAACAAGTCAAATCAACAAATTTAGCTGAAAAGGGAACAAATCAAATGGGTTGAAAGTTACATAAAGTCTATTTTAATTGCATAGTATGCATACAACCTCCAATGATGGCTTCATTTAAAGATTTAGATTGACAATGCAATAACATTGTTTTTTAATCATAATTTAATAATTAGCAAGTCATATATTTTTTTTTAGAGTGACAATGCAATAACCCTCCTAGTCACCTCAAAATTGTGTGAATGACTAGCATGGGTGTGAAGGATTTAAGTCCCCTTTTTTGACATTTATCTACATTTGTTTGTACGTAAACATTGTGCCAATTTATTATGATAAGAACACAGAAAATTGTGTATAGAATTAAAAAAAAGACTCAATATAGTGCTCAAATGATTCAAACAAATCTCTAAACGACGATGTTGCACTCAGTTCATTGTGGTATTTTCTTAGTAATGGTCCTTAGCTAACAGTTATGCTAATTTTATTTTCTACATTTGTATGAAACTATTTCCTTTTTTTTTTCTTCTCTTTGCTTTTTTTCATTTTGTTGAAATAATACACATCAATGTGTTATTGCCTAGTTTTACCAGCCTACTCTGGGAACAAACGGATAGACCTTATTGGCCAAAATGTTACACCCCAAAAAAAACATATCCGATAATGATACAAATATGCCTGTCAAGAGAACATTATTAGATTACTATTTATGTCGAACTTAATATATTGCAAAATTAGGGTAAGTGGATAAGAACCATTAGCTAGGTTTAAATAGCTCCCAAGTATAGCATAATCTACAGATAATATTAATCATGGTTATGATTGCAACCAGTAAAGCAAGATTATTACTAACCTTTCTCCAAGGGCCTGATTTTGTTGAGGAAGGAATGTGATTTTCACCCTGCAGTAGTAGTATTATACGGACAACAAAAGAGTAAGCAAAAAAGAAAAAAAGAAAAGGAAAATAAATTAACTAAAGATTCCACCTCTTCAAACTTCTCAAAATTTTGGGTATCGAGCTCGCCATTAACTTCTGGAATAAAGGCAGCTTCCTTTTGATACAATTTTTCCCACTCTATACCCTTGAACCATGGATGTGCCTGTAAATAGCAACAAAAAAAAACACACATTAATATCTCTATTTGTAGGTATTAAAAGCAAATTTAAACCACACATCACCTTTATTTCATGAGCGCCTTTGGTTCCAAGCCTTTTTTCAACGTTGCAAAGAAGTTTACATATTAAATCTTTTGCCTCTGGCGACAATTTTGCCTCTTCGGGAAATTTTAAATGAGTTCTCCAATTCACTATCTGTATTAGCAAGATAGTATTTATAAATATTATAAAATAACCATAAAGGATAGTGCAGTATGATACAAAAAAAAAAAAAAAAAACAATTGTGTTATCTGCTAAAGTGAACGATTTGACCTTTCTACAAGTAGACATTGGTTCATCTGAAAAAAAGGCGGGTAACCCACGAGCATTTCATACATAATAGCCCCAAGAGAATAGTAAAAGCAAATTTATACCACACATCACCTTTACTTTGCTCATTCAAAGGGCTCCACTTATGTTATTTGCAGCAGTAAAATGTTTTTGTTGAAGATTAGTGCAGTCTAATGGTTTACGATAAGAAAGGGAAGAGAAATTGGTTGAAATTAGGGCAGAAAGAGTGTCAGATGTGTTCTCTCATTCTCAATGAACAAAGTAGCCAGTACGATTTATTGAACCATCCATTGACTTCTCTGTTTCAAGTCTGAGAGGAAGAGTCAAACATACGATGATAGTCAAACTGATGATATAGTTTGTTGATCCACACATCCTCTACGGGCCATGACCAGTTGATTCATTAGCCCAATAACTTAAATAAAAATGGTATTTTCTTCTTGTATTGGGCCACAAATAAATAAACTAAACTACTCAAGTGAAATAGTAGGTGTCAAGGTCGAGACGATTACAAAAAAGAAATCGGTTTGGGCCTTATGACACATACCCAACCCGGTGATAAAAATCGGTTTGGACCTGATCAGCCCGCCAGTTTGGGACCAGTTTGTGATTTATCTTGAATACCAGGTTTAACCAAAACTGGTATGGAAAACATGTCAAAAAAACTATTTTTTTCCCCAAACCGGTTTTAAACCCGACCCCAACTAGTGTGATAGGTTCCAGCATTTTCCATCTGAACTGATTCGGTTTGTGAAAGAAAAACCGCATTCTACACCTCTGCTATGGCAAACAAAGCCAAGAATCGAGAATCAATCGAAACTTTGTATGTAATTTAGTACTAAAAGTTAGAGTTAATTGCTTGGTGAGTCCTTGTGGTTTACAAAACCTGCATATATGATCCCAAGGCTTCACTAATTATAGACTTTGTCCTAATTGTTGTAAACTTATTAATAAGGTGGTCCAGAGGTATGAATTTTATAGCAATGGTGGTCCTTATTAGCTAACACTGTTAAAATTTCGTCTCTTAGATGGTTATTAGTATGCTTGTGTCTTACAGATGTTCGAGTGCTTAAGAAGTGAAAAGAGCTTAATTGGAAGAAAAATGGGCATTTGAATGAAGAGGAAGTAAAACTAATTAGCAACCCGCTAATATTAAGAAGAGGAATTAGCGGGCCGCTAGGAAAGGAAGTGGACGTTTTTGTCCTTAATGAATTGTGATAATTACCATCGGTGCCATCGTGACATTTTTGAAGATTAGCGACCCGCTAATCTTGCTTTACAATCCTAGCTGGTCGCTAATATCGTCCAAACCCACCAAAAGCCCATTAGCTTGATTAAAACCTAATCAGCCGCGAAAACTCAAAGGAATTCGACTTCTAGAGTAGAGGGGGGACGATTTGGAGCATTCTTGGCGTTCCTTTCATTCCGGTTTGATCCCAGAGCGATCCAAAATAAGTTTTGAAGCTGAAATCATGAATATGCGCGGCTAATCCTCTCGCGGTTCTCTCCGGGTGAACGATTTGGGTACTTTATCATTTGTTTTCAGTTTAATACCTGTTATTTGGATAAGATTTTGTGAACACCTTAAAGTTCTTTGCGTCTGATTGTATGTTTGACTGATCTAGACAGTTTGGCCAATTAATATTGTTGCATTCTGTTATCGTTTCTTGGTTTTCTTGCACTAGGATTAATTTAACTTTGCAATTAATGTTATGATAGCTGAATTGGGTAATTGGGTCGAACAACTTAAACAAAGTGATGTACACGTTACCAGTTGTCTTCTCCCTGCATATTCTAACCTGGAATTGATTAAAAGTCAATGGTCAAGGCAGTTCAAAAAGGGTCGGCGAATTTGATTTGTGTAAGGTTGCGTCAAAAATAAGATCATATACCTAACCAAATTTACACAAGTGATCATGTTAATTATGTCCAATGTTCCAAATGCAGAGACTTGCAGTTTATATAAGGTGAGACCACTAAAGTAACCAAATGGGATATTGAGCAACTATATATGTAAGTGGAAATCCCACTATTCCACCTTTATAACAAAAAATTTCAAAACACCAATCACTACTTTTTTATATTTATTTTTGCAATCAAATTGTTTTCGCTAGCCAGATCAAATTATCTGTAAAAATTGATATAACTTATTACAAAAAGGAAAAGAAAATACTTTGTTAGTAAAATAAATTATATATGTTAAAGCGTAGTGCATTAAAAATAAAAATAGTGTAAAAATCATACACACACATTTCTTTTTTACATAAAATCAAATTACATATTTCCGAGGACACTCTATCAAAGCCTTTGTGGGAGGCCATTGCAAGCTAGATGGAAGAAAATGGAAACGATTAATAAACAATGTAAATCCGTTATTTCCCACAGCAAAAAAAAATCGTGTTCCTCTAAATCGATGAAGAAGAAGCCACCATGTCCATCATCACTACGCTTCTACAAAAGAATCGAAATCGAATTAAAAGGAGGTAATGTTAATAATCTTCAAACTGGATATGTAATAATAATAATCCTTGCTTGCTTTTCAGAGCCGTAACGAACTCGGACACAAAACTGTTAAGAACCGAACCCGCCCATAAGTATAAATGTACATTGTATAACCAACACCAGTGCGGACTATCCCACTTGCCTGAAATGAAAACGAAATTTGGCTGGTGTTTGCGATTTGTATGACTGAGTGTTATCAAGTGTATTCTGCACAAACCAACATCTGTGTTTATATAGAACTCAAAAACCGAAAATCCTAACGTCAGAAGTTGAAACATCCCGTGTCCACAGGTTGTGCGGGCGTTGCATTGGTTCAAGAATTTCCTCGAACCAAAAAACACTTTTTGCACCCTCCTGCGCACGATGGTAGGTGCCCAAGTATGACTTAACATTTTATTGCTTCTAATTTGGTTTCATGTTATAAACTCATCAACTTTTCATCCCACAATCAATGTGGGACAAACTCACATTCACTCCAATAGAATCATTGCTTGTGAAGCTAAAATCCAACCTCAAGAAATGACTGTTATCATATTACATACATCCAAGATGGGTCATATAATATTAACTAAAACATTTGATAACTGAACACAGACAAATCTACAGTTGTTTAGGGTTTAGTAATTGAACACACACAAACCTACAACTAAAAGTTAACTATCAAACAAATTTATTATTACTATTACTACTGCTGCAGCATCTGTAGCAATAATGGTGTCAAACTGATTAAAATCACACATTTGGTGCAAGGGTATTACTGGAATTTTTTAGACATTTAATTGCTATGTGCAGTAGTGGTTTAGTGTCTTTATTTCATATCGACCCTTTGCCTTTTTTGTAACAGGCCAAAGTGTTAATGTTTTTAGGTTTGTTCAGGGCCAAGCAAAGTTTTTTATTTAATGTTACATTTTATAACGGGTCAAACTAGTTTCTAAGGGTCAGAAATAGAAGTTAACCCTGATCGACAGGTTTGCTTTTTTTATAACAGGTCACAATGTTATTGTTTTTAGTCAGGATGAAGTAATTTTTATTTATTTTGTCAAAAACTTTTTTTTTTTTTTGGGTTTTCTAAATAAGTCGTTAACCAGCAGTTATAACTTTCATATTTGGCATAAAGAACCCCTCAGCTTTCAGTCTTGAACCCTTTTAGCTAACACTTTATTATAACAGAAATAGACTTTCAGAAATGTCACAATTGGCCCTTGTACTTTATCTGTCAAAAAACCAAACTATCTTAATTTGTCTATTGTTGACCAGCCAATTTTGACTTTATTGTTATCTTTGACTTGGATTATGACTTACCTTCCAACATGAGAAGAAAAAAAGCTGTGTTGTTAGTGAAAGAATAGAAAATGACGATGGGAACTCCATGAAAATGAAGACGGAATGGCCTGTGGAAGCGAATTCGGTGGAGACTATCTCGGAGCTGCAAGATGTGGATATGATGCTAACACAAGTGCAGATAACAAACGCCAAAGATTCTTGGAAATGGGATGCGGGAAACAGCCCTGAATTTGCTGTTGTAGACGTAAAAAAGATGCTGCGAATGAACATAAAGGTGCAGAATAACAGTCTTAGGAGGTGGGTCTTGTGGGTTCCGATTAAGGTTAATCTTTTAGTGTGGCGAATGGAGAAGGATAGGCTGCCGACCAGACTAGCACTGAACAGAAGAGGGCTGAACTTGCAGGATACTGCGTGCCCTCTGTGCGATACGGATGCTGAATCTGTAGATCACCTTTTCGTGGATTGCGGGTCATTTGGTGTGTGGAAATCGATTTGGAGCTTTATGTTGCTCCATTAGACTTCTCTAATGTTGCTCACCTGTTGAAGCTGCCGATTGCAGGGAAACAAACGAAATGGTATAAACGGATTCTGCAAGGTATTTTAATGATCGTTTGCTGGGCGCTCGGAACAAAAAGGTTTTTGAAGGATCTTTGACTAGAGTTATAGAGGTGGTCGCCATGATTAAATCTTTGGCGTTTATTTGGCTTAAAAATCGCGCTAGGTTTAAAACTTTAGAGTGGAAGGATTGGTCGAATTATGCTATGTATATTTTGTAATTTTGTTGGCGGTCCTTGATTTAAGGTCGGCCTTTGTTAATGAAAGTTCTTGTTCAAAAAAAATTGAAATCGACCCATGATGTTTTTTCTAATGGGTGAAAATGGTTTTGGTTTCACGAACACCTAATGAACTGAACCCATTCATAAACGTAACCAAATCCGACCAAAACCCGTTCCAATCTGAAGCGCACCAAAACCCAAACATGTACCGACCTGCCCCGAACCAATTCTTACTCGTAACAAAATCGGACCCGAACTCGTTCAGACATGACCCGAGAAGTATTCCTTTTTTGGTTGATCCGTTATAACATCAACCTGCAATGTCCAGAACCTTGTCAGCACCGTAACGAACTCCGATCCATATCTGCTCCGACCCAAACACGCCCATAGGTATAAACGTACATTGTATAACCGCTAAATCTCTGCGTAAAAAATGCTTACTTTAGCCGAATTATTCCTTGTGAAGCTCAAATCTAACCTTAAGAAATGATTGTTATAAGTTAGGGATGAGCTCGTTACATAATCGGTTCCCGATACCAAAAATATATGGTTCGGTAAGGTATCGGTTTGGTGCCAAAAATGAACCGGTATTCGTATTCTTGGTATGGGATCGGTATCGGTATTTTTGGTATTTAATTCCAAAATGCTCATCCCTAATTATCAGATTACATACGACATAGATGAGTCACATTAGCTGACCTCAAATGTTTGTTATTACTACTAAAAGGCTTTTGACATGATGAAACTAAGAAAGCATAGTTGTTGTGACAATGGTAAAAAACACAAAAATATCAATTACATGAATACGAAACATAACCTTAATATCCATGACCAAAAGCTGCACTAAAGTTAAACAATGCTGAAACATAAACTTAGTATCCATGGCCACAAATGTAGTGAATGTTTGATGGTCTATAAAATAGTCTACCTATAATGCCTTATTTCTATGGACTTTTGATGGTGAGCCAGTGATGTAGCCTGTTTTAATCCAAGTCACAATTGGGCTTAGTTAATATTAGTATTATGTTTAATTATTGGGCTTGTTAAAAACTTGTTTACATTATTTATTGGGCCTGAGGCCATGAACGTAAAACTTTAGATGGATAAGTTAGTTATCCTTGAAAGTAGGGTGGTGGTTACAACCATGCAAGGCACCGGTTGGTTTAGGATAAATTGGTTTGATTGTAAAGACATTATCATCAGGTTCAAATCTCCTACTTTCAAGTTATCTCTTTCTTTCAATATTCAAACGTGTGTGTATGTTTATCAACAACTCTAGGTTGTTACAAGAACATAGAACGCCAAGATCAAGTTTCGTGGATCAGATCAAGTTTATTATGGGTTCACATGGATTCACTGTAAATTTTTTATATAGATTACTATTAAAATTTCAAAACTCAATGGGTTCGGGTGAACCCATCATAAAATATAAGGTGAACCCATAAGCAAGAATAGGAAGTGTTCTAGTGGTTAATGCATGAACTTATAACCAGATGATACCTGGTCCGATTCTGTTCCTATATGTTTTTAGTTTCAAATACAAAACTTAAGTCCAAAATTTGGGTTTCACTAATAAGAATCTGCAGCCCACAAGGTCACAAACAACAACAGCTTAGATGATTCAGATTTCAAAAATTTTCTATCTATTCTATTGTGATAAACTTTTTATCTCTTTCGGTCTATTTTGTTGGATAATCTTGATGGTCCGGTCAAATGGTTCATGGTTCAGTAGTTAATGGGTCAACCACAGAAGTGGGTTTAAACTATTTAGTCTTATGTTTGTTGAGGCCCTTTCGGATCTTGGATCAATCGAGATGAACAATATATTTGAGAGGAGTATGCATCACAATTGATGCAGGGACTCACGTAAGATGAAGAGAGGGTGGAGAGGATTTCCAATAATATGCACACTTAATATTATTATTCACACACATGAAATGATACATAGGATGGGTATTTATACCCATACAAACACTAATAGAAAATTGGCGTTTTGCTACAAAATTTTCTTACGGAAAAAAATGCGTCACAAATTTTAACAAAGTTTCTACTCATTTGTGACAAAAAAATATCTGCAATTTTTTTAGCAACTTTGTGACACAATATATCTACAAATTCTTAGGAAATTGCGTAGGAAATGCGTCACAAATTTCCTACACCATGTTTTCGTCACAAATGCGTTGAAAATGGTGTTACAAATGTGTAGTAATTGGTTTGCGACAAGGGTTTTTCTAACATTAAGGTTTTGTTGAAAATGCGTCACAAATCTTGCATTTTCTTGATTTGTGATGCATTTTCAACAAAACCTTGATGTTAGAAAAACCCTCGTCGCAAACCAATTACTACACATTTGTAACAAAATTTTCAACGTATTTGTGACAAAAACATGGTGTAAGAAATTTTTGACGCATTTCCTACGTAATTTCCTAAGAATTTGTAGATATATTGTGTCACAAATTTGCTAAAAAATTATAGATTTTTTTTCGTCACAAATGAGTAGCAACTTTGTTAAGATTTGTGACGCATTTTTTTCCGTAAGAAA
Source organism: Ambrosia artemisiifolia (assembly GCA_032199755.1). Taxonomy (NCBI): domain Eukaryota; kingdom Viridiplantae; phylum Streptophyta; class Magnoliopsida; order Asterales; family Asteraceae; genus Ambrosia; species Ambrosia artemisiifolia. The sequence continues at coordinate 42,564,594 of CM063527.1, forward strand.
ATTTTGTAGCAAAATGTCACTTTTCTAGTAGTGAAAGACAGTTATTTAACCGCTACATTTAACCGACACATACTATACAAACAGACACGATGTTTGGTGTTTGGCGCCAAACTTCTTGTTTTACTTTTCAGTTGACTTTGATATAATATGAATTTCTTGATTAAATCTTTCTAACAATGTTTACATGAAGTAAGCTAACTTCAAGAAGCAAGTTGCAAGGCTGGACACTTGAAGTAAAGCATTTGTGTTTTAGGCCATTGTTCTTTGAATAAAATGCAAGCCTTTTGTACATTTCTTCTCTGCAACTTTCTTATACAATTATCATCCCATATTACTTGAGTTTTAATCACAAACCTTCTGTATTTTAATATATAATCGGGTTAATCCTACATATTTATCTTGTGTTGTGTTAAATACCTAAATATGAATTTGTTGTTTAGATAATGATGTTGATTTGTAAATATAACTTTATAATATTTGTATGTTGTGAATATTGAACTCATATTTGTGTGTATGTAATGTATATTAAGTAGAATAATTATAAGTGCTAGAGTATAGTTTACTTAGGAAACAAGTTAGATGATAATTGCATATGGGTCGATTTGGGTTGTCTACAAAAGAAGGCTGCACATCAAAGTTATATCATCAATATAAGGCTGCAAAATAAGATCAGAAGGCTGAAGATCAAAGCTGCACTTCATCAGTTTCAAAAGACAACGATTCAGCAAAATGGTTCAATAGTATTTATGCTGAAAAGGACTAAAATACCCCTACGGTATTATTGGCGCCAAAACACAAACAAATCGGTGCGACTAAATAGACACAACGGTTCAAAGACAACACATGCCCATTCGAAACATATATATACAAGGGACAAGGCACAAAATTCAGTTATCAAGATTGTCTCACACAAAACAATCCTTTGTCGAAAACATTCTAGAATTCGTTTTGTTTCATTGTTCTTTTGTATCAAACTTCAATCATTTGTTCTTATAATATGGATCATTATTATTAGTGTCTATTACATTTCTGATTGTCTAGTTTATCCGCTGCATATTATTATTTCTGGGCCAACAAAACTGGTATCAGAGCAAGGTTCTTTGTCTATTCAATCATTCATCGCTTCGAAATCTGTTTCTGTTTTACATATTATTCGAGTCTGTTTGTTCAACTTCCTGTCCAAAGTGTCTACTGTTGTTCATAAATATCATTCGACATTCTATTTATTTGAGTCTAGTTATTTATATTTCTGATTCAACAATTCTGTCTAATAACTATTCGCGTCAGTTTTGTTGTTCAGTGTCAAAATCTGTGTCAATCGTTTGTTTATGTTCTGTCTAATCCAAAAGCATAAGTCAATTATCAAAGTCATAAGTTAATTTTGTCTTGTTATAATCATATTCTGGAAGTTAAGTCCGATTTCGGTCTGATCATAAGTCTTGTTGTTAGTTTGTTTCTGTTTCTGTTTCTGTTCTACACCACATCAATTCCTTCGGTCATATTCCTTAAATCATCAAAACACTCGTAAACTACATAAGTCATGTCTGAATCAACAGGAATCTCGTATACGGGACCAAGGCCACAATATATGGCAAGATTTTGACAAAAGAAGGAGAGAAAGGCTGATTTAAGGCGAATGGGGATTGAAACAAGAAAGTGTTACTATTGTAAACAACCGGGTCATCTTATTGGTGTTTGTGGCATAAAGGAAAGAGATGAGGGTGCACAATTAATTAGAGATGCCATAAAAACGGGGATTTCATACTATCCTTAGAATTCGTTTGGAAATGGTGAAGATTACATTCTTCAAGGATCCGACAATGGTTTGTGGAAGAATATGTGGTATGTGAGTCCTAACCTTCAAAATCATATTTCGGGTAATTTAGATTTCTTTCTTAAGTTAAAGAGATCTTTTGGGGTTGAGAGTAAGATTAGGAAAGAATTTGTATTTATTAGGGGGGTTGGAATAGTAAGTGTATCGGTTGAAGATCAAACTTTGGTCATACCAAATGTGTTTTATTCAACCGATTTTGAGGATAATATACTAAGTCTTCCACAACTCATACTACAAGGCTTTGTAATAAAGATTGTGGGAAACTTTTGTATTGTTGAAAACATGTTCAAGGACAAGAGTATGCAATTTCGTTTCATAGAAAACAATAGTGAGTCAAGGGAAACAATATAAAAAATAGTGGAGAATGGTGATTGTGATCATAACCAAATGAAAGAAAATTACTTGAATGATTACTTTGAATCACTATCGGCCGATGCCGATTCCAATATTAAACGAGTAGATGATGTTGTTAATAATATAAACATAGACTCACTTGACAAGTGCATTGAGTTCTTGGACATTATACACGACATGGATTACCCTTGGGCACATAGAAACATTCTTAAAGGACCATTCATCCAAATGGTGTCATGGTTCCTAAAAGAATTCCTTGGGATAACCAATAGGCCGATTCCCCAACGTTTGAGAATGGTAAGAATGTGGAGTTGTATGATTTATAGATTATGGTACAAAAGGAAGGAGGTCATCGGAGAGTATCTATGTATAATATTTGGGTTGTGATTGCAAAGGAGTTAGGATTTGACTATGAGGACAAAGACATGATGAGAATCTTATATGCACAATATCTAGATGTCTTAGATTGGCAATACCTTGTCAATAAAAATGCCCGAAAAACAGCCTAAAGAATTAAAAAAGAAAGCCATGAAAGTAGTCAAGTTAGAAGGGTGGATACAATGCCAAACATGTCTATGAATGCACAATCATCAAGCAAAGAAATGAAGCCTAATGAAGATGACTATGCATTGTACATGGGAGGTGATTGGAGGGCTGCAAAAAGGTTCATGAAGCGAAGAAATGTCGACTTTAATCAAGCAGAAAAAGCCCTCAAAGAAGCCATTGAAACTCTACCTACAAGTCCCATGAGCCCTAGTTATATTTAGGGGCGAGTGTTGATTTGTAAATATAACTTTATAATATTATTGAACTCATATTTGTGTGTATGTAATGTATATTAAGTAGAATAAGTATAAGTACTAGAGTATAGTTTAGTTAGGAAACAAGTTAGATGATAATTGCATATGGGTCGATTTGGGTTGTCTACAAAAGAAGGCTGCACATCAAAGTTATATCATCAATATAAGGCTGCAAAATAAGATCAGAAGGCTGAAGATCAAAGCTGCACTTCATCAGTTTCAAAAGACAACGATTCAGCAAAATGGTTCAATAATATTTATGCAGAAAAGGACTAAAATACCCCTACAGTTGAAACGGTTATTATTGGCGCCAAAACACAAACAAACCGATGGGACTAAATAGACACAACGGTTCAAAGACAACACATGCCCATTCGAAACATATATATACAAGGGACAAGGCACAAAATTCAGTTATCAAGATTGTCTCACACAAAACAATCATTTGTTGAAAACATTCCAGAATTCGTTTTGTTTCATTGTTCTTTTGTATCAAACTTCAATCATTTGTTCTTATAATATCGATCATTATTATTAGCGTCTATTACATTTCTCATTGTCTAGTTTATCCGCTGCATATTATTATTTCTGGGCCAACAAATGAATAGTGTTATTCTTTTGGATTTTTTCATCATAATAAGTTGTATGCACAACTTTTGAGTTTATTCCAGTGGGATAAATATACAAAGTGATGGTAGTGTGTAGTGTGCTAACAGAAGCCTCATGAGGCCTAACGGTGTGGGGCTCGTGACCAAGCTGTGAGGGGACTACGAGGGTAGTGGCCTCATGACAACACCATCCCCCACTCCTTCATGGCGTGATGACTGTGAGGGAGCTCACGGTTGTCATGGCCAATTCCTTTTTTATTTTGGAATGTTATAGAGGGTAGTGGAGGATAGTGATCATACCATAGTGGGTAGTGATAGAGGTTGAGTGATGTGTGGATAACGTGGAGGGAAGTGACAGTGACTAGGATACTAGCCACACCCTTAGGCCTGATACATTTGCAACTTTTATTAAGCCATCCTTTTGTGGTTGGAAATCTGTAATCCCAATAAATTCATCCTTTATTTAGAATTTCTACCAATGCCTTTACCATAATTTAAAGACCACACAAAATCTTATCTTTTGTCTTGGTATAGAATCATAAGCTTAAACGTCTTGCTCTAAAGTGGGTATGGATGTCTTCTCATTCATGCTATAAACACTAGAATTGTATGTAGTTACTTAAACTAGGTTTGTTTAAAATCCAAAGGATATTAATTAGCACAAGGACCATTATGCTATTATATATTTCATGGTCAGTAGCTTCCATGAGAGCAACTTCATATCTTTTTTTTTATGAATGGTAGCATTAAGGTTATTATGTTTCCCGACCAGACCCTAACCGAACCCAAAAATCTAATATTTCGTTGTGAGAATATTGACCACTGGAAAATGGTGAACCTATAGGACAAAAAAATCATGGCTTCGCCATTGTCTATATAGACTAGACCATGAGTGGGTCTAGTAACATCAGTGGCGCAGCATAGTTGGGGCGGGGAGGGGCGGCCGACCCCCCCGGATTTTCGTGCAGAAGTTCCGATTATATAGTATTCTTATAGAAAATTTTGAAAATATAGGGTTTCGACCCCCCGAAACTAGTGACTTCCGACCCCCCGAACCTTCAGGTCAAGCTTCGCCACTGAGTAACATTAGCCGTGAATGCAACAGTAGGAGAAACATCATTACGATGTAAGTGTTTGACAAACAACTCTTTCCGCGTTTGGCAAGAGATCCACAAAGGTTGGAAGAGGATAATTGGAACTCATGTTTGTAGAAAAACTTTCAAATGACGGTCTAAGGACACAAATAGCTTTGAACGAGCACCCAAATTCAGCGACAATTTTTTCTCCTTTCTTTAATGCACCAATATAATCTCTTAAATTTTGAACAAGCTGAACCGAAGTATTACATAAGGCGGTTTTAAGATCAACCCATATATCATGAGCTAAAGATAACCCAACCATGACAGTAAGCGCATCTTCAGTTAAAGAGGCATTAAGAAGAATAAGAGCTTGTTGCTTAGCATGAACCCACGTAGTGTACTCAGGGTTGTAGTGATAAGAGGAGGCGGGGTCTGAACCATCAACATGGGATAACAACTGTTGATTCTAGTGAAGAGGAAGCATTTGAGTGTCCCAATAGATATAATTGGAGGAGGAGATCTTGATGGCAATCATCGGTGCCAAACCGGTCACAGGTAGAGGGGGCAATGAAGATGATGCAACCATGATGTGAGGTATGCGACAGACAAGAGCAAAACGGACAGAACAATAGATCCCGGCTGAGATAACAGCCGATGAAAGGAGGAGAAAGGAGGTAGGTGACAGGTGAGGGGAGAGAATGAGGAAGGCGATTGGTGAGGGGAGAGACAAGGAGGGAAATAAAGAGGTGTAAAAAAGAAAAAAGAGGATTAAAGATAACCGGGAAACTCAACCAAAGAACTTGGCTGATACCATGAATGATCTATTGATTGATTCCAAAAATGAGTTACAAGAGTACATATTTATAGGTATACAACTAGATTATACCCCGGCAGCGTCTCGAGGTTGAGAAATCTAATATGACACATCAATTTTACATATGAAATAGACTGATGTATAACTCTAATATTAATATCTAACCTAAAACAATGTACAACTCTAATGCTAACACCTAACCTAAAACAATGTCGAACTCTAATGTAACTCTAATATTAACACATATCCTAAAGATTAAACAAATGTACAACTCTAACATACTAATATTGATATCTAACCTAAAAAATGTATAACTCTATTAACCTATTCGGCTCTGGTTGAAAATAGAAAATTCATATTTATTGGTTTGAACATAATTAATGACTTGCCTATGCATGATTAATGAATTACCTAAACACGTGTTTTTTTCCTCTATGAACAATACCCCGGCCCACAAAAAAATAGTCATTTTTTTCTCCATTTTTTATATAGCACTATGGTACTCGTTAGAAAGATAATAAAACACTCGTTAATTTGGTGTAATTTTTTTCTTTAAAAAATCTCATAGATAAAAGATATTAACGCTTAAAATTTATAGGAGAAAACATGAGAGAGAAAAATCCAATTTTGTTTTTAAACTTTTTTTTTCCTAAAATTACTTAATTCCACATGACATCCTACATGGCACTCTTAAAGGAGAGAATGACTATATAAGTGTGACTAGATTTATATCTCAGGAGCGTCTCGGGGTTGAAAAATCTAATACGACATATGAATTTTACATACGAAATAGACTTATGCGCTTTACAGTTATATGCAGGAAAGTTTCGGGTAGCACCTAGCCTAAAACAATTAACAATGTATAACTCTAATATTATAGAATTCATATTTACTGGTTTGAATATAATTAATGACTTGCCTATAATGATTAATGAATAACCTGAACAAAACCCCACAAAAAATAGTCGTTTTTTTCTCGGTTTTTTATATAGCACTATGGTACTCGTTGTTCCCGTAGGATTTGAGGCTTTCAATTATATAATAGATGTTACACTATTAGTACCTAAAGATTGTACATAATACAAAATATATATTATCTAACACAAGCTGACTAAGGAGGGTATCTACGTTGATTGAAGTCTGGTCAACAAAATGTTAGGGCAAGAGTATATGGCTGGATAAGGCTAGTGATGGCAGGTATAAGGTCTCATAAGAGATTGGTTTCATTCGTCTGGTTTAAAAGAGTAGTGATCGTCGTCTAAATGTCTACACAAGTATTCCAAAGGATGCGAGGTTAATAAAGGTGGGAATTTTCATCAGGGATTGCTTTATCACTCTTGCTTAGTCCAACGATCTAAAGTTTGGTAGTTTAGACTGCTCTAAAGATTTGGAATTTAGTCGGTTACATCCTACATACTAGAGACCATTCAATGGAGAGTCGTTAAGCACATGCTTTAATGTCCAAGGGTAGGGCAGAATTCTAAAAAGGTACACAAGGAGGGGTGATCTAATGTTCTGTAGGGATTGGTTTTCAAGGGTGCTGGTGTTGAGAATGATTGGCTTTGCTTTGGTGTTTTTGTTCATAAAGGGGGAAGCAAGTATCTTTAGAAATTACATTTTGTTAGTTTGGTGGTCTATTTTTGTGGGAATATAGGTAGATTGGTAGTTGAGGTGGTTTGCTTGCTCCTGATATGTACCTTGGGTGTCTAGCTACTGGTTAGACCCGTTTGTGTTAATGATATTTCATTTTAGCTGTAAAAAAATAAAAATCAAAAATGAAAAAAAAAAAACTTGTAGCCTTCTTGTAAAGATGACAAAATAATCTACCGCCTTGCTAGACCTTTGATTGTTGACCTTGACTACATGGATTCAAGCAATTGTGATATGGGAAGAAAGATTCCTCATATCTTGTGTGTGGGGCCAAACTACATTGAGTCCTTGACCAGACAATTCATTGGTTGAAGAATATAAATAAACCCACAATGTCTTTTTTTAGGGCAAAAATGAATAAAGTAAAGTTAAAGAAATAATTCCACACCCTTTTAATTAACTAGTTGAATAACATAACGCGCGTTGCGCGTTTTACAATCGAGATTCAAATGAAGTGTTTATCAATACACAAAATCATTGAAGGATTCATACACCCTGTCGTATGAAACCCAGAACGCAATATAACAAAGAAATATATATATATTATAATGATTTAACAATACAAAAGAATTGCTAAGTATTCAATTGTAAATGAGTAAAATAACCTTTTCCTTTTGTCATTGTCTATGTATTATTTACAATATATTTGTAGTTGTATTTACAGCACAAATTTGAAGGAAAATGACCTAACTTTTCGGCGAAAGAGGCATCGATGGAGGTTTTGGGTGATAAGGAGCAGGTCAACGTAGGTGAAAATACGTCAAAGATGGCCGCCACCGAAGACGGCGCATGACGACTCGTGGTACGCGGGCGAAGGTGAAGGCGGCGCAGGCCAGACGTGGTCGGCAGGAGGGGGCGCCCTGTTGATGGAGACGACAACGGTGGGGATGGCGGCAGATGACGGCGGCGTATTACGGCGTCAAAGTGGAGCGACGTACGGCGGTTCGGGCTGCCGGAGGAAGAGGAAGATGGTGGTGGGAGGGAGGCGGTGGCTGACTGGCTGTTGAAGTCGGTGGATGATAGCAGAGAAAATAGTGGCGGTGGTGTGTGTAGGTCAGCTGATGAGAGCAGAGACAAAGAAAGAGAAAAAGAAAAAGAAGAAAGTAAAAAGGACGAAAATACCCCTGGGAAGCAGGCATATTACAAGATTGCCATGTTACTATTCATTTTCTATATCTATAAATATATAGTTAATTATCCAAAGAAAATTGTTGGGCCGGATTACTTGGAGGCACCCTCTTGATTCCTTGGCCCACCAACTTATGTAAACCCACAATATTCTTTAATTCGGCCAAAAATGAATTAACTAAGGGGCTGGTTGGTTGATTAACGGGCTGTTTGGTAGCCTCTTAATTAGTCTCTTAACCATTCAGTTCTAAATCATTCAGCATTCAGACTGTTTGTTTCAGCATTTGAATGGAATGGTTAAGTGTTGAACCATTAAGCTAATAAGGGATGCTGAATGATTCAACTCTTAACCATTCAGAGCCTCTTAACCATTCAGATTATCTTAATGATTCAGCACTTAATCAACCAAACAGCCCCTAAGTGCTTAATCATTAAGAGGTCTGAATGGTTAAGTGCTGAATCATTAAGCTGGATCTCTTAATGGTTAGTTTTCGTGTCCCACATTGGTAGGAGAGCCTCGTTAAAGTTCAGCCTAGTTCAGTACTAATGATTCAGTGCTTAATGGTTCAGCAACATTTCAAATCTTAATGGTTTAACCTTAACCATTCCATTCAGAAGCTGAAACAAACGCGTTGAATGCTGAACCAATGAATGGATCAGAGCCTCGTTAAGAGGCTGGCCAAACAGCCCCTAAGTATTTATCTAACTTGTTTAAATTCAAAAAGTATCTTGAAGTTCTTTTTACAAACAATGACCTTTCATTCTATTATTCAGGTATGGTGTTACACCCACCACTATTTTTTAATGTAAACATTACTCATACACTACACCAATGATCCTAAACTACGTCATGTATCATATTTGAATTAAGAATCTTCACTCTAAGAGGTAAGTGTCTCTATCAAGTAGGCTAACACACATTGGCGTTATAGTCAATGACTAATGAAAATATTTTGATTTAGTTGTGTCATAATTATATATATATTGTTGGGTGTCGAATCAAGTGTAACACCCCAACCGATGGCGGAAACATCGAGGTGTCACGTAGTGACGATTGTTCAATAGCTCATGGACTAAATTGTAAATTTGATTACATTGAATTAAATAGTTTATTACATTGAAGTGAAATACAATGATTCAATAATTCTAAAGTGTCGAATCAAACTGAAATACAATAAAAGCAAGTCTAAATATAATTCTGAAAGCATAAGAGGACGTCTCAAAATAACCTGAAACATGTACAAAATAATTTTGTCAACACATATAATGTATTGGTGAGCATACCCTGTTTTAGTTCAAGAATCGTTGTAATATTTGTGCCATGATGATTGCTATTATGTAATTAGTAGAATGAGTGCATCAAAACCAACCCTAATAGTTTCAAGTATCAAGTATCACCCCAAAGTTTCAAGTTTCAAGTTTCACATAACAATGACCAAGGCTCAAATGAAACCATAATCACACAAGGGATATAAATCGTAGTACTACTCATTGTTATGCTCGGCCCTTCGGTTAATGATTTTGATTACGTTTCAATTCACACAAATCACATAAGCATCACATAAGGCACGTTACGTTTCAAAGTCTACATAGTTTAATAGTATAATGGTACATGAATCACCCCAAAATAGTAAAACATGAAAAAGGGGAAAGATATACTCACAGTTTGCGAAAGCAATCAAAATCCAACTTAAGTGGTCGTGAGCTAAGTAATGGGAATTCCAAAGAATTCAACCTATAACGTAATAGAATATAAGGAAATGTCTAAAAAGTCTAAGGTACCTAGGGTCTAAGGCATTAGGGTTGCTAGGCTTATGTAGGGAAGATGAAGTTTTATTATATCTTGAATTTAATAAAAATGTTAAATAAAGTATATCATGATTTAAGATTTAATATGTGACGAAGAAATTATAATACTATGTTTCCACTTTTAGGAATATTTTCTAATTTATAGAAAAATATCCATAAATTATAGTTTAATAATTTACATTTAACGAAATAATTATTAATATCTAATTAAATGTAAATAAACTAAAAATACAAGATATGATTCAAAAATGATATTTTTATAAAAAATAATTATTTTCTGATGTATAAAGGTGAAAATAATTTTTCCAAAATTTTCCTCAATTTATTTGTATTTAAAACAAATTCAATAAGTTTAAATCATGTTTAAATGATTAAAAATAGGAAAATTAATAAAAATAAATATTTTCTGAACCAATAATTTTTATTTAAATTCATGATCTTTAAAAATAATTTTCCAGAAAATTTGGGATTTAAATCATTAAAAATGAATTTTTTAGTCAATTAAATATGATTAAACAAAATTAAATTAATAAAAATTACGAAATAAAATATTTACAGAAAATAAAAATATAATAATTTTCTATATAGTGTCAAGATGTTACCCCTAAATTTTCATAATTTTTGGAGCATAAATGAATTTATAATGAATTAATTGGTATTCATATGTTTTATAAGAATAAATAAATAAGAAAAAAAATGAAACATATATAGAAAATATAAAAAAATAAAAAGTGTAGCTGCCTGGGTTCGAACCCGGGTCGCCCATCAAGAACACTCCAGAACCACTACACCACAATGATACACATGTGATAATGTTGAAAGAGAAAATATTTAACCAATTACCCAAAACTCATCTTCTTCCCCATATCAAACCCTAAACCCTAATATCTTAACACCTTCAATTCATCACTTATAGAAGCCGAAAAGGTAGGGCTTTTAAAGAGTGATGTATAAGAAACAAAACGGCATAAAAATATAGGACTCACAACATCGAGAAAGGGTTGTAATCGGAGGTTGCAGGTCCGACTTTTCAAAGCCAAAACCCGAGCGATTTGGTCTCGTTTCTGCAGCGTTTCGATGTGGGTTTAGTTGTGTAAAGGTTGGGAAACGAGTGTAAGGTATCAATTTATAGGATTATTAGTAAAATGCAAACGTTTGATCTTGTTATAAAGAGGCCGACGGTTACATGATTAAATTCATGATTAAAGCCTGTTAAATGCGTAATGTATACCTGAAATGCTACATAATTGATGGAGAAACGTAAAGCATTAACTATTAGGGTTTAAAACGCATTAAAGTGGGTGTTTAAGACTCGCCGGAATAGATTCCGGTTGCCGGAGTTTGGCCGGAATCGTGAACCAGGTGGGAGGGAGAGGAAGCTTTTAAAAGTTTCAAAATATGGCAGAAATGGTCCCTCAACTTAAACTTAGTTAGTTTTATTCTAATTTGGTTAGTTTTCTCTTTGTAATACACTAACCAAGTTAACATAAATTAACCAAAATGTTTTTAAAACTTTATAAAACTTAATATTTTTTTCTTTTAAATCTTTTACGAATACGTTTCAACGTATGCATTTGATCAAAACTTATACTTGATTCGTAAGAAATATTAATAATAAATTTTTAACTTGCTTTAAAATTAAATTTGAAAACGACGAACTTTCAGGGAATATAATGAAATATTTGAAGGACTATTATTGTCAATTTAATGAAAGATGGAAGTGACGGTCGTCACATCAAGCAAATAAATAAATAAATAATAATCTACTTAGTATAACTGAAAGTAGAGTTCGTGTCCACAGGGATACAGACCAAATGATTATACCAAAAGCGTTTTCGCACAAATACTATTATAAAAAAGGGGGGAGGTTGGTATAGTTTAAATTAATGAAAATAAAACTAAAATTAACAAGACAAGTGACTAAAAAAACGTTAATTAAATTTGTGAAATAAATTCAGATGTTAAAGCTAATTCCAACACTAAGGCAGTTTCTTAATTTAATCCGGACTTATGATCATTAACAATTACGGTGCAATGACCCTTTAATTAAACGGTTTGTATCAATACTAGACGTCACGCCGTTCGGACATCCACTCCATCTAAAGTCTAACCAAACGCCGTTCGTTGATTAGAGCCAACCTGCTACTCCAAGCTCACGCCGTTCGGATCTTAGCGTGCGGGTTGCAATGATAGAAGTATGGATTATAATCAAACACTCACGCCGTTCGGAGTGCTTAATTATATTGTTTAATTCTATAACAAATTTAAATTCATAGACAAACCTAAACCGTTATTTGTTCCTTTTTATCAAATATATAAAACCGGTTAAAGTGTTATAAATTGATGAACTCTATTAGAATGATTAACAAAGTGGCCAATTTTATCAACCAACTAATATTTTACCTAAAGGTATAAAATCAAGAATCAACCAAACAAACCATTCAAGAATTGGATCTCATAAGAATTTCACATAAGTCTACGAATCATAATTAAGAAAACATACCAAAGTGCTGGAATTACAAAGGTTCTAGCCGGAGATGGCGGCTAGTTCAATCAAAACAATTATAATACCAAACATAAAAATAAAGCTTACGAAACAAAAAATAATAGGAAAACGTCTTTAATGCTCCACCCAAAAAAATGCCAAAGTGTTTTGCTTTCTTGTTGGATGCGTCCCCCAGCAGCCTTCGAGATATGTGTATTATATGATGATCTCTCTTTTTTTTAATGATAAACAATATCCAATTTTTAGCTCCTGCTGCCTTTTGAATAATCTCCACCAAAAACTCAAAGTTTGTTGAAATTTTTTAAATCATATTTTCAATTCAGCCCCCTTTTAGTTATGTCCATTCCACTTGTTGCCTAAACTTCTTTTCAAGAGTGCCATAAAGTCCAAGTGAATTGCGGACTCGCCTCGTCACTGCTCTTGTCAATTCTCCACAACTACAAAATCAACCAAAACAAGCCAAAGTAGATTCCATTCCACCGAAATATGCATTTAACGAAATTTATGCAATATGTACAACCTAAATGCATAAAAACGCTAAAACTAGCTACTAAAAAGAGTATAAAATATGCCTAAAAATGCAACTAACATATATATATATATATATATATATGGTAGGGATCATAAGAGAACCAACTTTAGGGAGAGAACCAGTGTGAACACAAACAAAAAAACCTAAAAACCCACCTCCACCCCCTAAAAACCTAAACCCACCCACCTCACCCCCTAAAAACCTAAAACCCCCATCCCCTCCCCTCCCCCCCCCCCCCCCCCCTAATTGTGAAATGCACATGTGCAGCTAACCCCACACCCCCCCAAAAAACAAAACGCTCAATCCCATCCCCCCAAAAATATACCCCCTCTTCCACCACACCCAAAAACTAAACCCTAAAGCTAAACCCATTAAAAAACATAACTATAATAGTAAAATGCACATGTGCATGTAGTACAATTATCTTATTTTATAGTTTTATATAGAGGTTTTTTAAGTTTATTCACCACCAACCCCAAAAACTTAAACCCACCACCCCATCCCCCAAAAAACCTAACCCCCTCCCATCATACCTAAAAACTAAACCCTAAAGCTAAACCTATGAAAAAAAAAAACAAACTATAATAATGAAATGCACTTCGCGTTAATGATCATTGGATAAAAAAAAAATTCACCTTATATATCATATCATGTCCATTTAATGATCATTTCATTATGGTAATTGATGATTTATTAAAAAGTGTGCTCTAATAGTGAAATGCACATGTGCATACGGTATATTTATGTATATATATAACAGCAAAATGTACATGTGCATCAGACATGACGCAAATATGACGTAATAAAAGCCATTTTTTTGTATTTTTTATTTTTTATTTTTTTTCAAAAAGATTAACACTAAAAAAACATTTTGGTGTTTTTACTTTTTTTATTTTTTTAGGTTATATAATTTTATTTTATTTTTTTTATTTTTTGGTGGAGGGGTTTTTGTGTTCACACTTGGTTCTTTGGTTCTCTCCCTAAATAATGGTTCTCAAATGATCCAAATCCGATTCATATATATATATATATAGGATTGAGATCAATTAGGAACCACCACCATAGTTAGGAACCTTAGGAACCAATCTTAGCCCTCCATCTTTGATTTTGATCTAAAGGGTAAGAGTGTAATTAAACATTTAAATAATTATCATTTTCTTTTAATTATATTTCATAATCTAATCAATAATAAATTAATTTTGGTGGTTATTCAAATCCCATAATTCTCTCCATCTCTCTCATTCCATCTCATAAACAATCTCATTCCTTCATCCTCTCTAATTCATTCATTCATCTCTCTCTCATTCAACACAAAAAACAAAACCATAAATTAAGGTTTGTTTCAATGGCTTCAGCAGCTGCAGCAGTACCTTTTCGGAGATCTGCTGGTATGACGTACATAACCTACTCCAACATATGTGCTAACCTTATCAGGAACTGTCGCAAAGAGCCTTACAAATCAGAAGCCTCAGCCAAGAGAAGGTCCATTTCTCTGTCACCAAATGGGCCGATGGTTAGCAAACGTGATCTATTTAAATATGTCATATTCCCATTTGTCTATGGAAAAACAAACAAACGTGATTTATCTTTTGTTTTTTTTCTTTTGAATCCTAATTTTATTTATTTATTCAAGTTTAAAGGAGTTTATATTTTTAGTTTTAAACTGAATTTGTAATACTTTTGTTTTGATTTATTTGTTTTCTTTGTAATTCAAATTATAGTCATGTACGCTGAAAAAAAAAACGAATATACACCAATGTATATATGTGTTGATGATGTTGAATGAAAGAAAAAAACTATGTATATCTGTGACGATCAATGAACAAAAAATAACTGATATACACTAATGTATATGTGTGTCCAAATTATAGTCATGTAAGCTGGAAAAAAAATGGATATACACCAATGTATATCTATCTGTGTTGATGATGATGAATGAAAGAAAGAAAAAAAAAAGAAACTGAGATACACCAATGTATATCTTAATATAAACATGTGTAATGTCTGTTAATATACATCTTTGTACAATTGCAATGATCAAAGAGGAAAAATAACTGCTTTGCTAAAATAATGGGATTATATTGAAAATAAAAGGAAACTAATTAAATATGTGTTGTTAATAGTCAATATACAATTACCACATTGCTCCTTAATTTAATTAAAGATTTAATTAATGTTTTACTTATTTACAATCATGCCATTAGAGATCAATGGCTAAGATTGGTTCCTATAGTTCCTACTTAAGGTATGGTTCCTATTTGAACCCTACCCTATATATATATATATATATATATATATATATATATATATATATATATATATGGGAAAGTTAATTTGAGAACACCTATATTTCGTGCGAACCGTGAGAACGACATCTAGAACTATTCAAATTCAAAATTTCTTTTTACATTTATCTTTATTACTAAAATACAATTCCAAAAACACATTTTACGCGTAAAAATTCAAACGTATACGATAAAAAAATTGTTTTTACACATGTGTAAATTTACTGTTTATACATGTGTAAACTGATTCATTTACACATGTGTAAAAAGTTAATTTAAAAGTGTTTTTGCAAGAAAAGATGAATTATTTGAAAAGAACATTCATTTATTAATGTTGTATTTTGATTATAATGAAGTTTGTATTAAAAAAAATTGATTTTGATTGATTTTTTTACTTGTTCTCACGGTTCTCACAATATTTTGCGTTCTCAAGATAACCCTCCCCTATATATATATAGTGAGAGGTTCAATGAGAAACCTAAAAAAAGTGAGGAACCAGATAACCATGTTTAGAGCCCTTAGATCTAAACATTAAAGGGCTGAGATTAGATTTTCACTATCTAACCTAATTTTCAAAGAAAGGGTAGATTTGGAATTAGAAATAAAAAAAGAATCCCGAGTAGAATTCTCTTTGTCTCTTTCTCTGCATCCTCCCCCTCTCTCTACAAAAACCTTCTTTCTTCCAAATCTCTACAAGCAATGGAGGCCTACACCTACACCTGCAACCATCCATCTCTACAGCAATTCAACCATCAATCTCTATTAACAATGCAACCATTTATCTATACCAACACCAATCGATTTCCAAGTTGTTTATTTAAATTCGATCTAATGATTAATCAGTTGTTTAAGTGTTATGATTTTAAGAACAAATGCGTTCAGATCTGAAACTTCTCTTTTGTTATGTTTCTATATTTAGTTGAAATTATGTTTTAATTTTTTTGGGATTATCTGGAAATTCTCTTTGTTAAGTTTCTGTTTTAGTTGAAATTTGTTTAGATTTGGCAATTCGGTAGGTTGTTTTCTATTCAGATTTGGAAATTCTCTTTGTTATGTTTCTTTTTAGTTGAAATTCGTTTAAATCTGGAAATTCCATTTAGATCTGACAATTCTCTTTGTTATGTTTCTGTTTTTAGTTGAAATTCATTTACATGATGTTTTACATTTAAAATGGAATATTTATCATGTAATGCTAATAAGAAGTAAATAATTTACTGTTTTTGAATATTGAAATAAGTTATCTCATTTAGAATGTTTAAAGATTTGTTGTCGCTTGAGTTTTAATTGTATATTTAACATGATAAAGATTCGTCTTCTTATTTGTATCTTTTTGTTTCAATGTTAAATTGAGGATAATCTGAATGGTCATTGAGGAAGGAGTTGTGGAAGGTGCTCGGAAAGATTTGATTTACAAGGGCCAATGAGATGTGTAGAGTGAAGATGATGATCTTGCCTCAATCTAAGCTTTGTAACATCCCAGATTGTTTCATCTTCATCTTCAACCTCTAACCTTCACTATCATATTACTTCTTCATCGCATATCTATCCTAAAGTCGAAGCCCTAATTCGCAAAGCTAGGTTGGAAATACCTAAGTCTTACATTCAACCGGTGAAATCGCAGGACGTCGCCGGTGTTCTCAGTTTTCATCTTATTAATCATTGCCCTAGTTTTATGATATCATCATTGGATAAACCCTTTCGAATAAACTGATATAACCGTAGTAACATATTAGTGAAGAATTTGCACTGAACAGATGGCGGTATAGTTTAAATTGTACTTATAAAAGTTTCATTTTTACATATAAGGTTCCGCTCTCACTATTGAATACAAACCTTTGAATAAACTGGTTTATGCTTTTATTTTTCTGCAAAATATTCATTATTATGTTGTGTGTTTGGTGAAGCTAACAATCATTTTTTGTGTTCGTTTAGCTTTTTATGTGGACAGTCGGTTTGGAACAAATTGTAAGGCAGGTACTTTCATTGTTGCATCAATTAGATATCCGATAGATAGGTATTTAGCAAGAAAAGTATGCATTTGTCATGTTTTAGAGATTCGGAGAAAGACAGGGTGGTTCTTTTCATTTCCCGAGTAATGATTCCGAGTTTTTGTGTTTGATTATAAATGAACTTAGGAACTGCTTTTGGAGCGCTTTTGAATCAGGTGGCTAATAAGGTATGTCTTTACTCTTAGGTAAACGACACATTATATATGTAGGTTTATAAAACTTTTTTATTATTGTAGGTGGCTAATAAGGTATGTCTTTACTCTTAGGTAAACGACACATTATATATGTAGTTTAAATTGTACTTATAAAAGTTTCATTTTTACATATAAGGTTCCGCTTTCACTATTGAATACAAACCTTTGAATAAACTGGTTTATGCTTTTATTTTTCTGCAAAATATTCATTATTATGTTGTGTGTTTGGTGAAGCTAACAATCATTTTTTGTGTTCGTTTAGCTTTTTATGTGGACAGTCGGTTTCGAACAAATTGTAAGGCAGGTATTTTCATTGTTGCATCAATTAGATATCCGATAGATAGGTATTTAGCAAGAAAAGTATGCATTTGTCATGTTTTTACGTTTTTTATTTTTTTTAGGTTATATAATTTTATTTTATTTTTTTTATTTTTTTATTTTTTTGGTGGAGGGGTTTTTGTGTTCACACTTGGTTCTTTGGTTCTCTCCCTAAATAATGGTTCTCTAATGATCCAAAATCCGATGTGTATATATATATATATATATATTGAGAGGTTCAATGAGAAACCTAAAAAAAGTGAGGAACCAGGGAACCATGTTTAGAGCCCTTAGATCTAAAAATTAAAGGGCTGAGATTAGATTTTCACTATCTAACCTAATTTTCAAAGAAAGGGTAGATTTGGAATTAGAAATAAAAAAAGAATCCCGAGTAGAATTCTCTTTGTCTCTTTCCCTGCATCCTCCCCCTCTCTCTACAAAAACCTTCTTTCTTCCACATCTCTACAAGCAATGGAGGCCTACACCTACACCTGCAACCATCCATCTCTACAGCAATTCAACCATCAATCTCTATTAACAATGCAACCATTTATCTATACCAACACCAATCGATTTCCAAGTTGTTTATTTAAATTCGATCTAATGATTAATCAATTGTTTAAGTGTTATGATTTTAAGAACAAATGCGTTCAGATCTGAAACTTATTTTTTGTTATGTTTCTGTATTTAGTTGAAATTATGTTTTAATTTTTTTTGGTCTTATCTGGAAATTCTCTTTGTTAAGTTTATGTTTTAGTTGAAATTTGTTTAGATTTGGCAAATCGGTAGGTTGTTTTCTATTCAGATTTGGAAATTCTCTTTGTTATGTTTCTGTTTTCTATCAAAACCAACATACAATTTGTTGTCTTTGGCTAACTTATGAACAGAAATCAAATTCACAGCGTATTCAGGCACAAGAAACACATCATATAGAACTACCCCATTTCCAATTTTAACATTTCCAATTTTGGTTACCAAGGCACTAGTTCCATTAGGATGTCTTACTTGAATGTTTAAATCTGATACATCTATATAGCTTATTAATAACTCTTCATTATTTATCATGTGTTGATTTGCCCCTGAATCTACAATCCACCCAAACCTTATCCTCCCATTCCCAATATGAAAACAGTAAATAGGTTTAGCATGAACATTTGCACAGAAAGGAACAGATAGGCTACGTGACACATTATGACTCTGAGGAGTTTCACTAGATTTGTCACTAATCAGACTTAACAACTTAGCCCACTGATCACTGTTCAAGTTACCAATAGAAGTATCAGGTTTATCATCACTACAACTAACATTTGCAACAGCCCTTTTTCCTTGAGTTCCTCTTGGTGGTTTCATCCAAGAGGGATAGCCAACAAGTTCAAAACATTTGTCCATTGTATGACCAACCTTTGTTTGAGGCTTTGTTAGACTTCTTGTTTGACTCAAAAGACCGATTAGATTTTGAGAAAAAAACCCATAGTTTGACTTTTCTTAGAAGTTCCACTAGAGTTTCTATGGGATTCTTCCCTAGAAACTATAGCAAAAGCTTCTTTAACACTAGGTAATTCTTCTTTCATTAATAAATTTGATCTAACCCCTTGATAAGAACTATCTAAACCCATTAAAAATTGCATAAGTTTGATCATATGATTAAAGTTATTGAACTTGGTGGCAGCATTACAAGTACAGGAGGGTAGTTGCAAGATTTGATCTAACTGTTTCCACATAATATTTAATCTATGGTAATATTCAGAAACAGTTAGACCACTTTGAGTGAAAGTGTTTATTTTTTGATACAATTCAAACACTATAGAACCATCTACTTTATCATATGTTTCCTTCAATTCAGCCCAAACATCACTAGCAAATTTAGAGTAAACTTGACCCATATAAAGTTCACCACTCACAGAATTAAGTATCCAGGTTAAAACAAAACACCTATCCCATTGTCTAGCTAACACTTCATTTGTTTCAGACTTAACACAAGTTTTATCTACAAATCCCCATTTGTTTTTAACTTGAAGTGCAAGTGTCATAGCATTTGCCCAAACCGTATAGTTTTCTGACCCTTTAAGTTTAATAGAAACAATGGTAAGATTACTTGAATCAGAAGCATGCAAATATAATGGATCACTAGCATTCAATTTGCTAACTAAGGTCTCAGTTGGTGGTGGTGGTGGAACAATGACATCACCTCCACCACGGCCTTGGTTCACATTATCACCCATATTATATTAAACACAGAGTTAATCAGACAAGCAAATATATCAACAAATAAGCACCAATCAAAAACAAACACCAAATATCAGGAATACACAGTAGATAACAAACACAGTCAAGAAACCACACAAACCCTAATTAGCGAAGCCAAGCCAGGGACAAGATCACAGGTTCATCACTCAAGGGTGCCTGCGCATGCCTTAACTTGGGAGCTAATTAAGATATAACTAGACCAGTCCTTAAAGCTAAACAGGGACTCAAGCCCTGGCAATAGACTCCTTAGGACAAACTCTAGGAATAAAAGTGCAAAGAAAAGGAAAGATCTCACCGAGCACAGCCCAAGTTAGGGTTCGCCTAACCCACAACCGTATAACCTTCACTTAGGGTTACACGATTGGAGGTGCAATTGAAGCTAAATAATAAACTCCAATCCAAATATCAGCTCGAACGCCAATCCACACAGAACTGAACAAATCTGACCAATCCACCCAGATTTACTCCAAGAACAATAAACCAGCGGAAACCCCCAAGATCCACAGAAGGAATACACAAACCCTTCGAGTAGAATCAAAATCAGAGAGCGATCAAAACCTAGGGCTCTGATACCATGTCAAAATTATGATATCAAAGCTTTAAACTCTAAACTTTATTAAACTAAACTGAAAGAACATACAAGAACTCTTAACATACAAAGAAAACTCTAACCTATATAACCAGAGAACAATCACCAATCTAGCACCTGATCTATACAACCAACAGACTAACTACAACAATCTGAAACAAGTTGTTTACAGATCTAATCTCTGGAAAGATCAACTAGACCTAAAACACTGGAAAGGCTTTAGAGTATATGTGAGAGAAAGTACAAAAGATGAACGAATGAATTATGATTATAACAAAGAAGCACAAAGCCATATATATCTGACAAAGAGAAGCTCTCTCTTTCTTGATCAATGGCCAGGAATAGAGATCATCAATGGCTGGAAATAACTTGTGTTATTTCCCATGTTCGCCAACGTGGCAATGGACTTGGGCTTCAACGAGTTGGGCTACACTCTGTAGACTTTATAACTTGGACCCCAGACTAGATATTATGATCTTCTTAAGCCCAATCTTCTTTTAGCCCAATATGAATTAAGAAGCATGCACTTGTTCCACCGCAACATCCACCCACATATGCAATGCCTATCTACTGCCAACACAGCAAACCACCTTAGCAACCTAGCCACCTCAGCAAGCCACCTCAGCAACCTGCAACACTTATGCAACATATTTTATGTTTGTACAAATATTTCTAAGCTATAAACTACTAAACTATTAAACTATATTTTCAACATGTTGTTAATTTGTTGTTACAGTCACACAAGAATCTGAAACAATTGAAAGGCTTGGGCTTTGTGACTTGTATAGATCAGGGACTTAAAAATGTAATAACTCAAAGTTCATAAACTTTTAGCTGTAACCCGTTTGTTTTATATAATTTATATATAAATTAATGTTCTCATTCCATCCTTTTAAGGGTGTATGTCAGATCACTTTCTCGGTTTAAGTTTATTTTAGCAAATATATATATATATATATAAAAGAAAGCATATATGCCCATTGAGAGTGCCATGTGGCTTAATAATTAAAACGACTATTTTTTATGGGGTTATATTCATACAGAAAAAAACACAAAGTGTTCAGGTTATTCATTAATCAAATTGTAACATATTTTAATTTACGTGAAGATGATTATATGTTGAAGGTTATCCTTTTAATACTTTATTATGTTTAATATGGTTTATGCTTTTTATTTTTTTAACTTTTTAAATAAATGTTTTTTAACTAAGATTGATTATGTTTAAGATTGGATTTTTCTCTCTTATGTTTCCTCCCATAGTTTTTAAACATTAATATCTTTTATATACGAGATTTTTTAAAGAAAAAAATTACACCAAATTAACGAGCGTTTTATTATCTTTCCAACGAATACCATAGTGCTATATAAAAAACGAAGAAAAAAACGACTATTTCTTGTAGGGTTTTGTTCATAAAGGAAAAAAAACAAAGTGTTGAGGTAAATCATTAATCATGTATAGGCAAGTCACTAATTATGTACAAATCAGTAAATATGAATTCTATTTTCAACATGCGTTAGGAAAAAAAGATTTAAAAATAAGATTGGATTTTTCTCTCTTATGTTTCCTCCCATAGTTTTTAAACATTAATATCTTTTATATACGAGATTTTTTAAAGAAAAAAATTACACCAAATTAACGAGCGTTTTATTATCTTTCCAACGAATACCATAGTGCTATATAAAAAACGAAGAAAAAAACGACTATTTCTTGTAGGGTTTTGTTCATACAGGAAAAAAAAACAAAGTGTTGAGGTAAATCATTAATCATGTATATGCAAGTCACTAATTATGTACAAATCAGTAAATATGAATTTTATTTTCAACATGCGTTAGCATTGGAGTTATACATTGTTTTATGTTAGATATTAATATTAGAGTTATACATTGTTTAAGGTTAGGCGTTAACATTTGAGATAAATTTTTAATTGTTTTAGGTTAGGTGCTGCCCGAAGCTTTCTTGCATATAACTATAAAGTGAACCTATCTATTAATTCATATGTAAAATTAATATGTCATATTAGATTTCTCAACCCTGGGACGTTCCCAGGGTATAATCTAGTCAAGTAATAAATAAAGTGAATGCAACCAAACAAAAGTCCAAAATCATGTTATTAAAATGATTAAAGGACAGATTAGGCACCGCCCCTGTATGCTGATTGGTGATTAGAGATCTGAGTGTGCAAAACATTACTTTCAAACTTTGGCCATTTATTTATCTGAATGAATGAATGTCTGAACCACTCTACACTTACAACTCTTCACTCTCAAGCCTTCACAACCTCATACATTTACTCTTGATGTTTGGCGCCTATTCTTTGTGTCGTTTGACTTTCTTAAGTCAACATAATTTCTTGATTAATACTTTCCAACAACCATTTCTCACACCTGCTACATAGATATGTAAACTGTAGGCATATTTGTTTTTAAACAGCAAAACTCTAAACTTTTTACGCCTCAACAACAATGGACAAAAACACATTCCCTTAGTCGCATCAACAAAAACCCAAACGACCCATTCTTGTATGCATTCTTTTCAAAACGCTTTGTCATAGTACTAACAACGTCTTTCGCCGTCTAAACCATATCAAAAACATGTATTACAGAACGCAAAGAACAGATGTTTACATAGTTTTTTTAAAACCACAGTAACAATAACCCCTTTACGCACCTTTTTCAAAACGGTTAGTGTTAGTACTACAAGTATCTTTCGCCGTCTAAAACATATCAAACAACATGTAATACAGAACGCAAAGACCAAACTTACTGATTTCAGGGAAAAAAACATTTGTTTCTAAACAGCAACACGCCTCAACAAAAAACGACAATAACCCATTATGTACGACAGTTTTAGAAAAGCGCTTAATCGTTTATACTATCAAAAAGTACCAAGCAGAAAGACAATGTGCATGTTCTGTTACATAATATTTAGCAAGCTTAAGCTTACATTTCTTTCTGTCTGACATCATTCAGTCATTGACAACATGGTAGGTGGCAATTTTCGGCCAGAACATGTTTTTATCTCTTAACAGGTCATCATCATCATCATACTCAGTTAATCCCACCTATAGCAAAGCTAAGGTAGGGTCTGAGGAGGGTAAGATGTAGACAGCCTTACCTCTATCCCCTGAGAATAGAGAGGCTGCTTCCAGTGAGACCCCCGGCTCGATGTGGTTTTGTATCAAGCCTTGGACATAAGGCACATAACATTTAGCAATCGGGACAAACTCGATTGGTGCATGTACCCTCTTGTCTTTTGGCTATCAACGCCACCACATGATGCATGATTAACCGTCCGTCGTTTTTAACGTTATTTTCACGAAATTAGTAAAATAACGTTAAAACTAGTGCAACTTTACTTTTGCCCCCCATGGCCACACATATATACATTATATGCGCATACCGTAATATTTACAAAAAAAATTTTAACGTTATCTCTTAACAGGTAATATTTACAAAAAAATTTTAGAAAAAAGGAAGAAAATTTGGCTAAAAAGAATTGGGTCGAAAAGTCACCCAAAGTGTATTTTAATGTATATAAATTCCTAGATTGTTGTGTTAGGAAAATAGATCATATCAGCAACAACATAACACACATGAAAGCACATGCCAAGTATTCATTACCAACCACCTTTTGCAAACAAATAAAATGTAATTTGTGTGCCTCCTTGAACAATGAAATACCAGAATTCAGTCATAGGATAACAAAGCTTACCATCACTAACAAAACCAAAGTATGACACACCCAAAGCTTACTCATGTTAAAACTTTGTCTCATAATAGCGTCACTGATACAAAGCAAAAGCAACTCATGTTAAAACTATGTCTCATAAAAGCAACGTCCAATGGGCAATAGTTTGGATGGTTTATAGGTTCTACACTAAATAATTTTATGGTAATCGCCTTTAATATATAGTTAGTAATAAAGCCATTCAAAAAAAAAAAATCTAGCATTTCCCACAGCAAATTAAATCGTGTTCTTCTAAATCGATGAAGAAGAAGAAGCCAGCAGCTCCATCATCACTCCGCTTCTACAGAAGAAAGGAAATCAAATTAAAGAGGTACATCTTCAAACTGGATATATAATAATAATAATCCTTGCTTGCTCCCTTTATTTGTTAATTAAAAGTTTCATCTCTTTTTAGTAGACCAGACTAGACGAGGATTTAATTGATTAGTTAATGTTGTTAATTTGTTGTTACAGTCACACAATCTGAAACAATTGAAAGGCTTGTGCGTTGTTACTTGTATAGATCAGGGACTTAAAAATGTAATAACTCAAAGTTCATAAACTTTTAGCTGTAACCCGTTTGTTTTATATAATTTATATATAAATTAATGTTCTCACTCCATCCTTTTAAGGGTGTATGTCAGATCACTTTCTCGGTTTAAGTTTATTTTAGCAAATCAAGTAATAAATAAAGTGAATGCAACCAAACAAAAGTCCAAAATAATGTTATTAAAATGATTAAAGGACAGATTAGGCACCGCCCCTGTATGCTGATTGGTGATTAGAGATCTGAGTGTGCAAAACAATACTTTCAAACTTTGACCATTTATTTATCTGAATGAATGAATGTCTGAACCACTCTACACTTACAACTACTCTTCACTCTCAAGCCTTCACAACCTCATACATTTACTCTACTCTACTGTCTCTCATTACTCATAACCAATGGCTGAACTTGTGCTCTCTCCCCTGATCGATTTGCTCTTTGAAAAGCTGACCGATGCAGCTTTGAAAACCATTGCTCGCCACAGGGGAATTGATGCTGAGATCAAGAAATGGCAGAAATCATTAATCTCAATCCAACTTTACCTTACTCATGCTTCTCAGATGGAGATAACTGATCCATCTGTGAAACAACGGCTCAATCATCTCCAGCATCTGGCTTATGACATCGATGACGTCCTCGATGGTTGGCTGACCGAAGCCATGCATCCTGAGTTCACCCCAGAGTCAGAAGGCATCACCAGCAAGGTAAGAAAGCTACTTCCACCTTGTTGCACTAATTTCTCACGGACTGCTACGCTGATTGATGAGTTAGATGATATTTCTAACCAACTACAAGATCTAGTTAAGGAGAAAAGTGAGCTTGGTTTAGAAAATCTTGGTTTGAAAGTGGAAGAGGGAAGTAGGCCAGAAAATAATAATAGAAGATTGGAAACCTCTGTTTTTGACCCATCTGATATTGCTGGACGCCAAGCTGAGAAAGATGCATTGGTCCAAGAGTTATTGTTACCAGCTGGTGAACCACTTGATAAAAACTACAGCATCGTTCCCATAGTTGGTATCGGTGGGATTGGGAAGACTACGCTGGCTAAAATTTTGTACGACGAAAAGCTTGTCAAGGATCACTTTGAGCTCAAGGCGTGGGTTTGTGTTTCGGATGCCTTTGATATCCCTGGTATAAGCAAAAAGATATTTGAAGCTATGGGAGATGGGCTGAGGAAGGGAAATGAAGATTTTAATAAGCTTCAAGAAGATATTAGAGATCAAGTAAAGGATAAAAAATTTCTATTCGTACTTGATGATATTTGGAGTGAAAGTTACACGGATTGGAAAATCTTGGTCCGACCGTTGTATACTTGTGCTGCGGGAAGTAAAATCATCATAACAACAAGGAAGGTTGAATTAGTCAGTCAGTTGGTTCGCAAGCCTCTAAACAACCATTTGAAAAAACTCTCAAATGATGATGCTATGTCTTTAGTTGCTTGGCATGCATTAGGTGTGAAAACCATTGATTCACGTTCGCCACTCCTACCCTATGCTAAAGGTATTGTGAAAAAATGCGGTGGGTTACCTTTAGCTTTGGTAGCACTTGGTGGATTGTTGAGTAAAAAAAAGGATGATGTAGAGCACTGGAAGAAAGTGTTAAACAGTGATATATGGAGATTAAAAGATAAGGATGGAATTCTCCCAGCCCTAAAACTAAGCTATGATGAACTTTCTGCACCTTTGAAAAAGGTGTTTGCATATTGCTCCTTGTTTCCAAAGGACTTCCTATTTGACAAGGAGGAACTCGTTCTTTTATGGATGGGAGAAGGGTTCTTGCACCAGCCAACTCCATTCGATTCAACAGAAGAACACTTGGGTCATGAGTTCTTTGATGAGCTGCTGTCAAGATCATTTTTTCAACCTGCACCTGATAATGAATCATTGTTTATGATGCATGACCTCATGAATGACTTGGCGAAATCTGTTGCTGGTGAGTTTTTTGTAAGGTTAGACAGTGAGGCAAAAACAGAAGAAAGTTTGGATATTGGTGTAGAGATGTTGAAGTACCGCCATATGTCATTCGTTCGTGAGCGCTATGTAACTTACGAGAAATTCAAGGCATTCACCAAAGAAGAAAAATTGAGGACATTCTTGGCAACTTCTGCAGGGACGTTAGAAAGTTGGGCACCTTTCTACTTATCTAATAAGGTTCTCACTAACTTGCTTCCTGAGTTACCACTATTAAGGGTTCTAAGTTTGAGTCGCTTTAATATAAGTGAGGTTCCGGAGTCCATTGGTACTTTGAGGCACTTGAGATATCTTAATCTATCTCGAACTTGGATAACTCATTTACCAGAAACAGTTTGCAATCTCTACAATTTACAAACATTGATCCTATCTGGTTGTAATGAGTTAACTAAGTTGCCCAACAACTTCCTAAAGCTTAAAAACCTTAAGCATCTGGATGTTAGGGACACCCGGCTTTTGTTTCAAATGTTGGTAGGGATTGGCGAGTTAAAAAGCCTACAAATTACTCTCTCAAAAATCAATATCGAAAGTGAAACCGGGTTTGAAATAGCCAAACTTAAAGACTTTAAGAATCTATGTGGGGAAATTTCCATCAAAGGCTTGGAAAAAGTGCAAAATGCAATTCATGCAAAGGAGGCGAACTTTTCAGAAAAGAGGATTAGTGAGTTAGAGTTTGTATGGAGTGATGAGCTAAATGATTCAAGAGATCAAATACTTGAAAAAGAGGTCTTAAATGATCTGGAGCCTTGTCATGAAAAGTTAATACGACTCAAAGTTAAGTCATATGGGGGACTAGAGTTTCCAGAATGGGTTGGGAATCCCAAGTTCCGCCTTTTGAAGCACGTGTCAATAAGTGGTTGTAAGAGATGTACATCTCTACCGCCACTTGAGCAGCTACCGTTACTTAAGGAGTTGTTTATTGAAGGCTTACATGGGGTGGAAGTTGTGGGTTTTGAGTTATTTGAGGCTGGTCGTACATTTCCTTCTCTTGAAATTCTGAGTTTCAAAAATATGCATGGGTGGAAGAAATGGTCTGGGGTTGTGCTTCCACGCTTGCAAAGGCTTGAAATAGAAGATTGTCCTAATTTGGTTGAAGTCACTCTTGAAGCTCCACCTTCATTGAATGATCTAAGTATTAGTAAATGTGATAGTGGTGTGTTGAGAAGGCTGGTTGAAATGGCTTCAACAGTCACCAAGTTGGAAATAAGAAATATTTCAGGGTTGAATGATGTGGTGTGGAGAGTTGTTATAGAGTGTCTTGGGGCAGTTGAAGAATTAAGCATCAGAAATTGTAATGAAATAAGATACCTGGTGCAATCAAATGCAGATGCAAGTAAGGTTCTTGTGAAGCTGAGGAAGTTGGATGTGAGATATTGTGATAAGTTGGTGAGTATAGGAGAGAAAGAGGAGGAGGATAATTGTAGGAACAACATCCTACCATCTCTTAGGACGTTGGGTGTATGGGATTGTAAGAATATGGAGCGTTGCAATTGTCCAGATGGCATTGAGGAGTTGACTGTATGGGATTGTAGTTCAATGACAGTTGTCTCGTTTCCAAAAGGAGGACAGGAGAAGCTCAGGTCAGTTAAAATATGGAATTGTAGGAAACTATTGGAAAGGGAGTTAGGAGGACAAGAAATGAACAGTAGCAGAAGCAGCTTTCGGATGCTTGAATATGTATTGATATATAATTGGCAAAATCTGAAATCAATAAATGAACTGAATTGCTGTGTTCATCTCTCTAGCTTGAGAATAGAAGATTGTGAAAGTCTGGAGTCATTTCCTGAGAATTTAACATGTTTAAAGGAACTGTTAATAATCAATTGTCCCAAATTGGATGGTTCCTCCTTTGTTGGTGACAATTGGACATCCTTGGAGAGACTAGTAATAACCAAGTGTAAAAGTATGGATGCTTCTTTACCTGGTTGGGTTTGGCCTCCAAATTTGCGTTCTTTAGATATAGGAAGATTGAAGAAGCCCATCTCAGAGTGGGGCCCACAGAAGAAGTTGCCAACCTCACTTGTGGAACTAACGTTATGGGGTGATGGTGAAGATGGAGTTGATAGTAGCAGTCAATTCTCTCATATTCTTCCTTCATCTCTTACTTCTCTTGAAATAAATGGATTTGAGAAATTGGAAGCAGTAGTTTCAATGGGACTCCAACACCTCACCTCCCTCCAACATCTCTCTTTTTACAAGTGCCCTAATCTGATGAAAGTGACTTTGGATCCCCAACACCACTCCTCCCTCCAACATCTCTCTTTTCAAGATTGCCCTAAGATGAAGGATCTACCACAACTGTTGTTCCCTTCACTCTTGAGTTTAAACATCTGGGATGATTGCCCAGGTTTGAAAGAAAGATGCAGTAAAAACGGGACTTACTGGCCCCTAATCTCCCATATCCCCTGTATCAGAATACAATGAAGTTAACATGGAGGTATCTCTTTCACTATCTTTTTAATTGATTAAAGTTAAATAACTTATTTATTTTGATTTTTTTTCCAAACAAACCCTTTTAAATATGATAAATCTCAACTCTAAACATATTGTTGACTGTTTTCTTCTTTTCTTTTCTTCAATTTTTTTGGGGGAAAATTGTTTATTAAATTGTTCAAGTTAATATGTAAATTAAAGCCAGTTAATAATATTTTGATTTTTTTTTTCCAAACTTTCAACGTATTTAAACTCAGATGGGTTTAGTGAAGTAAGTTTCCCTCAAATATGTTGAGTTTTATCATGCATCTGTTTATATATACCTAACAAAACTATATTAAAAAAATGTTTCAGTCTT
Organism: Ambrosia artemisiifolia; assembly: GCA_032199755.1. NCBI lineage: Eukaryota > Viridiplantae > Streptophyta > Magnoliopsida > Asterales > Asteraceae > Ambrosia > Ambrosia artemisiifolia. Next base: position 42,594,385 of record CM063527.1, read on the forward strand.
TGACTTTAATCATGACTTACTGCTAATCAAATACTATTTGGAATCTAGTTTTGTTAATCCAATAAGACTTGCATTTAATATTTATTCCATATTGGTTTGTGGTTTCATAAAGTCTAACTTAAAAGTGGCATAAAAGATGGAAAATGTAACATCTGTTCAACTCTTGTAATGATTTTTGGAAATTGAGTTATTTTAGAGTCCATTTCTAATAGAAAAGTGAGAATGTAACATTTGCCTCTAAAGCTTATGTGATTTATCATCACTCTCTTTCTTTGGGATAAGAAAGATTGCAACTGAGCAACAATTACATAGTTCCAAATATATGAATATGTAGAAATCTTTGAATTATTATGTAGTTATATTTCCCAGCCCGTGACTCACAATTACAGAGTTCCAAATATATGAATATGTAGAATCATGAAGTATCTGTTTACTATGTTTATTTGTGGACTGATACCTTAGTTTGATATGATCTTGTAGCTATATTATAGAATTTGACAAGTTGATATATGAGGAAACTGACCATGATGATATCCATGGCAGGTTTGAAGATGCAGATCGAATTGTGATGGGAAGCAAATTTACACTTTCTACTAGAGTTTTGCCAACATTCACAGCAGGTAGAAAAACCTTTGATTTGGTTGGAATATTATGACCTTGATTCCTTTTGTTTTCTGTGGATACCTATTTGTAATCTGTGCATCATTCATGGTCGTTGTGGTGATTTCAATATTTAGTTCAGAAGAATCTGATGAATTAGATTGTATTTTGTTGTTGATAATGGATCAAATTGCGGATTTATTTGGTTTATAATGGGTCAGACTGCAGAATGTATTTTGCGTGTATATCTTTTACTTTAATTGTCATTATCTTCACTACTCTTTATTTGGTAATTCAAGATCTGAACCCATTTATTCTGACGATTTTTTCAAATGAATGAATTATTGTATACTTATTTACTATTTAGTTATATTTCCCAGCTTGTGACTGACAATTGCAAAGTTCCAAATATATGAATATGTAGAAATCATGAGGCACTTGAATTATGTTTGTGCCATGACATTACTGGTTACCGTTATGTTTATTTGTAGGATAATACCTTATTTTTTATATGATCTTTTAGCTTTGTTATTTAATTTGACATGTTGATCTGTGAGAAAACTGTAGAAAGTTAGATTTGCCAACCTTCACAGCAGGGAGCAAAAAGTTAGATTTGATTGAAAGATTATGATGTCGCCTTCCTATCCTCTTTTTGTCAATACCTGTTAGTGACTTCTGCATAAGAAAAGAACCAGTTGACCCAGATGGTATTTTGTTAGTAATGGGTTGTATGTTGTTTGTAATGGTTAAGACTGTGTATTGTCTATTGCGTGTACCTATTACTCTATTTACTTATTGGTGCATCAGTGATGCTAGTTGTGACTATTTCAACATTTTATCTAAGCAAAGTGCCGATGATTCGACAATTGACACCACCACCTATTTCCCTCCTTTTTTTTACTGTGTCAATGGCCTACGGTGTGTTTAGAATGGAAGAGCAGCTTTTCGTTTTTTAGAAATCTAATTTTCGTTTTTTTAGAAGTGTCACAACGACTTGAGTCAAAAAATCTTACAACAAAGCATTCAGGGGAGTTTTAACAGAATGACTAATCATCAACCGGCAACTTAATATGACAATTGCGTAAGTTGCACACTGATTACAAGAAAGTAAAACTAAAACATATTTACACAACCCAGGAAACCAATATACAAGACACTCGAAAAGCCAAAAAATAAAAGAAAACCAAGGCTCACCAATCGGCCAGCCATAATTTCAAACAAATCATTTCCGTCTAAAAATTGAACAAACTGTAAAACCAACTTTCATTTTGTATTTACCCATAGGTAATGAAAAGCTGTCCGGTTGTAAGGAACATATTGCTTTTGAATTTGATTAATTTATAACTATGCCTATGTGACTGTTTATGAACAGATCAGTAATGATTCATGTGGACTCATTTTCCTTCGAGACTTCTAGTTGGCGGGGTAGGAGGTTGAGAAAGCTTCCCCGAGTTTGTTGAGAGGAATCCGAATATGTTTCTTCTTCTGCAAGAAAACACACAAAAAACAAGCAAATAAGTACATATAATCAATTTTAACACGTTTAACTTACTAATGGATTAATTCTTCTTATATGCTTAATCTTTAACGGGTCAAAGGGGCAATCACAAATAAATTAGCCTATACGATTAGAAAGGAACCAAAACCAAAAATGTCTAATACATTAAAACCTCTCGAATCATTTATATTAAATAATCACATTATTATGGGAATAATGTAATTTTTGTAAACATTGACAAAACTAAATATTTAATTAGAAATTCTGGGAAAAAAAAGAAGTTCACATCAACCTGACCCATACAAAGATTTCACAACCCACCCATCCATTCACTTAATGTATTTCCTCACTGTTCGTGCTTATAAAATCTTTAGATTGTAAACTCCTCTGTCCCTCGAAAATTGCAATTATTTCCATTTTAAGGTGTCCATGTCAATTGCAACATCTCTTATCTTTTAGAAAAAACTTGAGCCAAAATCACATAGTTGCCATCGGCTATGGTCATAGGCTCACGAGATCCCACTATTTTGCAACAAATGAAGGGTATTTTGGCATATTTCCAATCTTAATTTTCCATGCGCCCCTTGTCATTAATAAATATTGTTTATGGTGTTGACTTAGCCTAAGTCACTTAGGAAACAAGATCTCCTAAATTTGCCCATAATTGAAGGGATTAATAATCGAACATTTTAATTAACCTACATTTGTAGTCAATAATTAGTTAAGAGATGACTAGAATCGCTCAGTATGGGAATTAAAAGGTGAAATAAGATATATACACTAGGAACGAAAAAGGACGAGAGAGAGAGAGAGAGATCTTACTAAAAAGTGATTTCACTGTTGGCCTTTTAGGTTTTGTACTCTTCTTCTTCAACTCAGCTGAAAATTAAATTTGGAAAACAATTACTTAAGATCATGATGACGCCACCTTACAAGTCACCTTAACTAAAAAAATGCTCAAAAATGATAGAAGTTATATACACTAATAAGAAATATTATGGATTTGGCCTTGATAAATATTCTATTGCCTCGTTTTCGGGATAAACTTTTTAGGATCAAAAAGAAGAAACAAATGAACTTGTGTACGAGGAGAGAGCTAGGTACCAATTCCCGGGACTTCATGTTCATTTACAATTTCGAAGTTTTTATATGTGTACCCCATAAAGTTGACATCTTTAGAGGAGAGCATCTGCACTTGCCAAAAAGAAGTGGAATATATGTACAATTAGAACACAAAAGAAAGATATATCATAATACTAACGAAATAAGATAATACAATTCAGGAGAATCCACAATGTGCAACAAAAATAAGGTAGGTAGTCATGCGTAAAATCTATAGAACCATATAATACGCATCAAGTCAACGATACAATGAAAACCCGTTGGATCGTGATTCAGAAAAGGGTTGATTGACAGTTGCCAAAAACAAATGGAATATGTTTACAATTAGAATACAGAGGCTGAAAAAAGAAAGATAGATCATAAAACTAAAGAAGTACCACATAAATAAGGAAGTCATGCGAAAATCTATAGAATCATATAACATGCATCGAGTCAATCATAAAATGAAAAACTGTTGGATTATGATTCAGAAAATGGTTGATTGACTAATAAAATTATCATTATTTGCTACTATGGCTGGACATAGGTACATCCGTACAAGTCATTCTGCATACGCGATACACCAAAAAAAGCTAAAAACGCTTTGTTATCGATAATAAAACCAACAAAACACTTGCGATATGGACACGAATTACCATCTTTAAAGGTGTTACTTATCAGTAATATATCATTTAAACTTTCGGATTCTAGCTTGTATATGGTAGGTCTTAATGTGTCCTCATAAACTTCAGATATACAATGCGAGCAAAAGAATGAAAGCCAACACAAACTTGTATATGAAGAAAGATGAACACCAGGTGTAATCTGATACATAGAAAAAAATGGTCTAAAAAATGCCAGATTAGGTTTCTATTAAGTATTAACTGTTTTATGTAGACCACAAAAATATCTCTGCTAATATAAAAACTATTAAAAGGTCAACAGTGAACTTTCATAAACTCGCTACCCAAGAATGGTGACTTCTCCTTGCAAAGTGATGAATTTTAGGAAGTTAGTAACTACAAACCTACTCATTATGGTGACTTTTTATTTTCTTGCTAACTTTCTCTAAAAAGTAAAAACACTTATCAAGAGTACATTTAGTAGCATCCCGAGCGCAAAACTTTCTTGCATGTTAGTCAAGAGTAGTTCCTTTAGTAATTTAAGACTATTTTTAACCACAAACAGAAAAAGACGGGAACTTGAACAATGATAAAGTTCCTAATTCTAGGGAAATTTCTGTCGGAACAAGTGTTTAAATATTAATTTGATCATTTGTTTGTGTATGCAAAATGTATCGTTCTTATTTAGGTCTGCCTCTTATGATGCAAAACTGCATAAAAATTATTTAGTATTCTTGTTGTTATATTTTTAGTAATAAATAATAAGTTTAGTTAGATATGGTAATTCCTTTAACTTATGAATGGGCCGATTTGGGTAGAGCAACCAAAACAGGTCAAATCAACAAATTTAGCTAAAAAGGGAACAAATCAAATGGGTTGAAAGTTACCTGAAGTCTATTCTAATTGCATAGTATGCATACAACCTCCAATGATGGCTTCATTTAAAGATTTAGATTGACAATGCAATAACATTGTTTTTTTAATCACAATTAATAATTAACAACTCACATATTTTTTAGAAGAAATAAAATAAGTAAAAGAATGTGTTTTGTAGGTTAAAGTGTTGAACCTTCCAACTCACCCATCTAGTCACCTCAAAATTGTGTGAATGACTAGCATGGGTGTGAAGGATTTAAGTCCCCTTTTTTGACATTTATCTATATTTGTTTGTACGTAAACGCTGTGCCAATTTATTATGATAAGAACACATAAAATTGTGTAGAAAGTTAAAAAGAAGACTCAATGTAGTGCTCAAATGATTCAAACAAATCTCTAAACGACGATGTTGCACTCAGTTCATTGTGGTATTTTCTTAGTAATGGTCCTTAGCTAACAGTTCATTGTGGTATTTTGTTAGTATGAAACTATTTCCTTTTTTTCTTCTCTTTGCTTTTTTTCATTTTGTTGAAATAATACACATCAATGTGTTATTGCGTAGTTTTACCAGCCTAATCTGGAACAAACGGATAGACCTTATTGCCCAAAATGTTACACCAAAAAAAAAAACATATCCGATAATGACACAAATATGCGTGTAAAGAGAACATTGATAGCTTACTATTTATGTGGAACTTAATATATTGCAAAACTAGGGTAAGCGGATAAGAACCATTAGCTAGGTTTAAATAGCTCCCAAGTATAGCATAATCTACAGAACATATTAATCGTTGAGATTGCAATCAGTAAACCAAGATTGTTACTAACCTTTCTCCAAGGGCCTGATTTTGTTGACGAAGGAATGTGGTTTTCACCCTGCAGTAGAAGCATTACACGGACAACATAAGAGTAAGCAAAGAAAAGAAAAATAAAAATAACTAAAGAATCAACCTCTTCAAACTTCTCAAAATTTTGGGTATCCAGCTCGCCATTAACTTCTGGAATAAAGGCAGCTTCCTTTTGGTACAATTTTTCCCACTCTATACCCTTGAACCATGGGTGTGCCTGTAAATGGCAAATGTTCAAAATAGTATCTCTATTTGTAGCTATTAAAAAGCAAATTTAAACCACACATCACCTTTATTTCATGAGCGCCTTTGGTTCCAAGCCTTTTTTCAACGTTACAAAGAAGTTTACATATTAAATCTTTTGCCTCTGGCGACAATTTTGCCTCTTCAGGAAACTTTAAATGAGTTCTCCAATTCACTATCTGTATTAGCAAGATAGTATTTATAAATATTATAAAATAACAATAAAGGATAGTGCTAAAGTGAACAATTTGACCTTTCTACAAGTAGACATTGGTTCATCTGAATAAAAAGGCGGGTAACCCACAAGCATTTCATACATGATAGCTCCAAGAGACCACCTAAAAGCAGGAAAATAAAACCCAATCAATAATAATATAAGTATAGCAAAATGTGCGTCTTTTAAACCAAAGATACAAACCAATCACACTCCATGCCATATCCTTTCTTCAGCAACACTTCGGGAGCAATATAATCAGGTGTGCCGACGGTAGAATAAGCCTACATTATTACAACACCAAAGATTAATAAAATGTTCAATAGCAATGCCTTTGGAAAATGAAATAAGTAAAATAACTTACAAGCATTCTCCTATTTCGCTGCCAATGCAGCAGTTGCTCTTGTTGTGTGCGTTTTGGTATAGCAGGGCGCCCGTCACTTTGAAGGGCCCCACTTAAGTTATTTGCAGCAGTAAAATCTTTTTCTTGAAGATTAGTGCAGTCTAGTGGTTTACATAATCCAAAATCTGACAGTTTCATGTGCCCAAATTTATCAAGCAGCAAGTTGTCCGGTTTAATATCCCTGCATACGTTGGAAAAAGATTATACGTGAGATTAAAAACAGTCGCATGTTTGTATTTAGTGAAGTAACATTTTTTTGGTATCAACCTATGAATGTAATTATGTTTGTGTATTGATTCGATTGCCAAAACAGTTTCCCCAACATAAAACCTAGCCTCATCTTCCGTCAACGTATCCTTTCGCATCAGTAAAGTCATCATATCTCCACCAGGAAGATATTCCATTACGAGGTAAAGATATTCTTGATCTTGGAATGAACAATAAAGTTTAACGATGCAATTGCTATCAACTTCAGCAAGCAGGTTCCTTTCTGCTTTCACATGTTCAACCTAAAAAGAAAAAGAAAAACTCCAATAAAGACGAACTTAAAGCACACACCGCCACACAGTTCGATAAACTCATAAAAGTAAACTTCTACCTGGCCTCTACGAAGCATTTCAGATTTTTTAAGTTTTTTCATGGCATAGACGTTACCAGTTGTCTTCTCCCTGCATATTCTAACCTGGAATAGATTAAAATTCAATGGTCAGCGCAGTTCAAAAAGCGTTAAAGAATTCGACTTTTGTATGCTCATGTAAAAAATAAGATGATATACCTCACCAAATGCACCCTTTCCTATCATTGTTAATGGTTCAAAATCATCAGCACCCATTTTATGCCTCTGAATACGCATATATTCTGTCTCTTTTTTCTCAAGATGTTTAAGTAAATTGTTTTGCTCTTCTTCAGTTACCTCTGAATCAGCCAATTTCTTCTCAAGAACATTACGCCTACATCAAGAACGGATTTCTGTTATCATTTTTAGTATTGTAGTTTTTAACGGATGCACATAAAATATTCCTGCGAAATATTAGTCAACCCTGTAGTACAAATGATATCTTAATCACATTCATCTAAAGTTCTAATTGTACCAGTCATTTATCATTTGCTTATACAGATCAACTACATTACTGGTAATACTGGTAATTAATCGTCTTAAGAATGCATTTTAAACCTCAATATTGGAGAGCATAAAAAAAAAAAATTTCCTTTATAGCACATATAAATATTGTGGCTATGATAAAGTATAATGCACGATGATCGCGATCAACTTATTTGAGGTAAGTAGGCCTGATAACGGGTGGATTTCATTAGTTAAAACTCAAACAAAATAACCGATGCATAAAGTTCATACCGTTCCCTTCGCTCGTTAAGATTCTTCATTTGCTCCTTGTAGTGATTTTCTATATACTGTTTGGCAGCTTCAACCTTCTGCTTAGTAGCATTTGAAGGTGCTTCGTCACTTGATACTCTTAATCCTTCCTTTCCGTTACTCCTAACTTCCTTTTTCGGTGAAGGTTTAGGTTTCTCTTTGGGCTTCAACTTTTTACACCAACGCTTTGCAAAATCCATCTGTTTCGTCAACCTAACCCTTTCTAGTAATCAACACTCAACTAGAACGGAAAGTGAAAAAAAGGGGCCAATTTTGTCCTTTCTCCGTGTTCCAACTTCCAAGAACATTAAATCCGAATTATCGATCAAAACAAACTATCGATACAATGCCGATTCAGACGTACAGTACACAATTTCAGTTACTCTGCTACAATAAAAAAACCATTAGCATTCAATACAAAACATAGAAAAAATATATACGACGCAGAAATTCAAACACTTAAGACATCTTTTAACTGATTCAGCCATATACATGATTCATCTTTGATCAAGTATCAAAACAAATACACACTGCTCAACATGAAGCAAACATACTAATTATCCTCAACAACCAAATCCACAGCCTATAAAACTACTTCATCTAAAACAATTCTAGTAAATGCAGTAAAAATATTATTAATTATTAATTTTTTTTTAAGAAATCCAATCTGTAGCTACTAATTCTGGTCAATCCATCATAAAAAAAAATCCTGTTGGTTTTTAATGAAAATTTAAAATCTTTTATAAAAAATTAAAAAAAAATCCATTAATACCCCCAAAACATAAAAACACAATTAATAAAATCTTTTAAATCAAATTCAAATCAAGTTCCATACTTTCTTCAATCCCATCATCCCTAAAGCTAAAAAAAACATAACTTTTTCAATACCCATCAGATCAAACACAATCTTTAACAAACTAAACACACATAACAACCAAATGCACAGTAAATTCAACAAAATTCAACTAAAAAACACAAATTGGTAACACCCAGAACATTAAATTGAAGTAATATTAATAATCAATCAAAGAGAAGGTGAGAGAGTAACCTGAACAGTCAAAAAGAATTGTTGATTGGAATGATTAGAGATTGGGAACCCTAGAAAGGATGGTAAGGAAGAAACAGAGCATATGATAGATTATTATTATTAATACTATTATTATTATTTATTATTAATCTTGTTGTTGTTGTTGTTGATTGTGTGAGCAGTTGAATATGCAAAGAAATGTTTTTGAACACAGTTCTTATTGTTGTTGATTGTCTCGCGGGAATTTCATTAATTTATTGGCCACATTCTCACGAGATGTATAGGTGATATTATATATAGAGTGAGTGTGATAAGATATTAATACATAGGGTTAGTGTATTTGATATGATCTAATTACGAATTTGATATATGTGTTGAGGTTATTGTAAAAAGTTTAGGAGGGGTTAAGAGCACTACATGTGTCACTAGCTCAAAAGGGTAGTTTTGTCCACTACTATAATCAAATAATCACGCATGTTATTAATCCATCAAAAAAAAGTTGTTTTTATATTAAAAAAAAAAACTATAGCAATAGGATATGCAAACAAAAGAGAATAAAAAAACTTGTTTTTTGTTGTATTTTTTTAAATAATGTAGTATGAAAAAGTTATTGACGTTTAGAAACTGAAGGTGAAATTTGAAAAAAGTCAACAACTATAGGCTATACCCTTCCCCGCTTCTTCTTTCAAAATCTCTGACGCATATTTCCCTTTTTAAATCTTATCCATTGATTCCTTAGATCAAAGGTCCAAAATCCTTTCTAAACTTTTTATGTTAATGATCATTTTTAAAGAAAGTTTTATCTATGTGAAAAGTTAATATAGAAAGGCTTCTTAACATATAAAAGATACGAAGGGCTCAGAGCATGACATGTGGCATTAGCCAAAAGGGTATTATGTCCGCCATGTTAATTAGGCATGTTATCACGTATTCAAATAATTATGCACGTTATATTCCATAATTTCGCATGTTACACAGCATAATGACGCACGTTATAAACCCAGCAAAAAAAATATTATTAACTATAAAAATAAGGTATGGAAATTAAAAATGATAAAATGGTTGTTTTTATTGCATTTTTTTAATAATGTAGTATCAAAAAGCTAGCTAGGGACATTTAAAAAATGGTTGTGAAACTTTAAAAAAAAATCAACAATTGTAAGGCTATGAGTAATTTATATTTCTTTACTTCTTCTTTCAAATATTCTTGCATAAATTTTGTCCCCCATTTAATCTCTCAAGTCTCAATGTCGTCCATTAATTGCTTAGATCAAGAGCCCAAATTCTACCATTTCTATAAGAATCCTTTTTATTTAAACTTTCTCCATGTCTATTGAAAACTATGTTATTGGTTTTAAGTTATATATAAATTAACGTACGCGATTGGTCTGTTGCTATAGATGATGTTTATTTTTTTTCAGGATAACCTTATCAATGGTTAGACCATCATTAGTGGTTCACGCCTCCTAAGAGCGTTTTCGCTATATAGATGTCACATTAGCGAAGTTATTTTTAACCAAAAATGGTGTAATTGTTAGCGTCCATCCAATGATTATCTAATTAATAAATTAAAGAGAGAACTAAGGGAGATAAGTTGAGAGAGAGGGGTGGAGGGGTGTTTTGTATATCACACCTCTCCTATTTCACGCTGCTTAGGCCTAGAGGGTGGTGTATGGGGCGTTTTCACACCATTTATGCCCATTTCAAGCCTCATTACATATAGTCTTAAGGACCAAACATCTTACATTTATAAATAATTTAAGATTAGTGGTGAAGTTTTAAATAAACATGTAGCAAATTCGGTTTCATTATATATGAACATATAACCGTGCAATTAACTCTCCAAAAAAATATATATAACCATGCAATTGAATGTTTAACAATTATTGTCACTTTAGTTTTGTTAATTATAAAGCATTGAATTATGTCGTAAATAATTTTAAATTGGGTTCTATTTTTGTTAAAGGAGTCAAGATTGAGGAGTTTGTTGATTAATGGTTAGTTAATGGTTACAGGTAATTAAATATTGAGTTAATAGTCAAAATCGTCCCTGAAGTTTGGTCACTTTTGCCACTTCAGTTCAAAACCCAAACCTTTTACATCTGGGTCCTTCAGTTTTATTTTTCTTGCCAAATTCGTCCCTGACAATGTTTGAGTTTTGGACTGAAGTGGCAAAAGTGACCAAACCTCAGGGACGATTTTGGCTATTAACTCTTAAATATTGTTGATAATACTTTTAGAGTATTAAATATGTGTTGATAGATTTTTTTTTTTTTTTTTTTTTTGAAAATTCGACTTACATTCAAACAGAGAGGGATCTATTCTAAGAAGGAAAAGAAACCCAAAAACCAAAATATACACAACTACATTATATCAAAATTACACCATTTCTTCCCATCCACATAATCCCATTTCACCCAATATTTAAACCAAAGAAAACCGAAAACCTTCACGTCCGCAATAATGTCCGTCACCTTAGGCACCTTGCATGAAAATAGCATCTCGTTTCTTGCTCTCCATAATCTCCAGCTAGTTATAATAATGACGCCTTGAACAACCTTCTTTTTTTATTGTATAAGATGTTTAAGTTGAGTATGTTTGAGTTACTTGGTTTAATTTATGTCGATTCTTTAATGTTTGAATAAAGATATTTATCGTATTATTTGATGTTTAAAATGTTTAAATTTGTTTTTTTTAATTTGTTTTGATTTGAATTTATATTCTTTGGGTCTTTGCGCTTTATTTTTTTTAACGACAAACAATGACGTGCCAAACTATCGTGACACCGAGTGTTGTGGTCAAGGTCGACTATTCGACCACCGCCAGTCCGTGACTCTTCAAGATGCGCGGAAACCCGACCTCCACCCGTCCGAAGGCACGACAGTGGAATAATCGGTAAAACCTTGCATTCCATCCAAGTCGAACCGGCGCCATCCGTATTCACTATTCACCTGGATGTCACAGCAAATAATAGGGAGAGTGAAAATTAAAGTTGGGTCATAAGGAACACCAAATTTTTCCCCAACCACTCCACCAATGTCTCATTGGCGTTCTTTGAGCTTTATGTTTAAACATTTTACAAGAGCAAGTAATGATTCAAGAGGCTAGAGGTCTCAAATAATCAAGAAAAATCTAATTTTCACTATATTGTAAGCAAATGATTATTTTTAATTTAAATTTGGGTTCGATTTTCTATATATCCATTTTAAAACTTCACTTTTAAATTTTAATCATCACTATTAAACTTTACTTTCTTACAAGTTAACTCCTACATGACATGGTTAATAAATAGTTCACTAAAATATGTGTCTAATTCATATCAGTTATGGTTAGATATATTTAAATAATAAAAGAAATCTTTTAATATAAATAGAGTTAATAGCCAAAATCGTCCATAAGGTTTGGTCATTTTTGCCATTTCAGTCTAAAACCCAAACCTTTTACATCTGGGTCCTTCAGTTTTATTTTATTTTTTTTGCTATGGGTCCTTCAGTTTTTTTTTTTTTTTTTTTTTTGCTAAATTCGTCCCTGAGGTTTTGTCACTTTTTGCCACTTCAGTCCATACCCCAAACTTTGTCAGGGACGAATTTGGCAAAAAAAAAAAAAAAAGTGAAACTAAACGACCCAAATGTAAAAAGTTTGGGTTTTGAACTGAAGTGATAAAGTGACCAAACCTCAGGGGTACAATTTTGGCTATTAACTCTTTCTACAACTATTGTAATAACTTTGATGAGATATTGAGGTGTGAACTTGTTCTAGTATGCCTTATCTTATATTTCATCAATAGAATAATAATAAAGTATTTTTCATCAATATGTAATAAAAAGAAATAAAGTAAACCCACCATCGCTATTTTTATACACTTTACCTGTTTTTATACATGCAATGAGGTCATGTTTCCACTCTCGCGTCACCTTTAGTTTGACTTTTTTTTATATTCACATCTGCTTTACTTTCATGCGTAATTTCATCTTCTAACCAAGATGAATTTAATGAATTAACATTTCGATTATCACTTCGGAAGGCCGTAAACAATTTAGTTGTCAACAACCATGGGACTAACATATATGCATCCAATCCGCGGATACATAAAAGCTACTAGCTTATTGTGGATAAAACATTGGACGCTTTTATATTGGGTAAATAGTGTAATCTTAACCTTATTCATGTATGATAGGGTCTCTTTTGGTTTGGTTTTGTTTTCTTGATTCCTAAGGGCTAAATCATGCTTTTATATTAGGGTAAAGTGGTAAACGATGTAATTTTAACTTTATTCCTGCATGATGAGGTCTCTTTTGGTTTGGTTTTCTTGATGTTTTGCTTCTAGAGGAATTGGATTTTAATAATATAAACTACTCGAAATCGGTGATTGGTACCTCAAACTAAAAAATGGCCATATATAACTTGTATTATTAACCTATTTGATTAAGGCACCCAATTTGGGTTAAGTCACTAACACAGTTAGTGTTTTGGCTAACGTGGCAACGCTAATCTGACCTAGCATGTTGACGTAGCACCCACAATCTAACGTGGCACCCCAAAACTAACTGGGTTAGTGACTTAATCCAAATTGGGTGCTAGAATCCAATAACTTAATAGTACAGGTTATATACGGACAATTTTTTAGTTTGAGGTGTCAACGGTCAATTTCGAATAGTTTAGGTTATTAAAATCCAATTCCCATTGCTTCTACTCATGGCTAGGTTCTGGCTAGTTTTATTTTAATAACACTCTCGCCGTTAAAAAAGATTTTAAGAAATTACTGTTTTGTGCTATTTGCTAATTGGGTTGAAGTAGATGAAAACATTGATAAACTAATTTTATTATATGCCAATAACATGATTCCACACAAATAAATATATAATAACAAGCATAATAATCATATTAAGTAAATCTTACAAATAGCAAACTTATTAGTAAGGCTAGAGAAAACATGATATAAGCAAACCTTACTCTATCACTAGGATAGAGAGCTTGCCATCAAAATGACCTCCGACACCAAACAAACTAGTATACCTAAAAACATAGAAAAAGAGAGATGCCAAATAGTAAAATAGAAACAGGTACATTAAGTCATAACACCACATATAGACATAGAAGCAGAAAGACAATCACATACAAAGTTCACCTGAAGTTTAGGAAATTTAAGCCCCTACAACAAAGCTAAGACACAGACGTAATCTCTTCTAAAAGTCCTTAACCTTAATTCTACGCCTCCACAACCCATATCCTAGATTATGTCCTTAAAGAAGTGTAACTATAGCAAATCCTACTTACTATGTTTATTCCAAGTCATTCTGGGCATGGCTTTACTCCTGCTTCCGTCCATAGTATGGGTTCAACTACTCTAACTGCTGATGTCGGTTGTCTTCTCTTCACATGCCCAAATCATCTCAGTGACTCCTCCTTTGTCTTATCCGATATAATAGTTACTCATAATTGTTTTTCCTAAAACCTCATCTATTATTTGGTCTATCCTTTTGAGCCCACACATCCATTGTAACATTGTCATCTCTGCTAGCTCCACCTTCCATGCTTGTGTCTTCTTTGATGGCCTAAGAAGTATGTCCCATCCAACATTGGCACATTGCAAGTCAAACTACAACCCTATAATCTTCCTTCTTGAATTTAATTGGAAACCTCTTGTCACACAATACCCAGTTGTTGCTCTCCACCTACACCAACCAACCTAAATGATATGGCAACATCATTATCTACCTCCCCATCCTTTTATGCAAACGATCATAAGTACTTAAACTTAGTTGTATGCAAAAACCCCCTTGATTGTCACTGGTAATCAGAGTGTCGTATTTGTAAATTGTCTAAGTCAAGTCAATGTCTAACACACAAACTCATTAGTTTTGTTGTGCTTCTAAACAAGGTGAAAATCCATCTTTATGTGCTTGGTTTTTTGTTGTTACAAAAGGTTAGAAACTAAATAGCTATAAATTGGATTTAAACTTATCGATGGATCTTTAGACACGCGCCTGACATTGTATCAAAGTTAGAAATTAAACCATTAGGTAAGGATGAACAAATATGGACACCAATGGTGCTTTTGAGATTCATTTAAAGAGAGAAAATAAGGGATCCCCCCTCCACCGATTTTTTTGCTTCTCGTCATTTCCTTTCTCTCAATTTCTTTCCAATTTGGAAGTATGAATTTTAGCCTAAAAACCTCTCCCTTTCTCTGGAAAAAAAAAACTTTAGAACACAGTTTTCCTTTGCCTATGAGAGTTCCTTAAGGGGGTCAAAGAATGTGTTGTGTCATTCATGTGTACGAGTGTTTAGCGGGCTAGTGCGAGTTGAGCCAATATGAACCCAAACGGCCAACTAATAATAATACGAATTAACTATCCATGTCCAAAATAATCACTGTTGGATTATAAAACGTATAGACAAAACATACAATAAACTATAGATATAGACTTATAGTCAGCATCATCATTATGATCGCTATCATGACATACATCTCATATTTATCCATCGTTTGGTTCCATGGTCGTGTACGATGTCAGGGTTGAATGGACGAAAGTGTACAAAATTGTAATATTTTCAAATACATTAAATATCTTCTAAAATGAAACAAGGAAAATACCAATTTTCAATAGGCCATGTCATTCATCACATCATCTTTATTTTGGCCTCTCAGTCCTCACCCAGGGGGGAGCTTAAGAAAGGCCGGGGTGTTCCAGCTCTCACTGTTTTTTGGCTCAGTAGTATAAAATTTTCTGTTTTGTCCAAAAATTTTGTATGTATTATGTCTGGCCCCCAATGATTTGAATTGATATTACGTAAATTTGGTCTCGTGACTTTTGACTCCCACCATCTTAAAATTCAAGCTTCGCCACTGTCCTCATCGTTTCATCTTCTAGGTTAAGGTTGTTCAAAAAGTTTACTTGTGGCTCACTTGAAAATTGCTCGGACAAAGCTCGCTAAGAAAAACGAGCCTAAGCCCAACATTTCAGCTCGATAAGAAAAGTGAGTTGGCTCGACTTGACTCTGTTTTTAAATGAACAGAGTCCGAACCCACCATGACTAGGCTAGGGGTATTTGAGATCCTAGTTTTCGCTTCTTTGGATATTTAATGTCATCATTCTATTAAAAAAAACTAACTTAATTTTAGTTTATTAAAGTCCTTTGGGTTGTAAATAATTCATGAACAAGTATCATAGTTGTGAAATGCACAAAACGCATTGAAGTCACAAAAAGTGAACCTTGGTCTCAGTGTAAGTCATTTAAAAAGCGAGGTTTTTTTAGGGAGACCTATAGCATAAAAATTGAACTTTTAGGCATTTTAGACATGTTTTAGTATTCTTTAGGGCTAGTTTAGGTCGTTCTAAGTCGAATCTAAATTTGTTTAGGGTAGCTATAATTGTTTCAGACCTACTCAGAAGATTTTGAGAGGAAATTTCGTCGAAAATTGACCTAAATATGAGCCTAAGCGCCTGAAAATAGAGCTTTTGAGACAACAAAAAAGTTATGATGGGCTTAAAAAGTAGGCCTAAAGACGCACCTAAGTGAGCATTAGCAGCATAGCTTGGTATATTGAAATATGTAAACTTAATTTAAAATACACATACTTATAAGTTTGCTTTTAATTAATACTCGTTTCTTTCATATTGGTCAAATTTTGATAAAGTGACTTCTAACATGTAATGAATAAAAGATAAAAGGGGAATGGATTTAAATACTCTCAATTTTCATCTATTGGCGGATAATACTTTCAACTTTCACTTTGGCTATTAGAACACTCAACTTGCAACTTAGTTTGTTCCATCACCCCCAAACTAACGAAGGTCTAACATGGTTAGTTTACGTGGCAAAAATATAAAAACCTAAACTTAAGGGACCTTTTTGAAACTTTTTATCATTATTATTATTGTTATTATTATTATTATTATAATAATGTATTAAAAAATTATGATTATTATTTAAATTTTATAAATCCCAAAACTCTTCTTTCCACCTACATAGATGAATTCCACCTGCAACCACCAACCCATGGCCAACTCCGACACCACCACCGTCACTGAACCACCATCCAAACCTCTTCTCTCCACCTACATAGATAAATCACCACCACTCCCCATGTAACAACCCAGAGTGGACCCCAAAATTTCTCTGTATTTATATTAATTAAAACCAATACATAAGTACGTTTAAGTGCGAAACTGAAAACCGAACAAGATAATATAAAATATTATTATTAAGCATGTTACAAGACCGAGTTTATACGCATTAACGAACCCGAATACGCACCCGATCGGAATCGGTGAGTCACCAAGAGGAGGACATGTGTCCTCCCCCTTTTGATGACACCATTCCCTTTCCTTTTTATAAAACCCATACACACACATCTGTGTGTTCATTATACACTACACACACACACACCTTTAGAGAGAGAAAGAGAGTGATCTAGAGAGAGGAGGAGCCGGAGGGGCTCCTGCCACCACCTCCGGCGATCCTCCGGCGGCTGACTCCCACAACCACCCCCTCATCACCACACTCCACCCGATTATTATTATTATTGCTAGAGAGAGAGAGATCTGAGAGAAAGACGAGAGAGAGACAGAGGTCAGAGAGAGAGAGCGTGGAAGAAAGAGAGAGGCAGGCGGAGGAAGGAGACGGTGGCGACAACCCATCTTCAAACCCAGGTAAGAACCCTTTGATTCAGATCTAAATGATGATGATTTGTGGTTCGGCGGTTGCTGGATGGTTGTGGGTTACGGTGGCAATGATGGTGAAGGTGGGGTTATCAAGGTGTTTGCTAGCGGTGGTTCACAATGGGTTCTTATGGTGGTTACAGGTGGCGGGGATGGTGTTCGGTAGTGGTGATGATTAGGTTGATGGTGACGGTGGTTTCGGTGGTTTCAGGTGGTGGTCACAGGAGGCGGTGACAGTGGTGAGATGATGATGGTGTAAGGTTCCTGTAGTGATGTTAGGCTAGTCAGGGGGTTCGGGTCAGGTCCAGATTCGGGTCAACGGACGGGTCAACATAAGTCAACCTTCATGGTCAACAACAGTCAACCTTGGTCAACTGAGTCAACCGGTCAACCCAAACTATGTTCCGAACGTAAGGTAGAACCGAACTTGTTAATCCGATAATTATATATTTAATTATGAACTATTATTTATTGTAACTAGATGTGTGGGACTTGACGAGCTTTTAAGAACCAAGATCATGATCACAATCTAGTTCAGACATTAGTTATATACCTACACTCGGACACTTGGGAGTTGGATAATATTTTAGCGCTTAGACACATGAATAGGATTAGACAAGAATATAAACACCAAGACTTGGAGTTTGGATGACAAGACTAAATGGAACCTTGGATTATAGGTATATGGACTTAAACATTTTGATTTATCATAGGAACTTGGACATTGAGATTAAGATTCGGACATAGTAGAATCTATACATATGCTAAGTATAAACATATATATTGGGATAGATAAAGACTTGGACTTGAAACATAAGTGTAAAACCTCGACATGTAATATTAACTAGAACCATGGATATACGACACATAAGAATAGTAGAATACGACACTCGGATCATAAGGGTGGACATAGTTATGACTACTACCTGTTAAGTACAAGCAGATAGGTTGTGGATTATCGGAACCCGAACATAGACATGGAACTGTAATGAATAAGAACCATACGCTCGAGCTCGTCCCACACGCATAACCATTACGAACGAAACCAAGACTAATACTATTTGTCGACTTAGGGATCGATCAGGAGAATATCGATACAGGATAACAGGCGTCCAGTTTCTTATGAACTATCCGTGTGCTATGTTATCAGGTGAGTTCGTGTACTTCCCCTTTTTGTTTTACTGTTTTGGGGTGAACATATGCTTCCAGTGTAAAAACCAGAATGATAAACCAGTTTGATGTGACAAGGTGTGCTCTCGAATACCGAACCTTCACACTCATTAACCCAACGAGAGATTGGGCCACTTAATATGTGGGTAGTACTACTTGGGGAAACCCCCACACACAGTGGATCCGGAAACCCGGGGAACCCTCCACTGAGGTTTGTGACACGTATTCTGCCATGGGAATCCATAATGAGAGTAGAAGGATTCAGTGTCTGGTTTGAGGTGTGGCTTGTACATCACCAGTGCAACCATGTGTTAAACCGTATTAAACTTGTTTTGGAATGTTAAACATGTTTTGTGTTAAACCAAGTAAAACCGGCTTTTGAACGATAAACCTCTATTGAAACCAGTTTAACGCACACACGGACTCACCAACATATTTGTTGACCCCAAACTCTTTTAAGCATGTGTTCAGGTACAACTTATGGAAGGATGACGAACACGAGGTACATGACATTAGTTGCGGATTAGACTATATAGAGCTAAACACGGCTAGAGATTGGATTGACTTGAGGATTGCACATCAACGACTGCTTTGACGACCGCCGCGATTCGTCCTTGCATATTTCTGAACCATTCATTAAGTATTGTATATATATATTTTTGGAACTAGAAATTGTATTCACCATCATACTCAGTTTATCCCACCTATAGCAAAGCTAAGGTAGGGTCTGAGGAGGGTAAGATGCAGACAGCCTTACCTCTATCCCTAAGAATAGAGAGGCTGCTTCCAGTGAGACCCCCGGCTCGATGTGGTTTGGTATCAAGCCTTGGACATAAGGCACAAAACACTTAGCAATCGGGACAAACCCGATCGGTGCATGTACCCCTTTGTCTTTTGGCTATCAACGCCACCACATGATGCATGATTAACCGTCCGTCGTTTTTAACGTTATTGTCACGAAATAAGTAAAATAACGTTAAAACTAGTGCAACTTTACTTTTGCCCCCCGAGGGCCACACATGTATACATTATATGCGCACACTGTAAGTGGGGCGTTAGAAATTGTAGTATACCTTTAATATAATAATTGTTACTTCCGCTGTGCAAGTTTGGTACCAATCTGTATGACGACTAGGCCCACCTTGGTCGGGTTGTGACACCCCACCCCCTCTGAATCCGACCCATCTTCCTCATCCCACTACCCCACCTCCATCGCTTACAATAACCATAGTAATCGACCCTTCAAAGACTTACCCTTTCTTCTCATCTTCCTTCTTTTCGTCATCTCCACTTTCTCCTTTGGTATCTTCACTTCCATCAATCATAACCATTATCCCCATTCATCTGTTTCTTCTTTCGTCTATGACATTCGCACAGATTCTTGCATCAAAGACAAAATAACATAGGATAATAATAATAAAACTTATTATTATCGATTCCGGTTATATTTTCAAGAATCTGATAGGTACGTTGATTTTGAGCATACCCATTTCGTTATTTGTACTTTGGAGTTTTGTTCGAATTCAGGGTTTTGTTCAGGGGATTTGACCCTAAATCTGGTGGTGTTGTTGGAGGTACGGTGAGTTGGTTGAGGGATGGAGGTTGATGGAGGTGACGTAGTTGGAGTTGTGGTGGAGATAACTGGTAATGGTGGCGGTGGTAGTGGTGGAGATAACCGATGATGGTGGCGGAAAGTGGGAGGTGTGGTTTGTAAGGAATGGTGGTGGTTGTGGAAATGAGGAAGAAAATGGTGCAGATGGAGATGAAGTTTTGAAGATAGGTTATGTTTTGATCTGTTTTGAAGATGGGTTGTTTTTTGAAAATGGAGAGAAAAAGTTTTGAAATAACCCTTTAAGTTTAGGATTTTACATTTTTGCTACGTAGACTAATCAGGTTAGACCTCCGTTAGTTTAGGGGTGATGGAACAAGCTAAAATGCAAGTTGGGAGTGCTAATGGCCAAAGTGAAAATTTGGAGTATTATTTGTCAAAAATTGAAAATTGAGAGTATTTAAATCCATTTTCCAAAATAAAATTATTATCTTCTTAATTCAACCAATATAACTTTAAGATAACTTCGGTTGAAGAACTTTTTCATTAAACGACATTCATCCCGAAATCAAAGCACATTAATGCAGAGTTGAAAGAAAAATAAGTATTAACCTTACCCAAGAGATGATTTCCTCTCTACCACTAGGCTATAACCTAAGTGGCACTCTTTACTGTTTCCAAGTTAACTTTTTTTTAAAGATGCACTAACATTAGTTTTATGGGGGGTTTGGTCGCAAATTCATTGGAGTCAATCCCAACAATTGAAGATTTAGTGTAATATAAGTCGTTAAAATCCTAACATGTGTTACTAAGCAAATCAAATTATTATATCTTAATCTTTAAAAACTAAAAAGACACGCATTTTAACACGTATAATTAGAGCATCCACACTATGATTCGTATATATATATGTCATATCCTTAAACTAGTTTTTATCCCGGGAGCGTCCCGGGGTTGAAATATCTAATAAGACATAATAAAATATTTAATATGATAACACAATTAATGACTTGTTAATACATGATAATAATCTGAACACTTTGTGTTTCTTTCATGTATGAATGAAACCCCACAAAATATAGTCGTTTTTTTCTCCGTTTTTATATAGCACTATGATACTCGTTGGAAAGATAATAAAACGCTCGTTAATTTGGTGTAATTTTTTTCTTTAAAAAATCTCGTATATAAAAGATATTAACGTTTAAAATTTATAGGAGGAAACATGAGAGAGAAAAATTTAAATTTGTTTTTAATTTATTTTTTTCTAAAATGACTCAATCTCTTTTGTTTTTTGATTACCTAATATCTCTCAACACATGATGCCACATGAATCCTACATGGCATCTCAAGGGGGAGAATGGCCTCATTGAGTGCCATGTAGGAGGAAACATGAGAGAGAAAAATTTAAATTTGTTTTTAATTTATTTTTTTCTAAAATGACTCAATCTCTTTTGTTTATTGATTACCTAATTATCTCTCAACACATGATGCCACATGAATCCTACATGGCATCTCAAGGGGGAGAATGGCCTCATTGAGTGCCATGTAGGATATATCCCTTTGAAATATTATAATATATAGATTATAGTAGAGAAATAAGGTTTGAGTTAAAAAAAAAGTCCTACATCAAATTCCTTAAATCTTATTTTTATCGTTAAATCTATACGGAAATAAACAGTATAACCTCAAATATATCAATTCCTTAAAAATTCGACGATAAAGAATGAGATATGTGAGATTTTAGAAAATGAGCATATATTTTATGGAATGTGCTTGTAAGTTAAATTTTAAGAATAAGAAAATTATTGTGTACAGGGATGAATCTTCTTTTGGGCCCGAGGGCCCCCCGGACCCCACCGATTTTTGGCGGAATGAAGGAATTTTGCGATTTTCGTAAGTAAATTGAGTCTGAGTTGAGTCCGGTCCCTACTGATTTGGGAACCAAGCTTCGCCACTGATTGTGAATGCTTTTAGGCATAATTTTAGTGTAGAACTTTTTTTTTAATTATTTTTTGAATGCCTAGCGAAATCCAAACACCTAAGTACATACATAGACAAAACACCACCCACGTCCTCAAACATAGACATAACTTGACCCATCATCAAGTTCATAGTAAACTCACCGCCAAATGTATAATTTTAGTGTAGTAAAGGCCGTAAAACCCCAAGTTCGCATGATATTTGTCACGAAAAGACTCAAACAAAGACACCCCTAAGAATATCATATTTATGTGTATTTTTCTTTAAATAAACCCAATATATATCTATATATATAATAAAAGAAAGCAATTTTAATGACATGGCATTCAAGGAGACATTATCCTCCTTGAGTGTGCCATGTGTCATGTCATGTGGCAAATTAAAAAAAAAACAAACAATAATATAAAACCTAATCTACTAAAATTAAATTGAGTTATTTTAGGAAAAAAAAAATTTAAAAACAAATTTAATTTTTTTCTCTCTTATTTTTCCTCTCATAATTTTTAAACGTTAATATCTTTTATATACGAGATTTTCTAAAGAAAAAAATTACACCAAATTAACGAGTGTTTTATTATCTTTTCAACGAGTACCATAGTGCTATATAAAAAACTGAGAAAAAACGACTATTTTTTGTGGGGTTTCGTTCATACGGGAAAAAAAAACACAAAGTGTTCAGGTTATTCATTAATCATGTTTTTCTTTTAAACCAGGTTCTTATCTACGATGTTGAAATTCAGCCCATTCACCATGCTATCATTGGAATTTTACTATTCTAAAGATGCATAGGTATACTTAATCAAGAGAAGTATTAGTATTATTAGAATTGTTATATTTTTCAACCCCGGGACGCTCCCGGGATAAAATCTAGTATAAATCTATATATATATATAAAAGAAAGCATATATGCCCATTGAGAGTGCCACGTGGCTTAATAATTGAGTGTTTTTGGTGTTTTTGAGTATTTTTCTAAATTTATCTCTCTATCTCTTAATTCTCAATTACTAAAATTAAATTGAGTTATTTTAGGAAAAAAAAATTTAAAAACAAATTAAAATTTTTCTCTCTTATCTTCCTCCCATAATTTTTAAACATAAATATCTTTTATATTCGAGATTTTTTAAATAAAAAAATTACACCAAATTAACGAGCGTTTTATTATCTTTCCAACGACTACCATAGTGCTATATAAAAACGAAAAAAAAACGACTATTTTTTGTGGGGTTATATTCATACAGAAAAAACACAAAGTGTTCAGGTTATTCATTAATCAAATTGTAACATATTTTAATTTACGTGAAGATGATTATATGTTGAAGGTTATCCTTTTAATACTTTATTATGTTAATATGGTTTATGCTTTTTATTTTTTTAACTTTTTAAATAAATGTTTTTTAACTAAGATTGATTATGTTTAAGTTATTTACTCTTTTCGTGATTTGAGTTTTCTTTTTTTTAATCATTTTTTATTAAATCATATTAATTTTTTCAACCCCGGGACCTTCCCGGGGTAATCGGCTAGTAACTATTAATAAAAGAATTGACTTATGATGATGTGGCATTCAATGGAGGCCTCAACCTCCCATTGAATGTGCCATGTGGCACGTTGAGGTGAGAGTGTTTAATTTTATTTATTTATTTTTATTATTATTAAAATCTAATTAAAACCCTATACAAGATATGCATATCTTAGAATTTAAAATAAAAGATTTACTTTACCAATTAAAAACAAAATTGGATTTTTATACTCTCATGTTTCATCCCATAATTTTTAAACGTTAGTATCTTTTATATACGAGAGTTTTTAAAGAAAAAAATTACACCAAATTAACGAGCGTTTTATTATTTTTTCCATGAGTACCATAGTGCTATATAAAAAACGGAGAAAACAATGACTATTTTTGTGGGGTTTTGTTCATACATGAAAAAAACACAAAGTGTTCAGGTTATTCATTAATCATGTATAGGCAAGTCATTAATTAAGTTCAAACCAGTAAATATGAATTCTATAATATTAGAGTTATACATTGTTTAAGGTTAAGCGTTAACATTGGAGATACATTGTTAATTGTTTTAGGTTAGGTGTTACCCGAAACTTTCCTCCATGTACTGTAAAGCGCATCAGTCTATTTCGTAAGTAAAATTGATATGTCATATTAGATTTTTCAACCTCGGGACGCTCCCGGGATATAAATCTAGTGGATATATATTACTTAGTTCTATGCCTACATAATTATTTTATTCAGTGGTATGTTTAAGTTATTTACTCTTTTCGTTTGTTTACCAATATTAGATTTTCAACCCCGGGACGCTCCCGGAGTAAAAGCTAGTAATAAAATATATAGATAGATTGGTATAGAATCTCAGGTTCATTAAAGTCGTCATCTTTTGCCTTTGAACCTCACTCTTTCGGGTTTTCTCTTTATCACATGACTTTCAATCCACGCGCATTAACGATATTTTCATATTATGTCGAGATATACGATATTTTAGAGACAAAAATTCCCTTAGTAAAGTTATATTTATAAATTTGTCTTTGATGTTTGAAATAACCTCAATACTTTACTCATACTTTTTATATACTACATTTAAGCCCCTGTATTTATAAATATTGTTAGAGTAACGTTTTAATTTTGGGTGAGCAAGGCTAATCCTTTTCTTATTATGCATAACAAGCATTTGAATAGACTATGAGACATACAACTAAAAGAAATCTTTTATTGCCACTTTCCTCTAAATATCCATGCTGGATCAGTATATGTTTTATATTCTTTTGACAGATAATACCCATATTGTTTTAGTAACCAATAAACATCTGCATGTCCACCAATTAAGCAGGGAATACTAACTCCTATCTCTGTGTCACACACATGAAAATGTGCAAATCGGGACTTGTGGGAAAAATCTCCTACAAAAAAGAGTATTTCCAAAGATACTTTCACAAAAGCTGAATTTGAACCCAAGATTAATAGTAATATTGTTGTGATGCCCAAGATCATCGTCACCTGATTTCACATGAACATCAATTTGTGAATCTGGGATCCCGTTGTACATATTGATTAACCAATGTTTAGACAAAAAACATTGGCTATAAGAAGGGGTTGCAAGAAAGCAATTGAAATAGGTTAATGCCATGAAAATGGAACACGATTTCAATATAACAAAGTACCCATTTTTTTCAAGCTACTAACAAAAGTACCCATTTTAAATGAACCACCCCTAACAACTATCAACTTCTTTTCTAACCAATAATAACACAAGGTCCACAACCCCTTTCCCGTCTCAGATGAAGTATGAACACTGCCCTACATAACAATTTCAACTAGATATCAAACCAAAGTATAAGAACCGGTTAGTACAAGAATAAAGAAGTTATTATTTGTATAAACATTTAGACAACAAAAATATTATTAAGTTGTGATTTTTGGATGTTAAATGTGTGCCATATGAATAAATCCTAAACATATAAACAAGACATACCATGGAACATATATTCATCACTTCCTTTATATATAGCCTCCTTAGTGTGGCAACATATTAGTTTTTGGTGCAAATTACCTTCAATCTATCATCTATGTGTTTTCTACACAAGACATCGTAAGCCTTCATAAACAGGTTTTGGGTAGTGAACATAGAAGGAAAATCATTCATATGATTATGATGGCGTCTTGTTGCAGTATTTGGAGAGCTGGGAACAAAATTTGTTTAGAGAATGAGTAGGAAGGATCAAATCTAGTTTCCTTTGCTTGAGGAATTGATCTAAATCTTTTTCTATTGACTAGAATCCTAGATCAAGTGATCGGTCTTTGATGTATAACTGTTCTTTGTTGCTTGTGGTTGTTGTGCCATGCTTACGGCTTGCTAGTAGTTTTTTTCTAATGAAAGTTGCCATTAAAAATAAAATAAAGTGAATGAATCCTATAAGAATTAAATGTTTAAGTGCATGCATATTAATGTTTTGCATGTTATTAGGGCAAGGTAGCCATGGGCTAGTAGGAAAACAAAGATTTTTTTTTTTTGTGTAATTGGTAGATGTCAAAAACAAAATCCAGTTTATAGTGTTACCGCGATCTAAGATTGCGGTATTAGCCTCTGACAAGTGAGTCGACTTCTGGTGCATCGTTGGCATGAACATGTAGGATATACCCGCAATCTGAGATCGCGGGGTTAATTAATTATAAAATTCCAATACGCAATCTAAGATTGCGGTTCTCTATACAAGAATAGTTTATGTTCAGATTGCCGGTATAGCCAACTCATCGTCCCTTTCCAACTAAGCTCGCCACCTCACCGTGCCACGTTTTCGGTCATTTGCCACATATGATAAACCCGCAATCTCATATTGCAGGTACACCATTTTCACAATACTTGCACTAACACATACCAATTGCACAAATAATCCTGGTTTTTCTACTAAAGCAGCAAAAAAATCGTTATTAAGGGGTGTGCCAAGAGAGATCACTTATTGACGGAGTCCAATAGCATAGCAGGACTTTTCAATGGCAGATGTAA
The DNA here is from genome assembly GCA_032199755.1 of Ambrosia artemisiifolia. Taxonomy (NCBI): domain Eukaryota; kingdom Viridiplantae; phylum Streptophyta; class Magnoliopsida; order Asterales; family Asteraceae; genus Ambrosia; species Ambrosia artemisiifolia. The sequence goes on from CM063527.1 coordinate 42,621,067, forward strand.
TAACTTTACATTGATAAGGAGTAGGCATTACAAAATCTTTACGGGGCCGTTTGGTTTAGAGAATATTTTAAATGGAATTGGAATTCGTTGAATTGAAATTAATTCCATTCAAAATTTTTGATATGATAATTTTTTATGTGAAAATTTTAGAAATCATATAGCTTTCGTAAGTACGTTTTTTACCCTAGAAATTAAAGCTATTATGAGAAAGAAAATCAAGGGAACAAGACAATTATTTGGATCACAATGTTCATTAACCTTTTTGCCAATTTTGAATCAAACATTCTTTTAGAAGGATTCATGGAAATATAGTTTTTTAAAGGCTTAGTTCAGTGGAAATCCTTGTAAATACTAACCTAGCGGTCCCAAGTTCGAATCCCTACCCACACACTGGTGTTCTCCTTGCCTAAGTTTAAACCGTCACGGGGAATTTTTTTGTGGTGTGCATGGATTGAACTTGTGACCTACCCTCAGGATGGGAACCCCTAACGGAAAACTCACCCTACCTCAAACGAGTTGGGCTGAAGATCATTGGCATGATTCACGGAAATATATGCCATTATTCATGGATTTTGTTTTATCTCAAGGAATTTGAACCCTTGCTTTTTAAAGACAAGTTACGAAACTCATCTTTATAAAATATCCAATACATCATATGAGGCATTTTAATGAAATAACCCAGGGCGTAACCCACAATTGCCCCCGGTTGTTCTCATAAAAAATCATCAGTCCGTAACTAAAAATAACCTAAAATAACCCATATTTCTGAAAGAAAGTTGATAGCAACCAAAAATATTAATATTCACCACTACTAATTAATAGGTATGTATATAATACCATTAATTGTACTCAACTAACAACTTAGTTTCTTCAAGATGATTAATATTTTTTTTGGGTATGGTAGTGAAAAACGAAAGATAAGCTCTGCAATATAAACTTGATCCGGTAACATATTGTACCAAAGGATTTGTGTCTGGCGGTATCATCATAGTGTGTTGGACTGTTGGCAATATGTCTCTTCTCCTAAGGTTGAGTTCCGGTATTAGAGTGGACATAATTATATATATCAGAAACAAAATTAGAGGTTGTTTGAGTTAGTTGCTTAAAAGAAAGGGACAAAAACATTGTTGTCTCTTTTATCCACAAGTGTTTGCATGTTGATTTTTCTGTTACATGAGTAGAAATTCTTAAGGATGTTATGTGTCCTAGAATTGCACTCACTCAAAACATATTTGAGAAAAGGGTTTTGTCATCCACAACTAAGGTCATCCGTTAAAGGATCACACCTCTACTACGATGGTGATGATCCAACGTTACACATCACCTCAAGGGCGTTAATACTCAAGATATGTAGGGAGTGTTGCCTGAAGAAATGTGTGGGTCCAACTTTTCAACCAATCAAACTCATTGTTTTTTAATTTGTATAAATTAAATATTATTTGAATGAGTCGTAAACAATGAAAGTTTGTGAAATCATTACACACAAAAGTGATGTGAGGAGGGGGTGTTGCCTGAAGAAATGTGTGGGCCCAACTTTTCAACCAATTATACTCTTTGTTTTTTTTTTCTAATTTTTCTTTATTTTATATAAATTAAATATTATTTTAACAGGTGATGGACGATGAAAGTTTGTGAAATCATTACACACAAAAGTAAAAAAAAAATAAGTGAAAGTTCAAGCCTATGTGATAGTGATGTGTACACTTTTTTAACTAACGTGTCAACAAAAAAAATGCGAAACCATAGCGAATAGAATAATGCATTCAAAATACATTAGTGGTATTTTGAGTTCGAACATAAAGGGTCTACTCACAATGTACCAAACGTGCTCGTTTATACGAAGAGTCGCTATATATGTAAATTGTATGTATTATGAAAAATCGATGATCAATCACTCGTCTCTTTTTTTAGTATAAAATCACGATGGTAGTTTATGTTGAGTTGTCATAAATTTTCACATTTCTAATCTATTGACTCATTCAATTAGACATACAAAATATTAACTTATGTGTATGGTTATTAAATTCTTTTGTTTTCATTAGTTTATAACTAGTCGGTGTATTTTTGGCCAAGGACAAATGTTAATCGACACATTTCCTGAATAAAAACAAGATGGCATATTTTTAAAAGCTCTCTAAAAACTTAATGAACAATATCTTATTAGAATTTTAAAGAGATGAACTCATATGTTTTGTAACATAGATAGAAACTTTATTATATTTTCTTATTGTTTTCGGTTAGATATATAACAATTTGTCACGTAGAGGCGTATTATGATAAGGTGTCCTCTCTGTTAATGGAGTTAACAGTTCAAGACATACAACGTACAGACATAAAAGTAATTTAAGAGTAGGTTAGTTTGCTGTTAAAAAAATATATAAAAACAATTTGTCGTTAATGACATATACATATATAAAAACTACTTATCAAATCGTATGCATATTTGGATTAATTATTTGGATTACATCCAATTAAAATAAATACAAACAACTATAGAAAAATAAAGGGTTTGTAGATGCAAATGTATATCATAACAAATAAATCAACTAAACCTTAAGTAGGAAACTATCGTCACAATTTGATGCTACAAAACAGAAGACTGGTCTTTTAGGTTCAAACTTAATCTGTTTCCCTTAAGCTTTCACTTGTGAGCCATAGTTTCTTTTGGACTATGAGCACAACATCATCTCCATCTGATTCTGATGGTGAATCCGCCACCGCAACCGTCTCCCAGTGTATTGCGGCTAAATATTTCTTCACGAAATCAGTAACGGGCTTTTTGTCTCGAACGATTAGGAAGCCTGTGGGCCTGAGAATACGGTCGATCTCAAGTAACAAATCTTCACCACTGCAACCTTTCTTTTCGATTATGTCTGAGAACACGTTGCTGGCGTGGAGAAGATCGTATGTACGTGGGTATGTTGAGTATGCTTCACACCTGAAAAAATGCACCGGAAAAGGTCAAACCAGGTTCAGGTTGAAACGGGTCATTTTATTGTGGGTCAAACTTAAGTTATTTTCAATTTGCAGTTTCACTACAGTCCGGGCCTGATTCACCTGCTAATAAATATTATACGACAGAAATGATGAATAGGAACGATACATACCAGTTATGAATTGAGCCGATTAAGCCTCTATCATAAATAAGCTTCAATGTGTTAGGTCCATCTTCAGGGACAACATTCATGACCCAAACATCTTTGTTCCGCAAAGCAGCACCAAATGAACCCAAATTTGCCTTCATGTCCATCACATTCCTTATAGTATTTGCTTCTATTTTTGGGCTCAAGAGATCCCAGTAGTTCTCAACCCTCTTACGCCACAGCTCCTATAAGATTATGCAAACAATATTGTGAGTTGGAAAACGTTTAGATTGATATAACAAGAGAGGAGCTTAATTTCTTTACCGTGTCCTTTTCAAACATATCAGTTGAATAGCCAAAGTCAGCAAGACGAGGAGGCGGAGAAGTTAGCCTAGCTGGCCATGGGGCCAATCCGCTTCCCTTATTTGCATGATCATCTGAAAAAAAATCCGAAAAACTTAAGTACTTTGCACAAACAGGTCCCTGTTTGACTTTTAAGGGTCAAAAGAATCACTTTCCAAAGTTAACCGACATGAGGCTACTTATCATTTGAGAAAACTATGAGTTCTAAGTAATGCAAAGTGAATAAATTTGGTGACACCAATTGGAAGTAAAATCCATCTCAAATTCTTTTTTTTACATTAATGCAACTTTTCATTTCAACAAAAAGGGGCAAATTACATAAGAATAGCAGGTAGGCCGTAGGCGGGCAACAAATATCATTCTATCAACGATAATTCCTCAGTCCATCCGTCCCAAAACTATTGTCCAAAAGCATAAATACAAATTAAGCGGTGAATTAGTACAAATATCAAGCAGAATACACTAAATACCAATATTGCCCTTTATGAATTTAAGATACCAACTGAGTTAGAAAACTTGTAAGACTTGATGATAAGGATAAATGGTACATATGTAAACCTATTCATTTTTTGAAGTGGACAATTAAATTTGAGACAACAAAATAGAAACGTGGACGACTTTTAAAACGGAGTGAGTATATATCTCTTGTGGCGAATAACTAGGAATAAGGTAAAATATGGGTCAGTTATACAGACCTTTTTTCACATTAAGTCGAGTTATCGCGTAAAAATATAAATGATATGAGATAACTTACGATCAGAGTAAGGCGTGATGCAAGCTTCCATGTTTACTCCATATACAGCATCTGGATCATCATCTGATCGACAGAGAGGAGGTTGAGTACCAGGAGCTCTCTCCAAGTAACAATCATTAGTCAAAGGTTTGACCCAAATGACTGTTTGGTTTCTCTTTGCGGCTATTTTCCAGCACATGCGTTCAACAAGTGCACTCATCTCTTTCCATATTCTAAGATCCTCTTCGTCTTGTGCGTATGCTTCAGGAGACGAGTAAGCAAAGTAGCCACCTGGTCTTAGCAACCTATCTAATTCAAGTAAAAGAATACCGTCCCTTTGAAGCCAATCGATTCTACAACGAGAACAATGAGCAAGTTCAAAAGATCTGCTGGGGTAAGGAAGTCTTTTCGTTCCAAGAACACCAAGATATGCAGGAATGCCTCTTTCTAGAGCGAACTGGATTTGATTCTGATGCACATCATTAGGTGCTAAAGACATTGTGATGATGTCAGATGAAAGAAGATAACCACCAAAACTTGCAACACCACAACCAACATCAAGAACGGTTCGTAAATTTCCATCATTGTTAAAGATATCTTTTGAGAAGTTGAGCATCTGTTAATTAAATTGCTTATTAGGATTAGAGAACAGAATAAGGTATGATTAATTAGATGTGATTAAGAAATAAGTTGTGCGAAAATATTTACATTTGCAAGCGATTTGATGTACTTGTCAGCTCCGTAGTGGAAATGAGTTCCTCCACCTGGGAACACGATCTTTTCACCTTTTACAACCATCCAGTTTTGATCTGATTTCTCATGTGCAAGGTGGGTATGGGGTATGTTTGCTTTCCATACTTCATCTCTGCTCTTTGGCCACTTGATAGGGACCTGCAACAATAGATAAACCCAGAAGGGAAAAACAATATGATCAATTAAACTAAACTATTGAGAACTAGAAAGAAATAGTCAACACAATTTTCCAATGTTGATATATTGCAAAGGGGGCATTTTCAACCAATTTACTTATAAATAACACAAAAATCAGCTTAAGAAAAGTAAACAGGCCAAATGGGCCGAAAGTCACTCAAAAGTATATTTCTTATGTGCAGAACCTTATATGTCTTTTATTTAAAAACTTAGTTTACTATTAACATATTATGTTTTTTGTGCGCAGACACAATGACTAACTACTTATAAGACAAATTTTAAACAAACTGAGCGGTTGAGCCACATGTATGCCTCGGTACCCAACCCGTCCATTTTCCACTTCTAGCTGATTAGAACCACACCTTGTACCCTGTTGGGGGTGGAATCAAGCAGTTGAAACGCCTTTCGGGCAGAGGGCAATGTCTTTCATAGTGTTCCATCAAAGACAAATCCAACTTCAATCTCATCTGGTAGATAAGGTGTCGGTCAAGGCAGGGTATCAATTCAGAGTATCGATCATCACAAACCTGCATGAACGAAAGAAAAAAAAAATTAAAATATAAATTTACTAAAGACAGGTAAAAGCGTAATATTATCCAACATTCCTACTTCATGTGAATAACTTACGGGAAAGCTTTTTGGCACAATACCATCCTCATCATCCAACCCGAACTTAAAATCATCTTGCTTGCTGCCAATATCAGATTCATCATCCCCGCCTAAGTAGGATGATCCAAGCTTCCTTAAAGACCGGCTACCATACTCTATAGCTGATTCACCTTCGCTCTGTGAACCAAAATACAAATAAAGGAAAACAAGGGCAGCTGCCACAAGAACAAAAGTAGTGAGCAAACGCTTCTTCTGAGATCCGTCCGTTCGTCCTCTCATATTTAACGTTATGTTCGATACCCCACAACGTTAATCGATTATAACCTTTAATGCAATTTACTGATCACAACAATTATCTCATAGCTTTCTCAATCAATGACTGTTCCCTGATGTTTTTATCCAATCCAAACTATGCTTAATTTTGCCGGTTCCCCAACTCCCTTAGAATCAAATATGACAAACTATTCCAAATACCAAATTAATCGTCCGACCAACCTGTTAAACAAATGGAAAACCTATCAGTATCATATGCAAAGTACTCTAAGCATATTACAATACAATCACTGAACCTATTAAGCTTTATATAGAACTGAGGAAATATAACAAGCTAACATACAAACACAAGCTAGAAAATGTATGATATGCGAAGGTATAAATGCGTGTCTCATAGATCTGAATGTAAAACGAATGCGAATACAAGCTATGATATGACTCCTGTATATATAACCAAGCTAGACAAGATGTAGTCATGTAACCAATTAACCGCCTAACTAACTACCACATGCTAACAATACAACTAACTCTCCAACTCTAATACTGTTTACGAATCCGAACTGTTCAAATGTTTTCTTATTCAACTGTCGAAAACTGAGATCTAATTATAACTAACTTAAACTATCAAACATAATAACTATACATATCATCAATAAAACTCAAAACTCACAGATCTAATCATATTTGCATCTCAATAATAACCAAATCTGTCACACTCACATAAACAGATTCAACAATTACTCAACAAAATGACTACATATTATGTAATATTAAACACACAGTAAACCATACATTCTACAATACATCCACAATATTATCAGTGTACTAATTGCAGAAGTTAAATTACAAATAACTTGTTTTGTCTTGGCTATGAATTGATAATAATAACAACAGCAATATAAAATCTAATGTTTACGCTAGGTTTACATTAAACCAGACGATTCAATAACACTAGTACCGACAGAAACACATTGAAAATATTAAAAAAAAAAAGTGAGTGATCTATAACATTAGATCGTAACATAAACGGAATATAGAATATTATTATTAGGAAAGAGAGGGGATGAGCTTACAGTGGATAATTTGGAAAGGGAGTGTTTGATGATGGTTTGTGGATAAAGAGTGGGAAAATGTTTGGTTTATAAACAGAATGAATGAATGAAAGAGTAGTAGTAGAGTGTAGGGGTAGATCTGAGAAAAGGTTTACAGTAGATGCAAGCAAATATGACTATTGCTGGCACGCGCTTCTTTATTGTTTATTATTATTTCTTTTGTGCTTTTAGACCCTTGTATTAAGAACTTACTACGTTTTCGGTAGAATGACAATCCTCGTTTCTGACTGCGTAAAAGACTTTGTACAATTGTACCGGTAAGATGTTTAACTTTGTGGTGGTGGACTAAGGGGAAAATATGCATTTAACATCATTCTGGAGCTTATTGGGTAAGAAAAATTGTTGATTGATTCGGAAACGTGATGTCAGTGAACCAAACACACTTAATGTTGATTGATTGAGATATAATCTCTTAATGAAATTATTAAGAGGCTATCAATTCGTAAGTTTAATATATGATTGTAAAACTGTGTCACGTGTTCGGCTCAAGAGCTATTGAATTATTACCGATTTTTAGGTACATTTTTTCCCTTACAATTCTAGGTTTTATATACTTTTTTTTTGTTTTTAATAACTAAAACATATTAGAGATATGGATTTGGTTCAAATGAGAACCTTTCCCCAAATTGAGAACTGAGAGAACCATTCTGGGCCACACATTTCTCTAAGGCAAAAAAAAAAAAATTTTTTTTTTTTTTTTTTTTTTTTTTTTTTTTTTGCAAAAATCGCTGCTTTATATGTAAGAAAAAAAAAATTTATTTTTTTTGTATTTTTTTTTTCAGTATACACATGTGTATAATTGCATTATACACATATGTATAACTGAAATATACACATATGTATAGCTGAAAAATGTTATATACACATATGTATAATTGCTATATACACATATGTATAATTGACATATACACATATGTATAAATGAAAAAAAAAATCAAAAAAATAAAAAAAAAAAATTTTCCTTGCATAAAAATGTGCGATTAAAGCAAAAAAAAAAAAAAATTTTTTTGCCTTTATATGAAATGTGTGGCCCAGAATGGTTCTCTCAGTTCTCAAATAGGGGTTGGTTCTCTTAGGATCCCTACCCTTAGAGATATTATTAAAATTATATACACATTAGCATAAGTTAGCATAACCACAAAAATGTCTTTGAAATATGTAAATTTTATGATAGATATCTCAAACGACTATATAGATTATATACTTAAAAAAAATCTTACTCTCCTTTAATAATTAAAATAAATAATAAATAGATTACCCATCTCAAAATAAAAGTTAAATTTTCACACAGTGAAACTAGTCAAATGAAAATTTACTAAAAGGGATAAGAAAAAAATTGGGTATATGGTATAAATAGACATATGGTTTCGGCAATTGTGTCAGGTATCACCTAATCTCATACTCATCTCATACACGCAACATCTTTAAACTAATCAGATATCCTGTTATATACCCGAATACACATTCGGTTTAAGGGTTTAAGATTTCAGCTATTATTTTCGAGTTCAGGTATTTTCCCTCTAATTTCCAGCAACTTATATTACTTTTTGTATCAATAAGGTCCAAGTTGTTAGTTACAAAACACGGGCACCATGTCGGTTGAGGAAGTGGATTTCTCTTTCATGGTGTAAATCGCATTTACACCTTCCCATGTGACTTCAGTTAATAACTAGCCCCCAAATTTAGTTGATTTTAAAAACACACCCCTAAACTTTATTGGGTAATGAATGTTTGGAGTAAGTGAGGATTTCAATCTACACTTATATTTTGATCTGTTCTATTAAGGTCCCTTTTAGACTTTGGATTTAGTTGTTTTGTTGATCCAACTCTTTAAGATAAAAGACCATTGTTAAAGCAAATTTTCGCTCACCTATCGTTAGCAACTTGCGGTGTAGGAGACTCATTTGGTCTGAACTTTGAATTCGCCTTGATGGTGGCGTGGTCATGTTTTACCTTTTATTGGGTCAAAGTAGGAACTACAATCACAAAACCCATAATATAGTCCATGGGCTTATTGCCCCATGGATGTTTCAGACACTCGAGTCAATCTAGGTGTCTCGGACCATAAGCGTATATGTATATGTATATAAACAAGCATAATATATGTATACATAAACATCAAAGTAGGTTTTGACGGTGGGCTTGATCGGTGTGGGCTTGAGCTCCATGGATTAGGCATTTAGGCCCAAAAGGTAGGTACACTACTACACTATTACAAGTCATCATGTCTAGTAAGATGTGATGCTACCCACATTATGCCAGATTCAAAACCTTTTTTCATCTATGAATAATGTTGTATATGTAATATGTTAGTGTCATGAACATTAGTTTAGTTACTCAAGGTGGTCAAATACTTTTGCGTCCTCTTAGGTAAGAATTTACGGATACTTAGTCCCGTGGTTTGTTTGCAATGGCATGACCTTTCTTTTCGTACTGAAGTCCATATTCTTATACGAGTCTTCTTTCCAAGCGTAAGGTCCATTTCTTGCTTGAAGGCCTCTTTTTGGACTCAAGGCCCATCTTTTTGACGAAAGGCTTCTTTCCTCGCTCAATGTTCAGTTCTTTCTTGTCAACTTTCCATTGTTCGGAGACTCCTTAATAGTTTCAATGATCGCTTGAGAGTCTTACGTACTTGGACCCGCTCCAGAAATTACCATCATATGTGCTAGTTCTCGAGTTTAATGTTGTTAAATCATGTTAGTACTTAGTAGTGTTGAATTTTAAAAAAAGTATTGATAAGCGATAATGTAAGTGGATATAAAAGTATATCAAATACCGTAACATGTTATCAAATGATTAATTGAATCAAGTAGTCAGTGACAACCCCCATATATGTATGTGTAACAGTAATAAAATTCTTCATTCATAGAAACGTTAAATAAACATGGTACATAAATATGAGTTGTATTAAACCATTGTCCTTAACTAAAGAGTAAAGACCTTTCACAACTCAAACTAGAAGTTTATATCTTGTCTCGTCCTATCTAATTTCTTACTACCAGGGTTTTTATTAATAAAATTGTTGCCCTTAAAATAAAATGAATAACCTAATTTTAGGTCGGCACTGATGAGAATGATCATGTTAAATAAACAAACATCAATTATGCAATTTACACCTCCTTGAATAAGGAATTCTGGTGTATGGACCAGAAAGACTGAAGATTGTGACCGACTTCAATGATATGTAGCGGCATGGTGTTATTGGTGTCACATTGTGCAGATCACATGATTCAATGATGCTATATATGTTAGGAATGTTGAAGCTGTATCCTAAATTGTTAAACAATTTTAAAAAGTACAAACATGTACAAGTTGTACGTACCAAACCATCAACTTAAATATGTGGAATGAGTAGTCAGGCTTTTGTATCATAAAGCCTATAGTTATTGTTAACTTAAGGTAAAATATTATCTATATCTATATATATATATATAAAAGAAAGCATATATGCTCATTGAGAGTGCCACGTGGCTTAATAATTGAGTGTTTTTGGTGTTTTTGAGTATTTTTCTAAATTTATCTCTCTATCTCTTAATTCTCAATTACTAAAATTAAATTGAGTTATTTTAGGAAAAAAAAAATTTAAAAACAAATTTAAATTTTTCTCTCTTATCTTCCTCCCATAATTTTTAAACATAAATATCTTTTATATTCGAGATTTTTTAAATAAAAAAATTACACCAAATTAACGAGCGTTTTATTATCTTTCCAACGAGTACCATAGTGCTATATAAAAACGAAAAAAAATGACTATTTTTTGTGGGGTTATATTCATACAGAAAAAAACACAAAGTGTTCAGGTTATTCATTAATCAAATTGTAACATATTTTAATTTACGTGAAGATGATTATATGTTGAAGGTTATCCTTTTAATACTTTATTATGTTTAATATGGTTTATGCTTTTTATTTTTTTAACTTTTTAAATAAATGTTTTTAACTAAGATTGATTATGTTTAAGTTATTTACTCTTTTCGTGATTTGAGTTTTCTTTTTTTTTATCATTTTTTATTAAATCATATTAAATTTTTCAACCCCGGGACCTTCCCGGGGTAATCGGCTAGTTCTATAATAAAGCTTATAAAAGTGTTATTTACTCCCTTAATTAATAAGATTAATTTCGTTAGATTCTGTGATTGTCATAATGCAAACTTAATATTATGATTTAAGCATGAAACAAAACCGAGGTTAGAGCCAATGTTTGAAAGAATAATTCATAAATCGTCTCTCATTAGCCTATCTAAGCTAACGTGAGCGAATTTTAAAACTCAATTCATTTCGAACTTTGGGTAAAGAAAATATCGTTTTTTCCTGTTTTATCTTTTTGATGGTTAGAGCAATCTTACTCGAGCAACGAAGGAAACTTGATCAAGGCTCCAAGATTACTCCGCAAACTCGAGCAGCCCGACAAAGCAACTAACTGATGTTGGGGATGTAATAACGTATGGCCTTAAGTTAAAGGTAGTGGGACTCGATCTTGTCTACTCTCTTTTGCTAGGGTCCAAGTGTTCCTAAGGGCTTCAATCTATCTAATGTCAGACAATATTTGTACATATGAATTCATACACATATATTGTGTAAACAATTAAATATGCATGTGTATGATATATAATTTTATTGATACTAATGATTATGGTTATCGTTTAAATTCTTACATGAAGTAAGGTAAGAAATATATGTGTAGTTTAGAAGTAGAAGTAGGAGTGGAGTAGCATACACTATTTAAAATATATATTATTGATAGTGACTAGTGAGAATGCCCGCGCGTTGCGGCGGGTGTTCTGTTTTGTCGCTTTGCAGTTGTTTTTTAGTACCATTACTTGTTAAGATCTCTAGGATGACAATTACAACAGCTGAGTCCGCCATGGTGAAGCCGTGGTTTGTGTAGCGGAGAGGCCTTGTATCTATTAATGACAACCTAAGATTGTAGTGTAAGTGTTGTAATTACTAAAATGCAGTGTGGAATGTGTAACAAACATGATGCGTGTTTGTGGTGTGTAGAAAGAACAAACATGATGTGTAAACAATACAAGAACAATGTCGTGAATTCGTTGTAGTTCTCGTTTTCGGATAGTTGGAGGATAGTAGTTGATAGGTCCACTGCTTAAGGAGAGTCTCTTTAGAATGTCTGAGATGCATGTTGAATTTTCAAGTCAAGCAAAATAAATTTTAACTTTAAATTGTTATGAATTCTAATTATTTTATAAACTTATTGTATTTACATAATACTTCAGGAATATAATACTATCCGGAAAAAAAAGTATCCAATATTGTAAAGAAAATACCAATTCAAATTTGAAGTTTACCTCAGAAGTCAAGCTTTGACTTTTTTATCAAATAGGGAATTGAAAGAGTAACTTACAAAGGCCAAGCTGATTTTGGTGAACTATTGACCAACGTTTTGAAATTCACACTTGGTGTAACGCATGAACAGCTCTACTTAAGGAAGCTCGTCGACAATGGCAGCCACACTACCGCGTTTTGGACCTAAACAAAGTGCATTTATATATACCCTTCCTCACTTCCCAACGGTTTGATCCTAGATTTAGCAATATTAAGATCTCTAATTAGATTAAGCAATTTTCGCCTTCGATGTTTTGATGATTAAGCAAGATTTATACTTACTATGTGAGAAAAACATAGTTGAGAAGCTAAAACTGAAATTATAAAACAAAAGTATTAAAATATCGTGCTACTGACAAACCGTTCCGAAGAAGCTAATGGGTTGCTTTGGAGGTTAAAAAGCATTCAGAACTTAGAAAGATAGTGTGAAGACCTCAACCTCAAATCCTAAAAGGCTAAAACAATTATGTGAGTTTCTTTTGTGTTTGTTGGTCATTCCAAGTTCACTTGGTTTTTTTTTTATGTTGAACAGGAAGAACATACTTGTTGTCGTCAAAAAGTCAATATGAGCAATAATAAGGTGCCTTCTTAACCAAAAATAAAGGCTAAAACTTCCAAGCATTCATCCATTTAAATAATCCCATGCCTACTTAACCACTAAATCCCTTTTATAGAATGATAACATCCAGTTAAAAATATTGTAGCTACTTCCAAGGCCCTTATCCTAAATGTTAATATGTTCACCAGCTTGAATCTTAATTGTTTCAAATCAAACTTTGCCTTCCGAACCATAAAACTTCCAAGTATTCATCAATTTAAATACTCCTATGCCTACTTAACCACTAAATCCAGTTATCAATATTGTAGATAGTTTCAAGGCTATTATCAAAATTGTTATCCAAACTGTTAACTGGCAAGGATTCTCCTTTAATAATTTCAAACCGCTAAACCCTGTTATCAATATTTGCGAACTTTACAATCATTTACCTATGGTTCAAAATTGACAGTAAGCTTATGAGATTGCTTGCCACAAATCAAATAAATGGTAAAGTATGCAAATCAATTATTTGTGTAGTATGAAAGGGAACGGCAAACCTAGACAAGGGTTGGACTTCCTGTCGATTTGGAATTACGAGTCAAAGAAAGAAAAATCCTGTAAAAACACACATACCAATTACGGTTGAAAAACCCTTGTACACTAAACAAAATACAATATAAAAAATCCATAACATAAAAAACGATCAAAATTAAGATAAACAAACCTGATTATACATTGCCTGGCAAAATTTCAGATTATAAAAATACAACAGATGGGTAAACCTTTATACATTACAACCCATAATATTTACTAATATTAAATCAACCTACGTTGGTAACTGATTGGGAGGGATAAGAAGGGTTTTAGTGAAATTCATGAGAGGGGTTACATTTGGAGAAGGATAATGAGTGTGTATTACAAACTTATACAATGGACATTACATTTTGTACATAAGGGGCACAAATGGAAGAAAGTGATCAAAGATTACACATTTGTGAAGAGCCCTTCCAACTTCCATCTTAAAATTAGTGTAAAATTACCTTTGAAGCCATCTCTCCTCCTTAATAAGGTAACATAGATATGATGAATATGACTATGACAAAAAAACAAAATACAAAAAACTATGACTATTACCGAACTCCTGTTACTAGTTAGTAGGGACATTAAACTCCAATAATCAACAACAATTTACTATTGATTGATTTGAATCTATATCAAGTCTAGTATAATGTGTGGGGGTAGGATAAGATAACAGAATAAAACTGAACCTTTCGAAAAAAGAGTTATCATTTGGTTTCGGTCAAAACAGGGTCCGACCGAAATGGCGAAATAAGGTTTGGCTAAAACAAACTGACCCATAGAAAATATAAACATCAAAATAGGTTAGCACGCTGTATTTTGGTAATAAGAAGATGGTGTGCTATGAATCGAAGATGATTGCGACAAAACCTATAGCGACGACAAGATGTTGTCGTGAAATGCTAGCTCAAAATTTTGGGTTTTCTAGACTCAATAGCGACGAACAATATCTTAGGGAGATTCGTGAAAATTTGCCCGCCAAATTGAAATATTATTGCAAGACGTAGTTTGACTAAACCATGTAATGACGGCATTGTGGGCTTGTGGGTTGTGGCATGATTAAGAATGCCCTAAAATTAGTCGTAACTCACTGTGTTCATTTATGCTCTAAATTCTTTTCCCTCCATCGATTGCATGTGAACAAAATTGTGGACAAGGAACGACCTCTGGTGACATACACGATGACGAACACGACCTATAAGCAGGGCCGTCCCTTAAGGTGCAGGGAGGACTCCCGGCCCCGGCCCAATTTCTCGGGGGCACGTTAACCCTCCGGCAATCCAAGTTTTCTTAACAGTGATGTCCTTAATTCGATGGATTTTTGTATGTTTGAGCCCCAAAATTGTTAATCAAGTATTAATCAAAATTAAGGGTAGTTTATATAAAACAGAAAATAAAGAGATGTTAAGTATTAAAGAAGAAAATGAAATGGTTTGAGAAAAAAAATTGGAGGTTTGTTAATGAGTGTAGGTCTAGAGAGGATAAAGAAGATGAAATGAAGAGGGTTCATACTTAGTTGTTTTTGCTTTTTACCTGTTGGTTTTGATTTTCTTTTTAACTTTTATTTTTATTATGAAAAAAAAAATTTAATTGTCAAACTTTCACCCATTTATATTTTTACCATTTGTGATATTCGAACTTCTAACCTCCTCCAAGAGGATTTGTTAGGGGTTCTTTGGTTGATTAAGTGATGAATCATTAAGAGATTTGAATGGTTAAGAGGTCTGAATGGTTAAGTGCTGAATCACTAAGTTAGACCTCTTAATGGTTAATATTTTGTCCCACATTGGTAGTAGAGCCTCATTAAGGTTCAGCCTAGTTTAGTGCTTAATGATTAAGCAACATCTCAAGTCTTAATGGTTCAGTCTTAACCATTCCATTCAGAAGCTGAAACAAACGCGCCGAATGCTGAATCATTCAGCGCTGAATGGTTCAGAGCCTCACTAAGAGGCTTACCAAACAGCCCCTTAGACTACAACCTAGGTGGGAAATAAAATTTGATCCATCAATTTGATATTACTTTAATCGTAGTTTAAAAAATAGTTTACATTATTTATTTTGTTAAGGCCTAAAGCTAAGGTTAAGAGGCACAATTTTTGCAGCTCGGCCCGGGCACCTGAATTTTCAGGGCCGACCCTGCCTATAAGTCGAGGAATTTGGTCACTAAGGTCGAGGAACAAGCTCCGGTCAATTGGTTAAGGTAAGCACTAAATCTTTGAATAGATTTTAACTACTTAGACGGTGTTTGGGATTGTGTTTTGAATCTAATTTTTAGACTATTGAGTTTTGAAAATGCAAATAATCAGTTTTTAGTGTTTGGATTGCGTTTTGAAAACGCAGATAATCAGTTTTTTAGGCTATCAAAACGCAATAATCTATAAGCAGTTCCACCCATGATTTTCCAAAACGCATAATTTGTTTTGAATAATCAATCCCAAACACCCCCTTAGAAGATGTGTCTTCGGCATAGGATTTTGCTTGATTTGTTGTACAATGGATAAAGGTATGGATTCCTTGTAAATTTGGTGTTAGGGTGGGTGGAGGGGGCGTAACCCGTCGACACCTTCCATCTTACCAATAAAAACTTGTCACCTTGACTACCCACACACACTACCCGGATGACCGCTCCGACCGGCAATGGAGAAGCTTGAAAAAAAATAATTGTGGGGGCCGAAAATTACGAGACCCAAATTTTTTCCTACCGATGAGAGCTGGAAGATCAAATCGGTGGGGGTCGGACTCAATTTATATAAATTACCTACGAAAATCGCAAACTTCCAACACTGGGCCAAAAAAGAGAGGGGGACGGGGAACCCCTGGCCCCCATTATCCATAGTGACAACAAGTCATCGCTTGGCGGTGGCCGTAATGCTAACTGTGGTGGCACACACTATTGGGATAACTGAGGCGGACGTGCATGGCGAAATGGTGGTGACGACGAAGATAGTGGTGCGTGATGACGATAGTGTTAGCGGCATTGATGGTGACAAGTATGATGAGGGTAATAGAGACCGCACTTTGATCTTAAATGTTGTATACAAAGCATAGTTGTCTAAGGCGCAAAGCGAACTTAAGGTGCAAAGGGTGAGCCTTCGACCTTAATAGTGCAAAGCGCTTAAAAAACGAAGGTTTTTTTAGGCGAAGCTAATACTATGGAAATGCGATTTTTAAGGGTTTTAGACATATTCTATGTTTCTGTAGAACTAGTTTTGCTTGTTTTAGGTTAACTCCATGCTTACGTACGGTTTGGTATAATTGTTTCACATATCCGCAAACATGTTAAGACGATTTTTGACCGGAATGTTTTCGGAACTTTGCCTGAAAAACAAACCCGTGGGTCTCGAAAGGACCTTTGAAGCGAATCTTTAATTTAGAAAAGAAAAAGAAAATCAACCTCCACTTAATTAAGTTTGTTCTTCTAACTCATATTTATATCGCAAGTTCATAACCTATCCAAATAATTACCATCTAAAATGGTAGTAATTATTTTATATTTTAATGTGTATTAATTAATGTGTGTATATGTATATTGTATATTGTACACATGTGACACTAAGCTCCGAAATCTTGAAATGACAAATTACAAATTTGAAACAAACACGAATTGTCTCTTACTATACGAATAGACACAATTAGCTATAGTCAAATCCATGCTTAAAAAATTACCAAAACTCAAATTTTATTTGAATTATGTGTTTTGATTAGTTGCACACACATAACAATAACACTTTAAGGGACAGTAATATGTAAGTATTAATTATTTTTTAGAATTTATAAAATTCCTTTCGGTTTATAATTTGATAAAGAATATGTTACTATAAGGATAAATATTAACATGTAACAACATTCATTCTAAGTTTCTAACAACACAAATAATTGTTGGTCACGTCATAGTTTACTCGTAACATGACCTCAACATGAGATAATTGAATGAACGAATTTTACGGTCCAAAAGTATTGCACGTGGATTCACTCAAGCCTTGATGTGTTATTTCTATTTTTTTAGCTAGATATGTATAGTTTGTCATATGAGAAGAATAGTTTTTACCCGGGAACGTCCCGATGTTGAAATATCTTATATAACGTAATAAAATATCCTCAAATATCGGCTTATGATCCCTCTGTTCCCTATAGACGAGCCATGTCCTATTTGTAAAAAGGCTTGTTTGGATAAATTTGGGGAACACGCCCTTCACTGTAAGGAGCTGCCGGGGTTCAAATACCGGCACGACCTGGTTAGGGATGTCCTATGGGATGTGTTGAGGAGAGCTGAGATTTCTGCTAAGAAAGAAGCCCCTGTGAACTTTCTGACAGGCCCGTTGGAAGGAAGGTCCACCCTACGCCCTGCGGATGTCCTTGTGTTTGGTTGGGCGGGCGGTAAACATGCATGTGTAGACCTTACTGGGGTGTCCCCTCTGGTGGGACTTCAGGATACGGGGTTTGTGGCAGAGAAATTGGTTTTGAAAGCGGAGGCTAAAAAAGTGGCTAAACATGAAACAGTCTGCTTGGAGAATCAACATGTGTTTGTGCTAGGGGTGTTCATCGGGTTTGGTTTTCGGTTATCGGGTTATTCGGGTCGGGTTATTCGGGTTTTCACTTGTGAAAATATTACCCGATAACCGACCCAATCTAGTTAAATGGTTATCGGTTATGTGGTTAATCGGATTCGGGTTTTTCGGGTCGGGTTAAATGGTTATCGGTTTAATGGTTCGAGTGTTTGAGTTACATATTTCCAACCATTTGGGTTGCAAATTTCTATACATTTGGGCTACAATATGTGTAAAATAAAACCACAACATGGGCTACAATATTTAGTTGCAAATTTGGCTACAAAAACACTACTCCGATATACATAAAATATGAAAACTGGATCATATATTTGTTTTTTAATTATTCGGGTTATTCGGGTCAACCCGAATTAAACAAAACTAATACGAAGACCGACCCTAAAGACTCTAGTCGGGTTTGGATATGCACTTAATCGGGTTCGGGTTAACCGGGTAAGGTACTTTCTTGGGTCGGGTCACTTCAGGTTCGGTTCGGTTATTGGTTATCGGTTAAAAAGAACACCCCTAGTTTGTGCCATTTGCTTTTGATACATTTGGATCCCTTGCCCCTGAGGCAACTCGATTCCATGATCAGGTGCAAAAGATCGTTCACAGTAATTCTCCGTCCTCTAAGAACCAAGGGTTTATTTTTAGCAGGGTAGGATTTGCAATTCAAAAGGGGGTTGCGGCGCAGCTTGTTGCCCGTTTACCTGCCATCTTCTTGTAATTTGCTATTGGTTTTAATGGATTATGTTATTATTATTACATTTATGATTTGCACAAGAAAAACTCAACCAAATACGGCTGCAAAGAAACATAATACAAACAAATGAAGATCAATAACTCTAGCTCCAGTCATTTTACGACTTTCAGAAAGTATATTATTTACCAGTTTACAACATATAATACAATTGTTTATATATAAAACCCGTATTATTAAAATGGTATAAGAAAAAGTATATATGATTTGAATCAGAGTTATGAATAGAAATAAAAATCACAAACTTGAATTCAAATCAAAATTCTAATATGTTGCTACTTCACATTTATGATTTAGTAAAAAGAAGAAAGTTCCCTGTATTTTTTTATCAGAAGAAGGAGATGATGGGTTTCAATGAAGATGTAGAAGAGAAAGAAAGATATGAGATGCGTAATAAGGAAGAATACCTAATCAAGTAGGGTTTTATTATTTTAATATTTTTAATTTATGTGATTTAATTTTATTTAAAAGAACAAAATAAATTTTTTTTTTAAAGAAAGCTCCACATGATGCCACATGGTACATTCAAGGGGTGGAGGGTTGCCTCGTTGAATGTCATGTCATCAAGAGATTATTCTTTTATATATAGCTAGATAATACCTTGTGAGCGTCCCGGGGTTAAGAAATCTAATATGACAAATCAATTTTACATATGAAATAGACTGATGCGTTGTATAGTTACATGCAGGAAAGCTTCAGGTAGCACCTAACCTAAAACAATTAACAATGTATCTCCAATGTTAACGCCTAACGTTAAACAATGTATAATTATCATGTTAACATCTAACCTTAAACAATGTATAAATCTAATATTAAAACCTAACCTAAAACAATGTACAACTCCAATGCTAACACATGTTGTAAATAGAATTCATAGTTACTGGTTTGAACATAATTAATGACTTGCCTATACATGATTAATGAATAATTTGAACACTTTGTGTTTTTTTTCCTGTATGAACAAAACCCCACAAAATTTAGTCGTTTTTTTCTCCGTTTTTTATATAGCACTATGGTACTCGTTGGAAAGATAATAAAACGCTCGTTAATCTGGTCGTTTTTTTCTCCATTTTTTATATAGCACTATGGTACTCGTTGGAAAGATAATAAAACACTCGTTAATTTGGTGTAATTTTTTTTCAAAAAAAAATCTCGTATATAAAAGATATTAACGTTTAAAAATTATGAGAGAAAACATGAAAAAAAAAATCTAATTTTGTTTTTAAATTCCTTTTTTCCTAAAATATCTCAATGCCATATGGCATCCTACATGACACTCTTAAGGGGGAGAATTGCTATATAAGTGTCATGTAAGATTTAGCCCTTTGAAATATATATATATATATATATATATATATATATATATATATATAGGGTAATTATAAAATGAAAACTTCTTTGACTTATGCAAACTCAAAAAACCCAATTCTATGGCTCACATCTTGCCACATCCTACATTTAGTATTAAATTGTAAGGGTAGTTTGGGTAGTTTAAATATTTTCATCTTTCTATGCTTGTCTATGTCACTACATCCTGACTCCTTTTTATGACAACTTTTATCATTTACTGCTTAAAATACAACTTTGTTTTTTGGTTGTATAAAGACATACATCCAAATACATCTACAACAACAACCCATTGAAAAAAATCCTTAAACAACTGTGGGCTTGACCGCATACCCACCAACAGCCAACATAAACATCGACCAACACCAAGCAACAACACACACCACCAAAGGCGACCTTAGAAGGCTTCCGACAGTGCGTATAGATGAAACATAACCCACCAACACTGCAATACAACTTTGTTTTTTGTTGTATAAATGACAACCAACAAAATACATGAACGCAAACAACCTTACACAACTGTGAGCTTGACCGGGTAAAAGCACCCACCAACAACCAACGTAAACATCGACCAACATCACACACAACCACCAACACTACAATGTAGCAAATAGTTTCAGCAACAACCCATAAAAACCCCATTTGAAACGCATACAGTACCCGCAACACTACAATTAGAAATCAGTTTTAACGGTGTCGGAAACATACAAAAACACATGTGCGAGAACACTAACGATAAAGGCACAAAACACAACACCCATCAACATAAATATATTTGTATTTAGGTATATACATTGTGTAATTTGATTTGTATTTCAAAAGTTTTGGTTATATATATATATATATAGGGTAGGGATCCTAAGAGAACCAACCCCTATTTGAGAACTGAGAGAACCATTCTGGGCCACACATTTCATATAAAGGCAAAAAAAAAAAAAAAAAAAAAAATTTTTTTTTTTTTTTTGCTTTAATCGCACATTTTTATGCAAGGAAATTTTTTTTTTTTTATTTTTTTTGAATTTTTTTTTTCATTTATACATATGTGTATATGTCAATTATACATATGTGTATATAGCATTTTTCAGCTATACATATGAGTATATTTCAGTTATACATATGTGTATATTGCATTATACATATGTGTATAATGCAATTATACACATGTGTATACTGAAAAAAAAAATACAAAAAAATAAAAAAAAAAAATTTCTTACATATAAAGCAGCGATTTTTGCAAAAAAAAAAAAAAAAAAAAAAAAAAAAAAATTTTTTTTTTTTTTGCCTTTGAGAAATGTGTGGCCCAGAATGGTTCTCTCAGTTCTCAATTTGGGGAAAGGTTCTCATTTGAACCAAATCCTGAGAATATATATATAGGATTTGGTTCAAATGAGAACCTTTCCCCAAATTGAGAACTGAGAGAACCATTCTGGGCCACACATTTCTCTAAGGCAAAAAAAAAAAAATTTTTTTTTTTTTGCAAAAATCGCTGCTTTATATGTAAGAAATTTTTTTTTTTATTTTTTTTGTATTTTTTTTTCAGTATACACATGTGTATAATTGCATTATACACATATGTATAATGCAATATACACATATGTATAACTGAAATATACACATATGTATAGCTGAAAAATGCTATATACACATATGTATAATTGCTATATACACATATGTATAATTGACATATACACATATGTATAAATGAAAAAAAAATTCAAAAAAAATAAAAAATTTTTTTTCCTTGCATAAAAATGTGCGATTAAAGCAAAAAAAAAAAAAAAATTTTTTTTTTTTTTTTTTTTTGCCTTTATATGAAATGTGTGGCCCAGAATGGTTCTCTCAGTTCTCAAATAGGGGTTGGTTCTCTTAGGATCCCTACCCTATATATATATATATATATATATATATATATATATATTAAATTTACGATTATGTACCCCCCCTCTCTCTATGATTTGCCAAAAACCATTATATTAGGCTGCCCGGTGTGGATTGGCATCCTCTACCATGTAGGTCAGGAAAGAGCGAAACACCGTCCCATCACCGTTATTTCAGGGAGCCATTGATGATCACGTTAATGCAATGGGATGGGGAGGGTTATGAAGGATAGATATTGGGACACATTTGCCAAAACGAATCAGATTTTAGGCTTTATTTTTTATTTTTCTTAATGGTTAAAGAACTTAAGGGACTTTATTTCACACCATGGATGTTAAGGGTGAGAGATTTAAACTCCCCTCCGTCTACCAACCACCTTATGGTGGAGTGGTATGGAGGCTCAATAATAGAAGACCCATGACAGAAAGGTCATGGGTTCGATTCTTGAGAGCGCCGGGTTATACCGATTATTCCATTGTCGTGCCTTTGGACGGGTGGATAGTCAGGTTTTCCCCGGAACTGGTGGATGTGGTGAAGCCAGGAACTCCCTTACATGTCTGGCTATGCCGGGTAGAAGGGGTCCTGCATTGACTGAGTAGGGACTCCGAAAAGAGTTCTTGTTGAAATTCGTTGACCGTTAAAAAAAAATCCCCTCCGTCTACGTGACACTGACAGATGCACACGTGGCCCCTTTAAAGCCCAAATATGACTTAATCCACACTGCCCACCCTTAGCTCGACACAAAAAAAAAACATAAATGACTCTATCACTAGGAGAAAAAACACACGTCCCCAAGGGACATTCATATGATAAGGTGCATCACATTTATTTTAAAAGTGAAGGGTTCAAATCTGTAAGGAGGGTAGCGTTTGGTATGATGGAGTGGAAGGGGAATAGAATAGACCATTACGAGATAATGAAAAATAATGTGTTTGGTTGCTCAATGAAATAGAATCACTTATTCCACAAGACATTTCATTCTCTTAAAATCATTACATCCACCCCCATGTTTTTTTTCATTCCATCTCACTTTCATCTTTCATTAACAACACTCTAACCCACCACCGTCGTCGTCACCGCCACACACTACCTTCACCCACCCACCACCGCCTCCACCGCCTCCACCACCTGCCACCATCACCCATCACAATTGCCTCTACCCACCACTATCGCCGCCACCCACTACCGCGCCGCCTCCACTCACCACCACCACACTACCGCCACACATTCCTCTACATCGTACATTTTATTCCCTCATCCATTTCTTTACCCTATACCAAACAGACCCTAGGTGTATCCGTGTAGGCGTAGGAAGTTAGGAGTTGATTATTGTTAGCAATTCTAAATATAAGTAAAAAATAGTGCACTCATTAATGATAATTATTAGTGAAGAGTCCGTTATGTAGTGAGTAAATTAGTTAGCATTTTTTTCGTTCATTAATTTTTGGTTAGATAAATAATAATTATTAACTTATTAATGATTGCCAGTTGTCTATAAAAAAAATTAATAATAATAAGTTATATCATCATAGACCAACAATCCTTTATTCTAATTTTGGTTGGTGGTAAAGGCTTTGTGCCTTTTAGGAAGAGACCATTTTTTTTTTTTTTGAAAAAATGCTTTCATTAACACAAAGCCAAAAACGGCCTAAAAAACCAAGACCGCCGGCACAAACTTATACAAACATATACAAAGGAAAACTACACCACTCTCTCCACTCAACCTTGTTACATTTAAATCGACTATTAACCCAAAGAAACGTGGTCGACTTGACACTAGCAACGATAAATTCCACACTTGGTTTCTTCCCACTGAAAACTGCATCATTTCTCGCTTTCCACAACGACCACATCGTAACAATAATAATCCCATGAATAATCTTCTTTCTTTTCTTTCCTCCTTTGACCGTTTTATACACCTCCAAGATATCTTTTATCTCGAACGCATATATAGGATCCAGACGACACCATTTCCCAATCCAATCCCAAACCACAGTGGCAATCAAACAATCGGACAAAATATGCAACACGGTTTCGTCCACCTCTTTACACCATGGACAGCTACTATCTTCGATACCAACACCACGTTTTATCAATTCCGTCTTTGTCGGTATTCTATTCATCTCCCCTCTCCAAGCCATGATCATGCACTTCGTAGGAATCCAAGAAACCCATTTTATCACAAAACTCGGTTCGAAATCAGTTCTGAACATCAACAAACTTGTAACGCCTTTTGTAGTAAAACCCACATTCTTATCAGCAGCCCAGTACCATTCATCTTGGCCCAAGCCCACACATTCCTTAGACACCAAAACACATAGATTCACCCACTGGATAAACTCGTCAGTCTCTTGCATCTGCTCAATCCAATCGGCCACCACCATTCTTTGATTGTTGACAACATTTGTTCTTTCCGCAACCAAACAATTCTTGTTTCCTTCTAACCGGTATAGTAACGGGAATTTATACTTTAGCGCGCAATCTCCCACCCAAATATCAAGCCAAAACCGGATAGAATCCCCATTTCTCACCTTAGCCCTTATAAAAGAATGCAACGGACCATCTTTAGTCTTTAAACTAGCCATTGTTTTAACTATCGCCTTCCAATTACCGGTAGCGTATTTATTACTTGGTAGACACTCCCACATATTATTACTTTTGTGACAAGCCTCTACCACCTTTCTCCATAACGAGTCTTTATTATGCCGAAATCTCCATGCCCATTTAAAGATCAAAGCCTCGTTAACATCTTCCAATCGTTTAACGCCCAAGCCGCCTAATTTCTTAGGAGTAGTAACACGCGCCCATTTAACCCAATGAATCTTTAGGAAGAGACCATGATTCAATTAATTCCTGACATCAGGTAAATTAAGTGTAATTTAGGAGTAGGAATTACATGCCAATAAAAAAAAAAAAATAGACCAACTATCCTAATCTACTTTTTTTCTGATTTCCATTTCCTTCCTTTATATTATTAATCATATACATCCAATGACTATGAAAACAATAAAACCAACAATATAACATGTTAGGAGGAATATAAAATAGCAACAAAACATAAATGTGGGTACCTTCGTTTCATCCAACATCCCAGCCGTTCATTACCACATGCATGTTCGGTGTTCCCACACTCACTCAACACTTATATTCATGTATTTGCCTCTTCTTCTCTTTAAACACCTACTACCCCATCATTCTCTCTCTCTCTTAAACTCTCTCTCTCTCTCTTCAAACTCTTCCATTGCATATGGATATCAAGACCTCAGAGACGCCATGCAAGATCAGAAAGAGGAGGTTTCCTACTACTTCCTCGTCATCGTTTGCAAACAATAGTTTCGCGCAATTTCTATTAGAAAAAACTGATTTGAATGAAAATGAGAAGTGTGTTGATCAGTTGGATCGCAGTTTGCGTGACGAAAAAGAGCTGGATAAGGTGGTATTGCCCGAATTGGGAATTGATGATCGAGTAAATGAGGTGATTTATGTAAATTTATAGTTTTGTTGCATACATTTTTAAAGTTATGTTGTTGGTTATTTTTATAATAGCAAGTTGATACACTATAACATGCTTAGAATATTATTGTTTTGGGAAATATAAATTGTGAAAACATTTTGGGAAAACAAAAATAGTAGGTTAAGTCTATAATTAGCTTGTTAGAATTTCAATTAAAATGTATTAGCACGAGTTGATATGGCTTGTATAAGTGTATGTGGTGTTTCGAAAGTAGTTTGCTCTTATATCATGTTATTTTTAACGTAATACTGTTCTTGACTTAGTTACCTGAAATTTATATTAAAACAAATAATTCATTGGCATTGACCAAAATTGAGTTGAATATGGCCGAATACGAGCCAAGCTTCTGGCTCACATTAGAGACTATGGGCCCGCTCGACTTGTAAAGTTACAAGCTGAGTTAAAAGTGACAGTGGTTCGGCTCAATTCAGTCACTCGTTCAAAAATGTAGGGTAGTTATAGATTGAGTAAACTTGTTAATACCATAATATCTTGGTTATGTTTTTGAAGTTTACAAATAATTAATATGTTAAATATAAGGAAAAATATATATATATATATATATATTAATTGAATTACTATTTTTTGAACGTTTTTTACTCGTTTTGACAAACTTTTTATAGTTGATTGTTTTATATTATTTTACCGGCTTTGAGTCGTTAAAAAAAATCAGTTATAAATTTCATACAAATGTTTTAAAAGTACTACACACATCACACATGCATGCCCATGTGTCTGTAACGTTTTGGCGCTTTGCAGGTAATAAATCCACACTACAGACAATCTTGTAACTTTATGGAGAAAGATGGTACCTTTGGAGGGACTCCCTTGACTTATAATACAAAACAATTTGAGGTAACTTGACTTTTTATATTTTACCATATGTCAATATATTTAGATTTAAGTAATTACATCAAAACTTTTGTGTTTAATATAACTCAGGTAGATGTGTGAATGTTTGACACGAAAACAATATAATGTGAAATTCATGGGCTTGGGTTTAGTTTCCTATATTGAACTCACGAACACGTTTAACTAAATGGGCCATGTTTGTGCTGACCCGTGAATACATGTATCATGTTTCAATTCATGTGTCTAGCATTAATATTGGATTCATGTTGTGTTTCGTTCATGTCGGGTCTGCTAAGACAACCCACACACACAAAAAATGAGTTTGAAAATGATATAAATGGGTTTGGCTGGGCTCAATTCTATAACAAACTCACAAACACGTTTAATTATAACGAGCAATATCTATGTCAACTTGGGAATACATGTGTCGTGTTTGGTTCATGTGTCTAACGTGATTTTAAGGTTCATGTGGTGTTCTGATTTACGTTCTTAATATCACATTTCACAAACACAACACATTTTAAAGCTCTTTTTTGAGATCTCATGTTTGGTCCCTGTTACGGAATCATAAAATACCTTAACAATATAAACAAAACAAATGTTAATACATATTTTTAAACAAAATAGAATCTTAATATATATGTTTTAAAGGGTGTTAATTATTTGATGTTTTTGTGCATACCCCTTGCACTATAAGTCAGAAAGACAGCCAATAGTGGGGTCACACTCTGTATTCGTTGTTGAATTTTAGCTAATCTATAAGTATGGAGTTCAAACTTTAAAAGATTATATATATGAATGAAAAATCTTTCGATTGATTATTTTAACCACTTTTAAATAATATAGTTTTTTTTTAAACAAAATCACATAATTGTAAAGAAACAAACATAAAGCTGACACGTTCATAAAGGACTTACACGGGCAGTGGCGGATCCAGGATTTTTTTTCTATGGGTTCCCTTTTTTCGAAGGTAAAATTTCTCACAACCAAACATTAAAATTTTCGGGTCGGGTCAGGTCAAATTTCTCACAATCAAACATGTTAATAAATAGATAGTTTACCTCAAATCTGAGTGTCGTCATGCCAAGGCTGATTCGCAATGAAGGCTGAAGAAATCGCCATTACATCAATCAATTGCAGCAGTGTGCACGGGACAGTCATGAAATATTGGTGGTTATGACAAAAATTAACAATTTGTAATAGTTAACAACTACCAATCTACGACACTACCTTTAAAACAAGCGTCACTGTGTATTAAACAAACAATTAACAATAGTTAGTCTACTTTACAGTTTACTAAACTTTTTCTTACAGTCACATTTACAGCTTGGTCACTCCAATTGATCTCATTCGAATATATCACCAAATATAAAATTAATTATTTAGTGTTTGCTTTAATAAATCCACGAAGCCACCAAAATTATAGATATGTAATGACTGTAATTGAGCAAGAAAAAGAGAGATATCCATAAATGAAAGAAATCAAATTTTACCTTTAAAATATGTGTTCAAACTTAAGTGTGTTCAAACAATCAAACTTCAAAATCATAACCAATCCGTATTCAAACTTCAAATTCATAATCAATCCATATTCAAACTTCAAAATAAAATTCTTTACCAACTTACCTTTTATAATTCGTGAAGGGGCCAGATGTGCGATTTGAGGAGGGCAGAGGCAGGAGATGTGGCAGGTGCACTTCGGTTTGAGGAGGGGAAGGCACATTTGTTTTAAATTGAAACCCTATTATGGATTTTAAAATAAAAATAAAAACCGAAAAAAATAGCACGATGCAGAAGTCGAACCAGAAACCTTGGTTGTAAAATGAGGTTTCACAACCACTGGATCAGTTTCCACGTTCAGTTATGGCTTCCTTCTAAAATTATTTATGGGTTCCTATGTATTTTTTATATATATCAACATTAAAATTTCAAAACCGACTGGGTTCCTGGGAACCCGTTCCCCATAAGGTAAATCCGCCCCTGTACACGGGTTAATTTTTTTTACTTGGTTATGACCTTTTCAAGTTAATGGCTTTTGCGTCCTATGGTATGAGTAACGTATCTACACGGTTTATAGATTTTCGCATTTTTATGCGAATTTGCATTTTTAACACAATATTTCTATGAAACTAGCTTAAATCTTGTCTAAGTGTTTATATTTTTTATTAGTTTGGACAAATATTAGATGATAACATATTTTTTATTTATTTGTTTTAACAGCTAAACTTGCACACTAGAGATATTAAATTAAACACTTGATTTCCTACTACTTTAACGTTATCTAACCAGTTACGAGTATTTTGTGCTATCAAAATGATGGGCACTTGTTTATTAATCGATACATTTAGGAAGTGATACTTCGCGCAAAACATATTTTAAATGATTTTGAAGTAGAATTTTAAAAGAGATAATGTATTTCTAAAATTAATAGATGCTTATATGTTAATAAACAGCCGATTTGTTCAATTATTTTGTAACTTTGTCTCCCAATTGTTGGGCCAGTCTCCATATAAGAAAGATGTTCCCCATTTCATTTAATTACATTCAATAATATTAAATATAATGCAGACAATAAATTTTTTGCCCTTTTTACATTATGTGTTAAGTAAGTTATTGATGGTCAGATTCAACTTGCTAAAAAAATACAGGGCTCACCAACTAAGGTTTCATATAACAAAAAATAAAATTAGCCAAGTTGATAGCTCCTACTATAGGTTATAATACATATACATAACACATAGCGGTTAAATCATAAACAAAAAACTGCAGTTTCGAATAACGACAAACCAAACCGGTTAGGTTGGTGATTTGGCCGAATATGTAGGATACCGCTTTCAGGTTGAACCGTTTGATTTTCTCCGTTAAGAAATAAGTGCCCATTATAAACTTAAAATAGCTAGTCAGGTGTTTTGAACCTTAAAATAATCAAAACCAATTGGTTAAGTCGATTAAGTTAATATGTCGGTTATCGGCTCAATTTCCGTTACGTTCGGTTAATTACCAAAAGTAAAACTTGTGCAAAATTATAACCTTAGGAAATACATAAAAATAAGTTTCAAATACAAATGCATGAAATACCTAGGAAATACATAAAATAAGTTTTAAATACGCAAATATACATGAAAAATACATGAACTACATAGAAACACACTATCTGTTCGGTTTTGGTTTTTTCGGTTATAGAAGAAGGAAAAACCGTAACTGTAACCGATGATTCAGCTTTGGCTATATCTTACCGTAACCGATCAGTTAATTCGGTTTCAGTTTTTTCGGTTATCCGTTTTTGTATGCTCGACCCTAATTTGTATTAAGCCTTTTGAAATGAGATAATGGTTCATGATTTTGCATATACACAATCAACCAAACAGTCCAAAAACAACAAGATAAACAATACATACAATAAAAGTTAAATGGATCAAATCCAAGTCTCAAACTAGCCAAATTACTTCGCTTTGTATGGTTCAGTCTATTTTAACATGTCAACTATGGTAGTAAAAACATTTGTTAGTAGTAAAGTAAGATTATTATGATTTTTTTGCCAGGGCAAATCAAGCACTTATGGCGAGACAGAAACCGTAACCAAAGATCATGGTCAACTAAAATCGACCCATCGGTTGGATGAAATCAAGCACTCGCTCACAGTGTCGAAAGAAATGCTCAAACTTCTAGCTCACGTTTGGGCCGCTGACACGAACCATGGTCCCCAGCATCCAACGAGCATTTCCCTAGCCTCGACTCTGAACCACGAGCTCAACAAGGCTCGGTCTCATGTCAACAAGTTGATTCAAGAACAACGGTCGAATCAAACAAGTGCACACAAGACTGAAGAGCAAGACAAGATCCGTTTCGCAGTCAAGACCATATCACGTGAACTAGAGACCGAAAGAAAGCTTAGACGACAAGCTGAACGGATGAACAAGAAACTAGGCCGAGAACTAGCGAATACAAAGTTGTCTTTAGCTAAAGCTACAACAGAAGCTGAGTCTGAGAAACAAGTGACTGCGGTTTTGGATCGGTTATGCCAAAAGATGGTTCATAGTATTGAAGAACATAGAGTTGAGCTTGAAGAACTGAAGAAAGAGTCTGAACGGGTACGCGCAGAAATAGAAGAAGAGCGAGAAATGCTTCGCGTTGCTGATTTGTTACGTGAGGAGCGGGTTCATATGAAGCTCGTAGATGCAAAACACGAGTACGAGGATAAACATAAGCAAGTCGATATTCTAGCACGTGACCTCGAGGAGCTTTTGGAAGCGGATAATGGCATATACCGTATAACACCTAGAGTTTTATCATGGTATCAGAGCATGGATTACAAGGGCGAAAACAAAAGCGCGAATGTCACAGTAAAAGTGGTCGACGACGAAAACACCCTTGGAGAGGAAGTTGGAAGCTTATCATGGTTTGAGAACAAGCATGAAGTTGTAAATGACGATATGGTAAACACGAACAATGAGGTTGCAGGTCGTAACTCTGACTGTATCGAGTGGGAATTTGGACTCGACATGAAAAATGACGGCGCAGAGTTGGAAGAGAGAGTTTTAGGGTTCTCTGGTTTGTCTACGACGAAAGAGTATGAAGACGAAATGGAGAGATATAAAATGATCAAGGATCTAAGAGACCGAATAGTATCCGGTTCTGTTCTTGCTTGAGACACCCTCGACTAGCGATTTTATGTAAGTTGCTCAGTAACGCGACTAAATGAATACAAAAGCTTTCGTTTGTTATCATCGAAAAAACACAAAAACACGTAAAAGATGTTCATTTTCATCAAGTTGTCAACTTGATGCATAACAAGGGAAAGTTATTTGTTAGAACCATCTGATGTGAATGAAACCGGGGTTGCTGGTTCGTCTCTCACAATCAGGCTAAGCACTTCGGGTCTTGCATAATGTCCGACCACGTCAAAATCAAACTTCGCCCGAGCAATTTCTCCAAGATCTATACCAAATGTCAGCCATTAAAATCATCAAAAAAATCTTTAAAAATGTCGTGTTTAATTGTAATAATGTGATAAGAAAAAGCGTTTCTGGGACGAATTGACCCATCCCATTTAACCCAGAACCATTTACCTAACCCGTCTGATCTGCACATTTTGCCACCTCTAACGCAAACATTTTGAGCAAATGGAGACGGTATAACATACCTAAATCAGCTGTAATAAGTGCTTCGCCATCATAATTCGGTCCTGCAAGAACAACGCCTGAGGGTGAAATGATAACGCTGCCACCAGAACAAACTACAGATTCTGGTGTGAGTTCTTCATCTGTTCCAGTAAAATCATATTCCGGCGGTGCAGGGTAATCTTTTCTTCGGCAGAACTGGTTTGCTGATAAGACAAAACATCCACCCTCCAATGCTATATGTGTCATTGATGCTTGCCAAACAGCCCTTGAATCAGCTGTCGGTGCACAATATATTTCAATTCCTGTTCAACGATAAACATAACACGTAATTAGCATAATTACAAACTCCCCAAAGTTTACACTAATTTCTTTAGCGGGACCAAACGGAATGTTTTTATAAATACTCAATGCTTGACGTATGACAAAAGTTACAAATATGATACGTTTCACACAGTGGCGAAGCTTGACCCGAAGGTTCGGGGGGTCGGAAGTCACTAGTTTCAGGGGGTCGAAACCCTATATTTCCAAAATTTTCTATACGAATACTATATAATCGGAACTTCTGCGCGAAAATTCGGGGGGGGGGGGGGGGGGGGGGCGCCCCAACTAAGCTGCGCCCCTGGTTTCACGCGTTAAAAAAAGCACTTTCAAAGACTACAGACTTCCAACCCATTTGGCCCACTTGAACCGCTTGAGATCAATCATAATCCAAATCGACCAATTCATAAATAACTAGTGCTCGACATATGATTAAATCTACGTAATTACAAAAATAATTTAAATGACAGAATATAAACACTATCAGTTTGTAAGTAACAAAACGCACTTTTAGGGCCTTTTGGCCCATTTAAGCCACGCGTTTTCTCTTCTAATAATGAATTGATTCGACCCTTTTGACATGCTTAACATAATCATAACTAAAATCGGACTCATTTATAAATAAACAGGTAGAATTTGCTACTTCTAAGTTGGGATGTAGAACAAACCTTTAGCATACATTGCTGTCCTTAATAGTGGCATTTTATTCTCCCAACAAATGGCAGCGCCGATTTTTCCAACTGGAGTATCAAAAACGGGTATATGTGACCCGTCACCGAAGCCCCAAATGATGCGCTCTAAAGCTGTTGGCATAAGCTTTCTGTGCTTGCCGAGGTAACATCCTTGATTGTCGAAAAATAAAACTGTACAATAGAGAGTATATCCATCTCTCTCTATAACTCCCATCACTAAAACAACTTTATATTTGCCCGCCATTGCCGCCAATCGATCAACTTCAGGACCTGCGTTTATAATCAAAAACACACTTTAACACACCCAAACCACCCATATCGAAGCAGTTGGTTATTTTGGCTAACGATTCGGTTTCTGCTCAACCCTATCTATTTGCAGTGGCGAATCTTGACCCGAAGCTTCGAGGGGTCGAAAACCAGTTTCGGGGGGTCGAAACCTTATATACCAAAAAATGTATATACGAAAACTATATAATCTGAACTTCGGGGGGGGGGGGGG
The DNA here is from genome assembly GCA_032199755.1 of Ambrosia artemisiifolia. NCBI lineage: Eukaryota > Viridiplantae > Streptophyta > Magnoliopsida > Asterales > Asteraceae > Ambrosia > Ambrosia artemisiifolia. The sequence continues at coordinate 42,654,160 of CM063527.1, forward strand.
GGGGGGGCGCCGGCCCTCCTCGCCCCTTAAAAGGATCGCCTCTGTCTATTTGTAACAATATTTGCATAGTTATACCAGGTACATTAATGGCTGCAGCATGATACTTCCGGAACTCTTCTTTACCCTTGGCTGTACGGTTTCCGATTGTCACACCAAAATTTGACCCGCGAGGATATCCGCCGATAAACGCTTCAGGAAAGACAACTAACTGCGATCCATATGAAGCAGCTTCGGCTAGTAACCTCTCCGCCTTGTCTGATGCAACATACAATTAGCAACTTAAGTTACCACAATCAATATCTATATACATCAACACAAGAACCATCAAGACAACTGATTAACCGACACCAGCTAATATAAAAAAACACAAGCTTGAATTGAAGTTATTATAGTTAGGAAGTGAACCGAACCAAGGGTTGCAGGCGTATCATAGAAGACGGTTGCAGCCTGTACAACAGTGGCCCGAACCGTTGGGCCAGAGTCGGAAGAAGCCATGTTGACTTCGGTGAACACTGCAGCAGCATCGGTCTCGGTTGTTGGAACTAATGCCATTGATTTTCTTCCCCTCTTTTGTATGGGTCAAAACTAGTAAGCACCTGTTATTGCTGCTTAAACACGAAAAAACCTTCAACTATTCAATCCCTCATTACATAAATACTTTCAAAGAATTGGTTGTATAAAAAACACCATAATTTCTCGACGCCTAGGAACCAAGGTTTTGTTTTCACTAGGATAGGGTTTGCTATTCAAAAGTGGGTTGCGGCGCAACATATTGTCCTGCTGTACAAATTACCTTTATTGTGAACAGAAAATTCCAGGTTACAAAATAAAAATAAAAATAAAAATAAAAAGCAAAAAAACCCGTTATTTTAACACATAACCCCTAATATCAGGTTGTATAAATCTATGCCAAAAGCCCTTCGGGGACGCGCCTACGTGTCTATGCTAAGCGAGGCGCGCGGAGAAAACGCCTCGCTGCCATCTAGGCGCTCTGCCGACCTACAGGTGGGATTCCAGCACGATTCTTGTGAGATTTTTGTCAAATCCTGAAAATTCCGAAAAATTTTCGGGCAAACGATGTCTGGAACATCCAAAAATGGTCTGTAAAACCAGCCTAAACAAGACTAAAACATGTCTAAACCCCAAAAAGTGATATACTTTTGTTACGGGCCCTTGCTTTTTAAGCGCCTTGAACCTATGCCCAAAGCCTTTGCATTAAGGTTAAGCGTCTGCGGCCTAGCACCTTTGACAACTATGGTATAAGTTAAGGTTTTTCCCACAGTAGCCTAAAATTTCATTAGAGTATAAAAACATGAACAATGCAAAGGGCCTTATTAACATCAATTATAATAAAAAAAATTGAAATTCAATAGCCCTTAATATCAAAATTAGGGGTGTAAATAACACGTAGCGGTTCGAGAGCTACTCGGGATCGGCTGGGTAAAAAACTCAAACGAGCCGAACCTTAACAAGTTTGAGCCTGAAATATGACTCGTTTAGTTATCGAGCCCGAGCTCGAGCCTTACATACAAAGCTCGTATAGGCTCGCGAGCCTAAAGGAGCCAAAACAAATGTTAGATTATTTTTTTATGTATGTGATTTTGTCCATTGAACATATTCAATTTTAATTAATAATATTGGTGAGCCGAGCTCAAGCCGAGCTTTTGCTCGTTTAAGCTATTGAAGTGAGCTCCAGCCAAGCTTTTAGGTCGTTTAAAATTATTTTTAAATTTGTTCAAGCCGAGCCGAGCTCTTAGGTTTTACTTTCGAGCCGAGCTCGAGCTCAAAATAGTAGGCTCGAACCAAGCCGAGCACGAGCCTCAAAAGACCATGACGAGCCAAGCTCGAGCCTAGTCAAGCTCGGGCTCGACTCAGCTTGTTTACACCCCTAAAATTAACAAAATCTAACTGCAGATAGGGCCTTCTATAGAAACTAAAGTACATGAACAAGACTTTCATCCTAAAAATTCAATTTTTAAACTAACACAATTTATATAATCCAATTAAATGTTCAAAAAGTTGAAAATATCGGACAAGAAACAGAGTTAATGTTCTAAACTTACACTGTACTGGTCAACGTTTTATTTACCTGCAAAAGAAATGACGGAGAAGACTATGAAAGAGGTGTGTCTAGAAGGAAGTAGAGAATGCAATCTTCACCATACACAATCAACTAGAAAATCATGATAATAATAATAATAATATTAATTCTAGCAAATTCTATTGGTTGCATTGTGTTATTTTTTTAGATCCTCATTTATTAGTTGCTTTTTTTTCAATGCCACTCAAATATACACATGTTTGTCAATTATTATTATTATTTTTTTTAACGGCATCTCGCTCAGGGCTGAACATGAGCAAAGCCTGGCTGATTTGGGATTCGAACCGGGCACCCCAGGTAGGAAATAGGCTAAGCCTTAAAACCTCCCACCTCCACCACTAAGTTTGTCAATTATCTTAATTTTTTTTCATGATTTTATGATTTCTTTTTTTCTTAGTCCATGTGGTGTGGTGTGGTGACACCCTCCTCAATTCCTACAAATTCCACATCAACGCGGCAGTGTCACGTGATTTCCCCATTCACTTCCTCCAAATGAAGGAAATGATTCCCCTTTCTTCCACCTTCCATTTTTTAATTATTTTTCGTCAACGGTACACAATTCAATTCGCAAACCTCTTAACAAGAGGCAAGCATCTCTCTTAGAGGCATGGCTTATTGGCCGGGGAAAACTCCACCGGCGTGGGGAAGGGGGCTTGTCCCTTTTCTTCATGTAGATGTAGATCATTGAAAACATTTTAACTTGAAATCTTTTTCTTTTCAAGTTTGAATCCCTCCTCATATCGGTCCCTTTCAAACCTATTGGGTATATTTATAGTTATAAGATTTTCTTTTTGAATTTAACATGTTAAAGGGACTTTTTATATTAAGAAATAAACAAAAATGTTAAAGGTACTTTTATGATTAAAGAATAAACAAAGTATATTAGTTTTTTTTATGTGTAAAAGAATGTTAATGAAATTTTACATGAAAAGAAAAAAGAAAACAGAATTTATTTTGGTTTTCTGCTTTTTTTTTACATCAATTTTACTTCCACCATATTTGTGGAGAATAATCACAACTTATTGACAACTGACAAGTGACAAAGACCATAAACCAAGAGCACTTTCCGTTTTGTTTAAATTTTTCTTTGATTGCCTTATGGTCTTACGACTTATTAGTTAATTAGCCCACATATTAAAGCCCAAACTTAGCAAGCAACAATGTTTAAAAAAATTATAAAGTACAAAGTTAACAAGCCCCAAAGTGTTAAAAAAAACATATGTCGAATGTATTAAAAAAACACATAGGAGTTCACCCGTCGGGTCACCTAGCCACACAACAACAATCGTCTGAGTCGCCTGCCACCGGTCGTCCTCCCACACCGCATGCCTCCTGCAGCCTCTGTGTCCTCTGTGTCGCCTTCCACCACCACCACCACCACTCTCTGGTCCAGTATTTTGCTATATTTGTGTATTTTGTTCTTTTTGGATCCTATAATTTTTATGAATTGTAGTTATTGATTAGTTAATTATGTTCACTAATTACTTATGTAGTTATGTTCACTTATATGTCTATTATTAGTTGATTTTTTTCACTTTTGATTATAGGGTTTATGTGGAATTGTATTTGTTAATTATTTTATTAGATCATCCGTAGAGGTATTAAGATTGGGCGCTAAAGGGGCTTTTTGGTGCCCCATTCGCGCTGAAACACTGCCCCCCTCCACGTTAATTGGGTGCTAATGGGGCTGGCGTGAAATATTTCACGCCAAAGCTTTCGATCCTTCCACCAATCATCAACTCCCACGCGTATATAATTGTTTGAAAATAATATCAGTTTAAAAAAAAAAACGTGTATCAACTCCCATTGTTGCAGACTTGCAGAGACGAAGAAAAAAATAAGGAAGAAAGAAAGAAGAAGGAAGAGAAAGATACGGTGATGTTTTTTTATATTGTTATTATTATTTATGGTTATTATGGTTTTTTTGGTGTTTTTTATTTTTGGTATTGATTAAATTTTTTTTAATTTCAAAAAATAATAAATATGAAGTGGGTCCCATTAGGGGCATGAAATGGCTTGAAACCATTACACCTCTTTTTGATTTCAAGCCCCTAGTGGGATCCACATGCCACTTGTCAAAAAATGCCCAAGTGAGGGGCTTGAAATTTTTACACCACTGCATAAGACCATAAATCAGTTATGTTTATTTTACTTGTTTATTAGTTTAGGCCGTGGTTCTTAACAATTGACCTAATTAGAGGGGCATGAGACTTGAAACTTGAATATGAAATGATACTCTAAACAACTTGTTATCGGCAATTTTTTAAAAAGAAAAATCCAAGAAAATGATGACACTGACCGAAGTCGGAATATTGCTATTGATACACAAGAAAATGATTACATTGATAGGAATCCGAATATTGCTAATGATATGCAAGAAAATGTTGATGTTGATCCAAGTATTCCATCAACTTTAATTCCTTCAATACCGATGTAAATGATCTACCTTCCAATCTCTAGAACAGGCCACCTATTTCCGTTACCCAGTTTCAGGCCATAAGTACCAAGCTCCTCCAACTATTTCCGTTGCTCAGTTCTTCGCTTTCCACTAGATTGCACTTTATTCCTTCTTTGGTTTTGTAATCATCACGATTTCAAGAATATAATCTAACTAGTTAGCAGGGTCAAGTTATTATACACAATGTAACAAAAATGAGAAGGGTGATAAAGATACAAAAAAACACAATGAATCACGGAATATAACACAATGGATCACAAAATATAACACAGCGCCAATAAATAACATAACGCCGAGGAAAAAAGACACAATAAATCGCAAAAATGACACAATGATAGAAATACAGAAAAGACACAATGCAATATAAATGACACAATAATATAACACAAATTCTAAAAATCACAAGCTAAAAATCCAAAATATCGAAAAGCTAAAAACTAAGATCGTATGGTTCGATGAGACGGTTTCAATGTCGCTCGAATGAGTTCAATCGGACTCCATTTGATACCATTCCTACGACTTCCCATTTTTTTTGTTTCACTGTGTATTTGATCCTAACCCCTAATTAACAATCTTGTGATGATTAATACAGTCCTATCAAGTTTGTTGGTGAACATCCTTAAAGCCATGAGTGACGAGGGTTTTTTGGACACTTGGGGGATAACCCCTTGATAGGGAGTTAACTAAACGGGTTATGGATTAACGGGTGGCATATGTGTGAAAATGTCTTTAAATAATAATTACCATACTAAAAGTGAGTTTTCCAAATCCAAAAGTCTTTATCATCAACCTAATGTTTGTTGAGTCAAACGTTCATGTTTGCTATATGCAAGTAGTAACAACATATTAGTTGTTTGTAAGAGGGTTAAAGGTTATGATTTGGGACTTTGAAATTGGTAAATTCTTGCCTTTGTGTAGTGGCAAAATCTAAGCGTTAAGGACCTGGTTTGTTACACTATGCAATACTCTTGCAACAATAAGATCCAACCAAGAGAAAAATAGTGATCGGTGGAATAAACCCCTCATGACTAATTTTAATTTAATATTGAACCCAAAAAAATGAAAAGTCAATCTACTACTTCTGTTAACATATTGTGGGCTTGATTCCAACCTTGCGGACCGGTCTCCTGGTTGCTTACTTCCAATATGGTTGAGATATGGCGATGCCCTTAAAAAATGTCCCACTACTTTATGCATTAGCATAACACAACTTTTACCAAGTCTTAAAAGAATGACTTTGGTCAGTTGTCTCGCAATGTACCCGGCCTTCCAAAGGTGTATTGTGTTTTGCTAAGAGTAAACTTTTGGGAATCCATAACCAACTTTGTTAATGATATCATTAAGGGGAAGTGCACACCCAAGTGGCCTTTTCTTAAATCCGATTTCAAAACAAATTATCTTTTGTCTAAATATTTATTTTAATGTTTTTACAAAATTGATAAAAAAAAGCCATTTTCTTATTGGCTTGACTAGACGTTAATGACATTTCAGTACTATGAGCTCTTGTATCCTTATACAACCTTGGTATCTTACGATTACTATATGTGCTTGCCCCAACGTGTTGTTTTGGGTGGTAGTATTTTATATGCAAAAACCAACTAAAATAATTAATATTTATATACACTCAAACACACGTCATAAACGTACCTTCTGCCTCTCACAAATTTAGGGGAAGGGCCCACCAATTAAATATGGTTGTCTAGACCGCTCGTTCGAAAAATGTTCGTTTGTTTTTTAGCTGGCTGGCTATAAACGAGCCAAGAACGAACAAAGGCACGCTTGGCTCGAATTATTTTCTATTTTATTTCACATATAATTATTAAAAGGAGTTTTATTATTAATTTAAACTTATTGGTTTCCTCTCTTAAAGAATTTTCTTCTTATTTGAACCTTTCATATTATACATACATACACACAAATGTACATACACACAGACCCCACTATATTTGATTTTGGCCCACTATATACAAATATAAAATTATACTTATGTATACCACCTAATTAACCCAACATAAAAAAATAACACTGAATCTGAAAGTAAGAGCCTAAGCCGTTAAGCAACAATCTTTGACATAAATAGTCGGCTTGTCGCCTCATTATCTCCCGCTCTCACTCAAAGTCGACCATCTCTCACTATCCTCGTTCCTTACAGTCTGGTCGTCACTTCATCGGCCATAGCCTCAGTCTCATCATCGGCCACAAAACTCTTTTTCTTAAAAAGTTATGCTGTAAAATGTGGCTGCTTTTGAATACATAAAAGTTGGAGACCATGTAATTTTAAATTGGATGGTACAATAGACACTAAAGTTGTCCAAATTACTCCCCCTCGCTCAGAAATTTAATGCTTATATAATTCCTGTTGGAAATAAGGTGAATGTAGATTTAATTATAATTTAGTGAAATTATAATTATTAACTATATTCTTCATGTGGTTAACTCAAGACAAATAAAGATACTTTATGAGGCTTGAATAGAGTTTATGGCTAATAAATAAAATTTAAGTCTCTAATTATGTGAGACTTTTCACTAGCCATAGTTCATGTATACATATGAGTCTTTGTACCTCATTTTGAGACATGAGAAATATACATGAAGAAACTCTTGAAACACATACACTAGAAACACAACTCGAATACATAGCAGTAGCAACCAAGTTCGATTATTTTTCAGGCAAGTGGGATAGTCCGGCAGTGCACCACCACTGTTTCGAACCGGTGTACCCTGGGAACAGACGAAGAATCTGTTTAAGGGAATTGTGTCAAACACAAGCCCGGTTCACTTCTATGATTTCGTTTTTCTGTTATAGTTTATTGCAGCAAGTACAGAGACTCGGAAACACGCGAGCTTCATGTAAAAGAGGCGTTGAGGCGATCACAATGTAAGTTTTTCTAACAAACGTAAACAAATTAGTAAACAAACTTTTGTGTTCTTCCTAAGGAATTTGGGTTCACGGAAGGTTGTAAGTGTTTTCTTTGGTACATCGAATTGGATTACATTCATGATGAGAATGCAATCTTTAATCCGAAAGTTTGTTTGACAAAACGAATTTTTGATTTAATTTTCGGATTCATGGGTTTTTAGTTATGTTTAGATAAACCGGACTATGAAACATTTCTTATATGTGTTTAAACATATATATATATATATATATATATATTTTGAATTTCTAATGATAGTATTAGAAAAGACATATTAGTTGAAAACCCATGTAAACTTGGTTGATCATGTTTTCTTTCTAGTAAGCGTATTAGAAAGATAATTTCAAAGTATTTGAAATGTATACATTTTCTAATAAGAGTATTGGAAAAAAAGGGTTTCAAAATATAAGGTTTTGAAACATGTATTTCTAACAAGCGTGTTAGAATCGACGATGTTGAAAGAATAGCGTGTCATGAAACATTTCTAATAAGAGTATTGGAAATAAAAGGTTTCAAAATATAAGGTTTAAAACATGTATTTCTAACAAGCGTGTTAGAATCGACGACGTTGAAAGAATAACGTGTCATGAAACATTTCTAATAAGCGTATTAGAAATTATTATTTAGAAAATAGTAAGTTTAATTTGTAAACTTATATATTGATTTCTCTAACGGGCGTGTTAGAGATTGATGATTTTGTAAAGACAAAATAAGATGTTTATATTTTCTAACAAGTGTGTTAGAAAAGATTATTGTACAAAATTCACAAACGTGTTGGAAACTTTTATTATGGAAATTGAAGATTTTAGTAAGAATACTAATCAAAACTCCAAAGTTGAAACTTAAAAATAATAAAATACCATTAAGTTGGGTCAAATATTCTTAAAGCTTTTAATGGAGTGTTTCAACTCATGGGTTTATGAAGAATTGGGTGTTTCAACCTTTTCCAACATTAAATCGGTTTGGTTAATTTGACGGTTTCTAACGAGTGAGTTTGAAACGGGTATATTTTGGCAAATCCAAAGTTAATATCATTTATGTAAATGGTTTAATTTTTCTAACGAGGGTGTTAGAAACGGTTTATTTTATATAAACCAACAAGGTCTAAAACGATTGTCATAATCGTGTATTTCTAACAAGTAGGTTAGAAACGGTTGAGAATATAAACCAATGACCTTTAAAATGATTTTGGTAATCGTTTATTTCTAACGGGTGTGTTAGAAAAAGGTTTATTTGAGTAACTAAACTCTATATGATGAAACGTGTAATCGTTTGCATTCTAACAAGTATGTTAGAAATGGTTAATCATGAACACCATATAATCTAACAAGTGAGTTAGGAATGGTTTAAATAATAAAACTATATTAGAGTTTATGGTTTTGATGTGTAATCAAAACATAAATATGTATAGTTTAAGGAAAATACTTGTAAAAGTAGAAATGTTTTGTATGAATAAACATGTCTTTTGCAAATTATATATGGTTTGATACTTGTATGAGAAGTATGATGACTTGAACCATATAATAGTCTAGAGAGACTATTTAGTGTAAAACAACTTGATGTTGTTTTGAACATATTTACTTGTTCAACTACTTGTGAGTAGTTAAGTATAAACAACTTTGTTGTTTTGAACAGTGTATTGAGGGAGTACCTCAAAACATGCCAGGAGACGATATATTTGCTACTATTTCGTCGAACAATAAAGTGTTGAAGAGAATAACACTTTGAGATTTGATGTTTATATATCCTTATATGAATCCGGTTAAAAATATATGTAATATGTTATATATATTTTGGATTATATTGAAATAATAATTTGGTAAATTATAATTATTAATTGATAAAACTCTTCATGTGGTGAATTGAAGAAAAACTCTTTAGTAGAGTTAATTTATTTATGACACTTGATTATAGTTTTAAGACTAAATTAAGTGTATAATTGAAACTCTTGAGTAGAGTTTTTAATGCCATTTGATGAGGTTTTATTTCACATGGTGAAACTCTTGAGTAGAGTTCTTAATGCCATTTGATGAGGTTTTATTAGAGTCTTAATTAGAGTCTTAAGTCTCTAATTATGTGACTAAGAATAAAAAACTCTTCATCCATCCCCATTGAGATAATCATGATCAACGTGGCAAGTCTATTGAAGTTAAATGCACGAAAACGAGATATGTCATCTAATGTTGAAAGCATTTACGTAGAAATGCACAAATGTAGTTTTGATGACTATAACATATGACAGGAATATATGTTATTATTCATAAGTCTTTGAGAAATATTGTGAGATTTATTATAAAAGACTTAGAATACTGATGGACGTGTAAAGTCTCTACAAATCATCAATGTTGGTTGAACTATATGGAGGATTCGTGATATATTTTGGGAGAGTCACCCAATAAATAGTATCAACAAAATATATACATATCACTTAGGCATATGTGAATGTCATGTCGTCGAGTGTCAATCTAATTGACTTGTTGATGATGAATATGTTCATCAAAGTGACTTATATTAACACTTATGTTTAAGTCCTAAAGAGTCAATGGTGAAGCCTTGGAGATTAAAGGCAAACGAGTCTTGATCCTAATGGATGGAATTAATTATTATTTTGAAGCATTCTTTAAACCAAGGTTTTGGAATGGTAAACAAAATCTCATTTTGTGTCTAAACTAAGACGTGAATGTTAGGAAGAGATAGTGAGTTATCTCTTATGGCTGTGAAGAATCAGAATGAGGCATCTTCTGTTCACATGCTAAGTATTCGTAGTCTAAAGCATGCTAGACTAATACTTGTTAATTTAGATGCTCCATGGAGAATAAATTAACTTTGAACATTCAAACATATGGGAATGGATTTTGTAAAAGCAAATATATAATTCATTTAAAAGGATGACTCGAAAGGACCGAATAAATAGTTCATTGGTTATGATACTATTTAGCTGAATATGAGGAAAACTTATATAGCTCAGATTACGGTTCGTGTGAGAAATATGGGTTGAGTAATATAATGGATGACCTCAATAAACACAAATATATAGATAATCGTTATCTTATCACGGGTGTCTAATGTCATCATGAGTGATATTACTCAAACTCAATCAAAGTGCAAGCAATGTGGGGGGAAAAGCCATTTGAGAAGTTTTCAAATACAAGTCAAACGGATGTGATTTTGGGAAGCACAAATCACACGAACCTAGAACAGACTTGTTATAAGTCAGTCCTAATATGTGGACAAAATTCTTGAGAAGTTCAATGGAAATGACTCTAATGTGGCTAGAACTTTCATTGACACGAGTCAATGTCTAGCTAAGAAACGAGGTGAGCTTGTTAACCAATTAGAGTACTCAAGAATTATTGGCAGGCTGATGTATGCCTGATGTATTTGATAAGTTGTACCAGACCAGACTTAGCAAGCAAGCTTAGTAGATACACGAGCAACCTAAGTTCAATTCATTGGAATTACGTGACACAGGTGCTTTGGTAATTAGGATACATACGAGACTACGGGCTGCAATATAAAATATATCCAACAGTTATTGAAGGTTACTATGATGCGAATTGGATATCTTACACGAATGATTCCAAGGCAACGAGTGGGTATTTGTTCACACTTGGAGGTGCCGCGATAACATGGAAATCATCTAAGCAAATGGTTATTGCTAGATCCATGATGGAATCAAAATTCATCGCTTTGGATAAAGAGGATGAATAGGCAGAATGGCTACGTAGGGATGAGCTCGGGACGGTATCGGTACCGAACCGATACCGATCCCGAAAATACCGATACCGAAAAGTCCAAAAAACCAATACCGATACCGATACCGATTATACCGGTACGGTATCGGTATCGGTACGGTACCGGTGTGGTATCGGTATTTTACCTTAAAATACCGATACCATACCGATCCCGTACCGATACCGATAATACCGAAACCGAAAACCTCTAAATGTGGGTACCGATACCGATACCGAATACCCTCGGTTCGGTATCGGTTCGGTACGGGATCGGTATTTTTTCGGTTCGGGATCGGTTTTCGGAACCGTATGCTCATCCCTATGGCTACGTCAATTTATTAAGGATATACCTAGGTGGCCGAAGCCGGCATTGGCCTAATGCATACGTTGTGATAGTCAATCGGTAATTGGCAGAGCTCATATCACAATGTGTATCATTAAGAATAGGTATATAAGACGTAGGCATGATCGGTACGACAACTAATCTCTATAAGAGTTATCACTATTGACTATGTGAAGTCAAAGGATAACATCGCGGATCCGCTAACAAAAGGCTTAAGCAGAGAGTTAGTTCAGAAGTCGTCAATGGGAATGGGACTAAAGCCCATGAAAGGCTAAGTTTATGCGAAGGAAACCTAACTCAGCTGACTGGAGATCCCAAGATCTGAGTTCAATAGGACAACCTAATTGTATGAACTGGCGAAGGTCACTGTGGGGGGAGAGTTTGTGGAAACCCCACGTTTTAAAAGGGAGTTTACTATAAGATTTGATAAGCTTCCTAGTCCATTCCTAAGAGTGACAAGGTTGAGGTTAAGCTTATGGCTTTTAATGATTTGACTGAGGTAACCAGTCCCAGTAGATCACCTATGTGAGAGAGAAGTGGGGTCGCTTCGAAGGGTATTGTTGGGGCACAATACTTTAGAGCTCTCGCAGAACCAGGCACATGTCCATGACCATAACGGACACAACTATGAGGACTTGACGTTGTCAGGGAGAGTCTTGTGTGAAGCGTATTGTCGTCCACACAAACGGCAGACGAGTTCAAAGACATCGCGTTCTACTCAGAGCTAGTGGGCTAAGTGCGTTTCATAAGCGAAGGTTCAAAGGGTCACACCTACCTATCGTATGCAAAACTCAACTGTTGAAATTTAATCGGAATGAGGTTGTTTCTGAGCATGACTCCTATTCATGTGGGGGTTTGTTCGAAATATGCGTGTTTTGATAAATCTCCATTCATGTGGGGGATTGTTGGAAATAAGGTGAATGTAGATTTAATTATAATTTAGTGAAATTATAATTATTAACTATATTCTTCATGTGGTTAACTCAAGACAAATAAAGATACTTTATGAGGCTTGAATAGAGTTTATGGCTAATAAATAAAATTTAAGTCTCTAATTATGTGAGACTTTTCACTAGCCATAGTTCATGTATACATATGAGTCTTTGTACCTCATTTTGAGACATGAGAAATATACATGAAGAAACTCTTGAAACACATACACTAGAAACACAACTCGAATACATAGCAGTAGCAACCAAGTTCGATTATTTTTCAGGCAAGTGGGATAGTCCGGCAGTGCACCACCACTGTTTCGAACCGGTGTACCCTGGGAACAGACGAAGAATCTGTTTAAGGGAATTGTGTCAAACACAAGCCCGGTTCACTTCTATGATTTCGGTTTTCTGTTATAGTTTATTGCAGCAAGTACAGAGACTCGGAAACACGCGAGCTTCATGTACAAGAGGCGTTGAGGCGATCACAATGTAAGTTTTTCTAACAATTCTCTTTCATTTTTCAACTCGACTCGGCTTGTAAACAAGCCAAACATGAGTAAAGAGTTGCTCGGTTCTGCTCTACCCATGAACAACCCTACAGTATCACATAAGGGGTTTGGAGGGTATGTATGTTTAGAGCATATCCTAAATTAAATCTTAATAATAACTGATTTGAAAATCTGCGAGGACTTTGGAGTTTACACCACTTTATTTGGATTAGGAAAGGTGATTTGAAGTCATGTACAGATTTTTCAGTGTAGGTTTTGAATTTTTGCTCTCCTTTTTAAAAGATGAGCCTGAGCCATGCTAATTAACGCTGAATACGATTGATTTGATGAAATAAAAACAGCCAAATATATTTATTATTGTCGTTTTTTGAACGTGACAATTCACCTAATAACAATTAAAGGTCGATTACTTGAATATGACATATAAAAGGTACAGAAAAAATACATATTATAAAAGATAGCTACAAAAATATTAATCTATATGCACCCTTATATAATAACAACATACATCATTGTCGTGTTTTAGAACATTACAATCCCGGTACTGCTACCAATTAAGCATACTTAATTAACTGCGGGAATTTTCTTCTTATTAATAACCATTGCGCTCTAAAAGCGTGTTGATGATGGAAGAAGCATTTTTTTTTTTTTTTTTATGAATGCAACACCTCTCATGTATATGACAAATGTGAAATTTGCTTAGGGGTATGATAGATACTTTTGCCCCTTACAAAATACTAGTGTCAAGATTTCATGTTAAAGACCTATTCCAATGGACAGTCAAACCCTCTTAACTTCACATAAACATCACATGTGGATCCAAAGCACCATGTGAGAAAATTAAAACGTGTCAAGAGGAAAAATAAATAAAAGATGTACAAATTAAATTTATATTCCTGAAATTCAAGTCGTCTTTTTCAACTTGCATATTTTGCAAGCTAATTGACATACATTTGCCATTACAAAAATTTGACACATATTTGTTAACGTGGGATAACTCAAGGTAGAGGCACATGCATTTTAAATGAGACGTTTCAAGTTCAAATCTGGGCAATAATGTATAGTTTAGGATTATTGGTGTAAATGAGTAACGTTAATCGTTCAAAAAAATTGACATGTCTATGAACAAGTAAATTGCGTGTCGTATTTTAAAATATCATTGACCAGGTTTTGTTTGCATTGCATGTGAACATTTTCAACTCTTGTGAGACTAGTTTGGTTTACATATGTTACTTTTATGCTTTCCGATACCGATATTAGGTGCAAACTATTGTTTATTTTTGTTTTATAATATTCTGAATGTTTTTTCATACTTACCCTTGCGTTTTTAGGCATGATATGTGTTTTTTGAACAACTAATATAACCTTCTATTATTTTCCAAGCTAGCAAATGACTAGCAAAGATTACACCGCATTTCACATCTACCGAACTTACATGATAAACCATAAGGTAATACACAATAAAAAGACATGAAGCAATGCAAAAAGCCTCCATTCTCAGTCCATTCTTGTTGTATCAAACCTCCACCATAAATCCCATTACATCTCTCACATCTTGGACGAGTATTTTACCCATAAAAAGCTCATAATCTTAATACTTAATAAAACATACAAACTTCAAAATATGTTTAAAAAGTTAACTTTGACATGGCAGTTAAAAATTTTGTTGAATTAATTTTTTAAGCATTATTTTCAACCGCGTATTTTTTATTTATAACTAATAAAACATCTACACCAGCGCATCACACCCCGTCTACCAAAAATATTTTGCAGCTGTAGCCTCAGCATCCGTGCATTTTGTGTTCGTTACACTGTTAGCATATAATTTAGATTTATCCTAAGTTAATTATTATTAGGGTGTATTATTATTATAAACATAAGTTTAGTCGGTTATGTGTCAACCGACACAACCATATTGTAACCGTCGTGTCTTATCGGTGGGTATATAAACCCCCGTCCGACAATCATTTGTAAATATCACAAGTTACTTTCATTCCAAATTCTCTCTAATTTCATATCCTGGAACAACCCCTGTGATCATCAACATGGCATCAGAGCCGAAGGTTACCAAATCATGAGCGAAGAACACCAAGTTGATCATACTCTGTTTTTTGACGAACAAACGCAGAAGCGATTTGGATCAAGAAACGTTGATAAAGAACATATTTTTCGATTCAGAAGACAGAAACATACATAACCAAACTCTAAGGATCAAAGAAGTAACCCATAACCGCTTCAAAGAACCAAATCGGAAAAGAAGAAAACTCCGGCGAGTGATTCCGGCGAATCAAAAACACAAACGAACGGTCACAAATCATCGATCAAACGGTTTCAGTCCCTATACCCTGTTTATATAACGCAAATTGAATACATAATTGTTGTTCCTAGAAATCAAAAATCGTGTTTTTGTAATACTCTGTTTTTTCAAAAGTTTTGAAAATAACTTTACAAATATTGTTTCTATCAAAACCCTTTAAGATTTATGGTTTAGAAACAATAATAAAAAAACTTGGTTAAAAAACTTTGTCTCATTCGGATCATAAAAATATAAAGTGGGAAAATGATATTTTAAACAGTTTGACTTTTTAAAAGTCTACATACATATTAGTTTTATAAACAGAAGAGGATCTTGACTTTTTTTTGTAAAGTCACTAAACCATTTTTAAAGAGAAATCAAAACAGTGTTTTTTAGTATTATAACGAAAGTCAATATTGAATTTAAATATCTTACGTTTTTTACAAAGTAATAATTGTTTTGTTTAAAAAAAAAGAACAGAATTTAATGTTTTAAAGAATTATTAAGTTTTGTTATATATTAAAGAAAAAAGGGAATTTAAAATTTTTTCCGAAAGAGAAACGTTTTTTAAAGAAATCAAATTCTTTTAAAGAAAATATATGTTTTAAAAAAAAAATCAATAAAAGAAAGTAAATGATTTAGAAAAAAAAAACAAAAAAAACAAAAGGGAGGAACAGTTCTGATTTGCCTTGCAACCGAAGGACCAGTTCCTAGAACAGTTGGTTTGATTTGCTTGACAACCGGAAAAACCCCGTTATTGGTTTTTATTTGTCCTGCAACCGAAAGCCCCGTTACTGTTCTCGGCACGCAACAATTGGTTTGATTTGTTAGACGACCGAAAGACCCAGTTAGTAGGTTTTGATTCGTCTCACAACCGAAGACCCCGCTATTGTTGTGTTAAAAAAGAATAGTTGGTTTTGATTCGTTATAAACGACCGAAAGACCCCGTTACTATTCTCGGAATTAAGGTTTTGATTCGCTACGCGACCGAAAAACCAGAAAAAGATAATTTGATCCGAAGTCATTCAGGTTGATATCAAATTAATCCAAAGCAAGGTTGATATTGATTTGATCCGAGACTAGCAAAGTTGATATCAAATCAATCCGAAACCAAAGAAGTTAAAGTTACGTCAGTGTATTTACCAATATTGGAAAGAAGATAAAGAAGACGCGAATAATGACTAAGGAAGTCATAAGAGAAGAAGGAACGTCAATGACCTTCCAGTGCCCAACTCTAAGTCCGACAAATTACACTATTTGGGCAGTAAAAGTTAGAGCAATCTTCAACGTACATGGAATTTGGGAAGCAATAGAACCAACAGGTGAAGTCGACGCAAAGAAAAATGCCAAAGCTATTGCTTATCTTTATCAAGCCATGCCAGAAGAACTAGTATTTCAAATCGCTCATCATACAAACGCTAAGGACATTTGGGAAGATTTGAAAGCAAGATATGTAGGAGCAGACAGAGTCAAAGAAGCAAGAATGCAAACACTCGAATCAGACTTTGAAGCTCTAAAGATGAAAGACTCAGAATCACTAGATGATTTTACCGGCAAAATTAGTAAACTTGTCTCACAAGCCAACAACCTTGGATCTACAATTGATAACAAAAGATTAGTAAGGAAACTACTCAGCTCCGTACCAGAAAAGTACATCCAAATTGTTGCTGCAATCGAGCAATTTGCCGATCTTAATACTATGCCATTTCAAGAAGCTATCGGAAGATTAAAGGCATACGAAGAACGCATCAAGAAACCAGAAGAAGGTGAATCACACAGTAAACTCTTATTCACCAAAGAAGATGCTAAAGGAAAATTCAAAGATAAATGTGAACGTTGTGGTCACGCAAATTCAAGTCAAGGACGTAATAAAGTAGAAAATTGGAAGACTTGGAGAAATAAAGACAACAGGAGGTACCAACAAAACAAGAGCTATATAAGATGCTACAATTGCAATGATTTTGGACACCTCAAACACGAATGTCCAAAACTAAAAGAAAAAGAGGAAGCTCATCTAATTCAATGTGAAGAAGTTGGACCAGTAATGCTATAAGCAAGACGCAATGAAGATGATCAAGACCCTACTGCAAAGTATTGAAGATAAATCAAAATTAAGGGGGAGAATGTTAGCATATAATTTAGATTTATCCTAAGTTAATTATTATTAGGGTGTATTATTATTATAAACATAAGTTTAGTCGGTTATGTGTCAACCGACACAACCATATTGTAACCGTCGTGTCTTATCGGTGGGTATATAAACCCCCGTCCGACAATCATTTGTAAATATCACAAGTTAGTTTCATTCCAAATTCTCTCTAATTTCATATCCTGGAACAACCCCTGTGATCATCAACATACACAAGATTAAAATAATAAAAGATGCAGAAAATATACATACAGTAGTATAAGGCGTGTTAAACAAAAATATAATAAGATTTTAAAAATTAATAATTTAACAATTTAAGAAACTTTTGAAGTTTTGTGCCCAAAAAACTCCTTGTTAACTTTACGAAGGCCCATTAACATGGTCTAAATTGAAGATGAGAATTATAATATTGCTACTGGTTGGGAGGTGGAAGAATTCATGAAAGCTGGACGTACTGATGAGATAGATATCTTGGCAAATAGCAAGTTGCCAAGTTTTAGTTCTCCAAAGTGGGAGACAAGAGAGGGCAAATTTGTAATTTCAGTTCAGGTATTGTCAATCAATACAAAAAGCAACAAAATAGTGGAGTGGTATGGTGGTACGGAGTGTCACTGATAGAAGACATATGGTTGAAAGGTCATGGGTTTGATTTTTGAGAGCGTCGGATTTTATCGATTATTCTATTGTCGTGCCTTCGGGCGGGTGGATGGTCGGTTTTCCCTAGAACTGGTGGCTGGTGGGCCAGGGGCTCCGACTGTATGGATAAGAGCCGACTATGGCTCATTTGGCCATTGGAAGCCGCATACATAGTACCTGATTTCTACTTAGTTGTACGTTATAAAAAAGCAACAAAATAATATTGTTCTATTTTGCTGAATCCTATTAGGTTGACCGGAGTGTTACTGGGCGGGTACCCTGCCACGTCAACCACCCGACCACCGACTCTGGAACTTGATGTGCTATCTGTCGAGTACCCGCACACCCCTACCATCATCCCCCACACATCTTTGTGCCGGTCACCCAGAAATAGTATCCATAACCCTCTACCTGATGAGATGGCAACATAGTGGTAATGCGGGTAGGGGTGCCCGCAACCGGTACCCACCTCCACTCCGTCATCTATTAACTCAATAGCTTAGTAGCTTATAAAACAATTATCGATTCAACTATTGTTAGAAAAAATAAGAATGAAGAAATAAACTGGACATGTCAGATTTTTAAGCTATCATTTATTGTTGTTTACCAAGTCACCTTTTTAATATAAAAGATGGCATCTCACTTTTTAAATGCTTGAGATATTAAATTGATTATTAATTTTTTTTTTGTATTAAAGTTTTTAATGATCATATTAGATTTAATGAAACGTCACAAGCACTTGGAATAAATATATATTTTACTTGTAAAAAAGCTCCACGGGTGAAAACTCAGTTTTACTTATTTCTTTTATTAACTCTTTAGCTAGAACTTGTAGTTTTTTTGTAATTTGGTTGTTGTGAAAAGCCCCCCCCAAACGAGCAAGTGTTTTAACACATGAGGAAGCAGTGCCAATCAAAGATTTTCGATGATATTAAATCTCAATTGTTATGTTTATGTGGATTAAGCACAAGTACGTCAAAGTAGGATTCGATCATTTTGGAGAAGTGAGTTGTATCTCTGAGGGAGATTGGGGTGCTCGTTGAGTAAGACACCACCACCCATCACCACGTCACCAACCCGACACTATCAGCCGAAACTAGGTGTGCTTACTGATCGGGTACCCACACTCACAAGTCACAACTCTCTCTCTCTCTCCTTCTCTCTCTCTCTCTCTCTCTCTCTCTCTCTCTCTCTCTCTCTCTCTCTCTCTCTCTCTCTCTCTCTCTCTCTCAAGTCAGTAACAACCGCCTCATCTCCATAACTATGAAGGGTGAGAAGGATACATCATCATCATCATCATCATCATACTCAGTTAATCTCACCAATAGCAAAAGCTAAGGTAGGGTCTGATGAGGGTAAGATGTAGACAACCTTACCTCTAACCCTGCTTCCAGTGAGACCCCTGGCTCGATAGGGGCTTTGTATCAAGCCTTGGACATAAGGCACATAACCCTTAGCAATCGGGACAAACCCGATTGGTGCATGTATCGAATGGTGAGAAGGATACAAAAAACACAATAGATCACGAAGTATCACAGGGAGCTACAAATATAACATAATGCCGAAAAATATAACACAATGCTAAAGAAAAAAGACATAATGAATCATAAAAATGACACTATGATGGAAATAAGAAAAAGACACAATGCGACCTATGGTTGTAAACGAACCAAACGAACACGAACAAGGCTTTGTTCATGTTCGTTTGTTAAGGAAATAATGTGTTCACGAACTGTTCATAAACATTTACCAAAAGAGATTTTCGTCGTGTTTGTTTGTTAAGGAAATGAACATGTTCGTGTTTTCTTGTGTTTACTTGTTAAATTTGGGCGTTGGGAAAAAAACGAACACATACAAACACAAATGAACATAAACAAACGTAAACATGCACTAATGAATAAAACCGAGCACAAACTAACACATAGTAAATTCCAAATAAAATCAACATTTTTTGTCATAAACATTGTCTGCCCAAATACTAATTACCCAATTACCAAATTATACTTGACATAATCTTGTTCACATGCATGATGTCTCGTAGAAACACAAAATTATTATATTAAAGTTGAAATCCTTGTTTAATCCATCTAAAATAATAGCTAATCAAAAGAGGTAAAGTAATATTAATATGTGATACACTAATATATATTAACTACTCTACCACTAGGAAAATTGAAGTACTTAAAAAAGAAATAAAAAGTTAAAAACCTAATAAACTATCGAACACAAAAAAAACATAAACGAACAAGTTACAGAACGTTCACAAACATAAATGAACGAACAGGACCTCTGTTCATGTTCGTTTGTTTAACTAAACGAACAAAATTTATTGTTTGTGTTCGTTCATTTATTAAATAAACGAACACAAACGAGCTTCTCGCCGAACAGTTCACGAACTGTTTGCTGAACGTTTGGTTTGTTTACAGCCCTAATGCTACATAAAAGACACAATCATATAACGTAAATTCTAAAAATTAGTAGCTAAAATCAAAAAATGCGAAAACCTAAAAACTAAGATCGTAGACTTCGATAAGACGGTTCCAATGCCACTTAAATGAGTTTAATCGGAGTCTATTTGATACCTTTCCTACGACTTCCTATTTTGCTTTCACTGCGTATTTGATCCTAACCTTTTCTTAATTAAAAAAAAATTGATATGTTATATGATTAACAATATCTAGGGCTGAGCAACAATTGAATCGTTAACTGGAACCAAACCGAAAAAAGAGGAAACGAACCGAAATCAATTAAATCGAAACGAGCTTTTCATGTATTCATATATATTTTTAGCTTTTATACCTCCACTTCGTTAATTTATACCTTAATTTCATATACTACTAAGCAAATATTTTACCCGAAGTTTGGTTTGATTATTAATCAAATTAATTGATGCGAACTGAAAAAAATACAATCTAACCAAATGCACCGAACGAATTACTCGAGTGGTTAATAAGATCAACCAACCAATGACTTCAGTTTTGATTGAGACTGATAACCAAATTAAAACCGAACCATGCCACATGCTTCTCTTAATCATGACATCCCAATGCGTAACAACAATACATCATACATGACCAAATGTAATCATGTATATAGAACTTGAGATGAACACAACCTCTATTATTGCTTTGAAAATGTTGTCTTTCTTTTAAAAAATCAATTATCAAATTCAATGATTTCACAAAATACTCATTGTGATGTGATTATTCATTTTAAAATCACGTGAAATTGATAACTCTCGTCAAGCTAAGCACGTCAATTATTTATGCATTATTGGTCATGTTTGACGTATTTAGGTTTGCTCTTGAGAATTCATGTTAATAGTCATAGTGTCAATTTCACGCTTGGATAGCACCCATGGGTATTTGTTCAATAAACTTTGGATTTTTACGCATTAATATCGGTTTTTGGGGTTTGGGCAATTTTAACCTAGGTTACTTATTGATATGCGTTTTACCATATACACAGAATATTTATTACTTATGAGGCCAATCCTCTTATGGTGGAGTTGATAGAATTGAATCCCCTTTTCTTGTTCTCATTCATTCTCAATCATATATAATACATGGGATCCTATCTATATGGAAAGGATACAAATTTTAAATACATAAGAGATATACACAATAATAATTATCTATACAATATTAATTATCTATTACACCCCCGCAGTCGAAGCGGGAGGTGACCGGATGCTGAGACTGTCTCTGAAATCTTCAAATAAGATGCGAGGTAGACCTTTCGTGAATATATCTGCAATCTGATAACGAGAGGGGACATGAAGCACCCTGACGTGTCCCCGTTGAACCTGTTCAGGAACAAAATGGATGTCTAACTCGATGTGTTTGGTGCGCTGATATTGCACCGGATTCCCCGACAAATATATGGCACTCACATTGTCACAATAAACGAGGGTCGCACGAGATAGGGGGTGGTGCAACTCGAGAAGAAGATTCCGTATCCAGCAAATTTCGGCCACCACGTTAGCAACGCCTCGGTATTCAGCTTCGGCGCTAGATCTGGACACTGTGCTCTGTCGCTTAGACGACCAAGAGATGAGGTTATCGCCGAAGTAAATGCAATAGCCACTAGTAGAACGCCTGGTATCAGGGCAGCCGGCCCAGTCAGCATCAGTATAGGAAATCAAAGACTGAGAATCACCACCGTGAATAGTGAGACCGAGCGTAGAAGTGCCTTTCAAGTACCGAATGATGCGCTTAAGTGCGTTCCAGTGATCAAGACGAGGAGAGTGCATGTGCATGCAAATCTGCTGAACAGCATATGAGATATCAGGTCTCGTGAAAGTAAGATACTGAAGCGCCCCAGCGAGACTCTGATATAGAGTGGGGTCATGAAATAGAGCACTGGTGTGGTCACTGAGTTTGCCATTAGTGTCGACAGGGGTAGACACAGGATTGCACGACTGCATACCGGCACGTGCAATGATATCAGTCGCATAGGACTGCTGAGAGAGAAACATGGTGTCCTTCTGACGAGAGACGGAGATACCCAGAAAGTAGCTGAGAGGGCCAAGGTCTTTCATAGCAAATTCTTTTGACAACTGTGCCATGAGAGAGTGTCGAAGCTTGTCAGAAGAGGTGACCAAAAGGATGTCATCAACATAGAGAAGAAGATAAGCTGTATGGGGACCCTGGTGAAAAGTAAATAAAGAGGCATCGCTCTTGCTGTGACTGAACCCCATAGATAATACAAAATCTGTAAAGCATTGGTACCATGCTCGTGGGGCTTGTTTGAGACCATAGAGAGACTTCTTGAGCAAGCAGACATGATCTGGAAACTGTTTATCACGGAACCCCATCGGCTGATACATATATACTGTCTCATTTAAATTCCCATGTAAAAAGGCATTGGTGACGTCCAGCTGATGGATGGACCAATGCTTGGAGAGAGCAATGGAAAGTACAGTGCGTATAGTGGCCGGTTTAACAACCGGACTAAAAGTCTCTCCACAATCGATGCCTACCTGCTGGGAGCGACCATCACAAACCAATCTGGCCTTATACCGTTCCAATGAACCATCCGACCGGTGTTTATGTTTAAACAACCACATACTACGAATAACATTCATGTCCGGATG
This sequence comes from Ambrosia artemisiifolia, assembly GCA_032199755.1. Lineage (NCBI taxonomy): Eukaryota > Viridiplantae > Streptophyta > Magnoliopsida > Asterales > Asteraceae > Ambrosia > Ambrosia artemisiifolia. The sequence goes on from CM063527.1 coordinate 42,677,334, forward strand.
TCGAGGCACTAATTCCCAAGTCCTGTTTCTAACAAGTGCATCGTACTCAGTAGTCATGGCGGAATACCATTCCGGGATAGACAAGGCATCAACAGGGTTTTTGGGAACAGGGACGATGGTAGTGGTAGTGGTGGTGTTAAGGTTAAAGGGTTGTTTTGGTTTAAATATACCGCTCATAGAACGGGTATGCATGGACCGGGTCGGTGGAGGAGGGGTTGGCAGGATTGGGGATGAGTCGGTAGTGGGCTGAGGTTGGCTAAGGGGCGGTGTGGGCTGGTCACAATGTACTGGGCTTGGGTTTGTGGGATTGGACGTTGGGATGGTGGGGCTGGTCGTAGGGGTTGTTACAGGTGGGGATTGGGCCTGGTTAGTGTTTGGGCTTGGAAAGAGGTGGGGGGTTTTGGGCCGTGGACAGTGGGGTGGGATTGGTGGTGCCGTGGATGTGGGGTAAGATGTGGTGGGGAAAGTGGGTGTCTAAAAAGGTGTAGGTAGGTGAGGGTGCGATTGATTGTTTAAATGGGAAAGTTGTTTCGTCGAAAGCAACGTGTCTGCAAATATAGACCTGTTTGGTTTGCAAGTCAAGGCATCGGTACCCCCTATGGGAGGGAGGATAACCGAGAAAGACGCAAGGGTTAGCACGGTTTTCCAGTTTGTGAATGGTGGTAGAGGGAGTGAGAGGGTAACAAAGACAACCGAAGACCCGAAGGTGGTCGTAACTGGGTGTGGAATGGTATAAAATTTCGGTAGGCGTTTTATGGTTGGTGGCTTTATTGGGAAGGATGTTGAGTAGATATGTTGCGGTTTCAAGGGCAAAGTGCCAAAGATAAGTGGGTAATGATGCATGGGCCATAAGGGTGCGGGTGACATTATTGATGGTATGGATTTTCCTTTCGGCTTTTCCGTTTTGGGAAGATGTGTAAGGGCATGATAAACGGTAAAGAATGCCATTGGTAATGAAAATTTTTTGAAAAGAATTGTTAACATACTCACCACCATTATCACATTGAAAAGTTTTAATTGTATGCTCAAATTGGGTTTTAATGGTGGAAGCAAATTGAACAAAGGCATTAAAAACGTTTGATTTATGTGAGAGAGGATATGTCCACAAAAAATTAGAATAATCATCTAAAAATAAGACATAACATTTATGGCCAGAGGAGCTAATTATAGGAGAAGTCCATACATCACTATGAATTATATCAAAAGGTTGAAACACGCAATTATTAGAAGAAAAGAAAGGTAACCGAATACTTTTGCCAAAAACACATGAGTCACATACATGTTTATTAAAATGACTAAACGAAATAGAAGTATTATTTTTAATAGAATTCAAAGAAGAACGTCCTGGATGTCCAAGGCGTTGGTGCCAGAGATCCGCAGAGATGGCAGCAAAGGCTGTGGGAGAGGATGAGGAGGACCCGAGCACCAGAGGGTAGAGTTCACCGCTGCTGTTGCATCGCAGGAGCGGGGCCCGCGTCTTGAGGTCCTTCACAAGAAAACCAAACGGATCAAATTCAACAGACACGGAGTTATCCCTAGTAAAGCGACGAACGGAAATAAGGTTTTTAATTAATTTAGGTGAGTAAAGTACGTTTTTAAGGACAAAGGGTGGGAAGGGTTTGGGAAGGTATTTTGTGCCTTGTCCTATAACCGGAATAGTTTGACCATTACCTACTATAATATTTTGAGGAATGCACATATTAGAAAAAGAATGGAAATCACCTGAATCATGCGACATGGTTGAGGAGGCACCAGTGTCCATATATTGAGCCGGGTCTGGTTATGGGAGGTGGGGAGTTCGAGTCCTACCGGCACCAAAATGTTGCTGGTGGGTCGTGTTTTACCTCAGTGGGCCTTCGGGCGGCGGGTTTTCCTCGAGAACTGGTGTGAAATTAATGGTAGACCCGGGTTACTCTCGGAGTACTTCTTTATCCAATGGGTACTTCAATAGTGCTCAGGATTGATTTGTTGGCCGTTAAAAAAAAACTTATGAGGGCTTGTGGATAGAAGGATTTTGATTCTTGATCTAATAAGATTCTTTTAACAATGTTAACAATGCATACTATTAGTCCAGGAGTATTGATGATGTCTACCCATTAATCAACTATTATACGATGCCCGTTAAAAAGAAAGAAAAGAACTACTATATGTTGACCGATCATATATGTGTTTTTTAAATGGATTCACCTATGTAGTACTTGTCGACTTGAACTCGTTACATTTTAATAGAAATAAATATCAAGGGTTATGATCAAATACACAGTGAAAGAAAAATAGAAAGTCGTAGGAAGGGTATCAAATGGAATCTGATTGACCTTATTAAAGCGGCATTGGAAACGTTTCATCGAACCCTACAATCTTAGATTTTAGGTTTTTGCTTTTTTGGATTTTTAGCGTGTAGTTTTTAAAATTTGCGTTACATCATTATGTCTTTTATGTAGTATTACATCTTTTTCTTATTTTATTCATTGTGTCTTTTTTGCGATTCATTGTGTCTTTTTTCTTTAGCATTGTGTTATATTTTTTGGTTCATTGTATCATATTTCGTGATCTTTTTTTATTCCTTTCACCCTTCTTATTTTCGTTACACTTTATAGGATAAATTCACCCTAACATCAATACGAGTGGGCTAAGAGGCCATCAACAAGTTGAGTTAACTTTGTTGACTAATCACACACACATATACATATGGATGATACGAGAAGTCTATGGACGCAAGGTGAGTTCAACATGATTTACAAATTAAAGAGGACGTATTAAATTCTTCAAATCCTCAAATCTTATGTTCTCAAAATTTGTTCACAATACATCCAACATTATCTACCATTTTACATAAAAACAACAGTTGAATTTTTTCCCAACTATTAATTCAAAACTCTGCATTAGTGACCAATGATATAATAGAACAAAATGTGATTTTTTAGTCTTGTTCTAAGTTCATATGTGATATCCAAACGTATGTAATTTGTGTGTATTTGTTTCTTTATCAAGTCCATAAGGTTAATATGTGTTATTAAGAATTATATCATGTACTTATGATCGAATTAGAAAAATAAAACTTAAGGACGAAACCATTTTAATAAAAGGATTTAAAGTATGTTTGGCTAAAAAAATGGATGACGTAATAAAATGGAATGCTTGTGTGTATTCTACTATTCTATGTATTATCATGTTGGTTAAAATGTGAGAAAAAACTGTTTAAAGTTCAAACCATCTAAGATTATTCATGTAAGACAAAAATGTGACTTTCACACCAATATCACGCAGTGGCGGATACAGAAAATTTTTGTACGGGGGGCACAATACGGGTTGGTTTAAAATGGGTAAAAAAGACGATAAATAACTTAGTTTATTGAATATTTTAATGTAATAACGACATACATCGATTACATTGTCCTCAACATGTTTTCTTCTTTTGAAATCGCTCAATTACATCTTCATTAGTAAAATTGAGAAGTTCATTAACTTCTACAACGCATATTAAACAGGCGTTCAAGAAATTATCATTAATACTATTGCGCAAACATGAATAATGTTATATATAATTAAAATTTTATATGTTTAGCCATCTTTTAATAATGCAAAAGGCTATATGTTAGATTCCCTAGCACCCTTAAACATCAAATTTCCTGTTACACCACAGTACCATCACACAATTGTTTACTATGTTAATATTGGTACCCCATACACTCACACCTAAGCAATTGTTAATTTTTGTTGACTTTAGCATTTTGATTTCAAACTTCAGAGTTCACCCACCCCCTTCAATCTACCCATTCTCTCTCTGTCAACCACCGAAAACAACCATTATCCACCACCTTTCGTTCCCTTCTCGCCACCACAGCACAGCCATCTAGCTGCCGCCACCACCACCACAACACAACACAACAGGGCACAACCACCTAACGGCTAGGGAGCTACCTGCTCACCGCCACCACCGAGCTGGGCACTGGGCTTTTCAACTGTGGGCACCGGCCTTTCAAATGGGTGGGCACCGGCCTTTCAAATGGGTGGGCACCGGCCTTTCTAATGGGTGGGCACCAGACTTTTCAGCTAGTAAACATAAAGAAAACACGGATCTTACAGTGGGCACCGGCCCACCGTCTAATGTGGGTGGCTCCGCCACTGATATCACGTATACATAAACTCTCATTATCTTCTAATCAAAATATAAGACAAAATTACAGAAATCAACCTTTATGCTTCATTAAAATTACAGGTTACAACATTTTATGTTTAATTTGTACGAAGATCAACCTTTTATTATGGTTTTTCAAGCAGGTTTCAACCTTTAGCATTAACCCAGTTAAGTTTTATAGTTAACTCCCCTCACAAGCAACTATGCAAGTCATGTGAGGGTATAATATTCATAATGATATTATTATTATTATTATTATTATTATTATTATTATTATTATTATTATTATTATTATTATTATTATTTTATGATACTGTGGGCCCCGCCCCTTCTTCCCTCACTTCATTTTTGGTAATCAACCGACAATCACCTGTCCACCGTCATTACACTATGAACCACCACTATTTACCTACAACAACTGGTCCAACGTCGTCATACATCATCACCACCCGTTTTAGAAAAAAGGACACCACAACTTTTATATTTGGAATCGAATAAGGTTTCAAACGTAAAAAGTAAACACACACACACACACACACTCCAATCAGATCCAATTGGATGCAAGACAACTACAGTTTCAGACTCACATTTATCCTTATACTATTGTAGAAGATGGGATCTAACTTGTTGGCCACCACGAACATTATCCAGTCATCGGCGTTGGTTTCAGATTGGAATATAATTGGGTGACCACCCGTCACCATAATCAAGCAACGAGGTTGAACCCTCTGCCCAACTCCCATCCCTCCCTATACCGATCTCATTATCCGATGAGAATTTTGGTATCATTGTTCTTTTTCTTCGTTTTACGCCAGAGGTTTGTATAAACGGTGGATTGTTGTTTCACCAGATGTTTGTAGATGAACGAAAAAAATGAAGGTGGCATGGGTGGGAGGTGGGAAGAAGTTGGCGTGATGTCGGAGGTCGACAGAGTGCCGGTGAAGCTGGTGGAGTGGAAACAATGGAGAGGATAAGTGGGGTGGGGCGTTTTATGTTAAAAAATAGTGGGCCCCACTCAAGTTTGTTAAACTTCAATTATATATTTTGTATTTTATTGAAAAATAAATAAATATTATTAAAAAGACCAAAATACCCTCGCATGACTTGCATGTGAGGGGAGTTAATGGTGAAACTTAACTAGGCTAGTGCTAAAGGTTGAAACTTGCCTGAAAAACCAGTGGCGAAGCTTGACCCGAAGGTTCGGGGGATCGGAAATCACCGGGGGTCGGAAGTCACTAGTTTCGGGGGGTCGAAAACCAGTTTCGGGGGGTCGAAACCCTATATTTTCAAAATTTTCTATACGAATACTATATAATCGGAACTTCTGCTAGAAATTTCGGGGGGGTCGGCCGCCCCCTCCCGCCCCAACAATGCTGCGCCCCTGTGAAAAACCATAGTAAAAGGTTGTTCTCCGTGCAAATTAAACATAAAGGTTGAAACCTACAGTTTTGATGAAACATAAAGGTTAATTTATGTAATTTTGTTAAAATATAATCATCTTCTAATCCAAAAGATAGAAAGAAAACAGAAAAAATTTATTGGTGTGAATTATGTGGCCCCCACCACTCACAACCCTTTACACCTACTAAGAGGCTGACAAGGCTTGCATAGTGTCTTGTTTTAGCGGAGGAGAGGTGGTGTTAGGGATGCCATCCAGCTACGATGGCCAGGGGTGTTACCCCTACACACCTAGCCTTATCACGTATGCTTCGTAAGTCTTCACTATCTACCACCCATTTAGATATATTTTAATCTAATAAATTAAAAAAAAACAAAAAAGGAGAGAAAAGGTTTATATGTCAGATCTTTGATTATGATACTCCTTTACTCTTTAATCTCGTTACACAACTCCAAACAGCTCTTTTTTTTACTTCTATAATCACCAAATTTCATCCTCTAGGGTTTTCATTTGTCATGTTATACTGATAAGAAATTCCTAGAGTTTTGAGTCGAGTATGGCTCGTACAATCATTAAAGAGTATGGGGCGTACTCTTTTCTTGATGCGCTCAATTTTCTATCAATTTCTAGTACGAGCCGTACCTACGTATGTGAGTACGAGCCGCACTTGAATCTTTATATAACCTTTTAAGTATTCTTCCACTATGCTTGTTTTTCATGTGAAAATCTTTCATTTGCCTTCCAAGACCCGTGAAGCACCAAAATATAAACAATTAACTAATTTTTTTTTTTGTAAATTTGCAATATACAACTAGAAATATAGGGATTATGCATTGAATTACATGTAGGTGGTCTTTTAGATACATCAAATAGCAAGACGAAAGAAGAACCTAGGGTTCTACAACTGTGATAAGATTGGACACTATTCAAGCAAATGCAAATCTTAGAGTAAAGATAGAGAAAAAATGATTTTGATAAAGATAGAAGATGTAGGTGATCTTATGCTCAACAAATAAAGTAATTTTGAATGAAGAAAGCGTTATCCCTCTTTTTCGAGTAAGGTGGAATTTGGTGAATGGCTCCATTGGCCTGGAGACATTCTATAGCTAACATTATATTACAAATTCGACTAATGCCTAGCCTTATTACACAAAAACAATGCAAACGACATATACAACCTATCATGTAGCTAGGGGCATACATTATATGCATTTACGGTATTATTATTGATAAGAGTCCCGTGATTTTGTTTTAGATTCATTATTATTCTTCTTCACTGTATCTTCTTATTTAATAGGCTGTTTAGGATAGAACTATGGCAGCATCATTGACTTCATGTTTGTTTATGAAGGGACAATATTGTACAGTAAAGATGGATGTGGTAAATGAATGAGTGTATGGAAATTAGTGTACACCACTTTTGTTATGCATAGCTTCAATTGACTTGAGTACGTTAATGATCCAAATTCATATTCATATTTACTCTTTAGATCTTGTTTATGCAATTCTCTCTTTTTGAAAATACTTTACATGATCTCTCTAAGTATGAATAAGAAAATTTTTGTATCATAGACATAAAATAATCAATTATTTCCTTTTTAATTTGTGGGTGTAGTAGGCTAGTAGCTATTTTGTGAAAGAACAATGGTATATGAGATAAAACGAAAATATTCTCTTTAAGTTGGATTAAAACATATGATAATATGATAAATTCAGTAAAAAATATTAAATGAATCAAACCATATATAGACTAATGTTTATAGACCTAGAAGTCTACTTTCTTTTTTTCACCCACCCATCCATCATCTTTAAAGTGTCTTGTCAAACCTTTCCCATTTCCACAAAAGCCCTAATTTCAAAACTATTTTTTGGACACATTGCACATCACTTATCCATACTTCTCTCTCAAGTACTTGCAGTTGCATACCCTTTTCTAGTTAAAAATAATGATCAAATCTAACTCCTCCTCATTCAAGATTTCTAGTTTTCTACCAATCTTTTTTAACAACAAAACTTGCAAAATCAAAACAAGTCACTTCACTTGATCCTCCATTCTTTTCTACCTCTTTTCATCCTTTTAACATTCATCCATCACATATCTTGAAATCTTGTTCCACACCCCCATATCATCTCCTTCATTCTCATCCATAACCATTTACCCACTTCAATAATCTTCAAAAAAAAAAAAAAAACCCTAGCCAACACAACACAACACACATCCACAATTAGGGTTTGTCATATCTTCAACATATTACTTAGATCTCTTTCATTTTATCCTTAATTACACACAAAACATGGATAAATACCACTCTTTTACCATGAATGAAGTTGTTCCACAACTACAAGAACTTGACTCAACCATCACTACAAACTATAGCACAAACATGTTATCCCAAATATCATCATCATCTTCAACCTCTTCAACCACCACCACCAATCTCAGCCGTTACGAGAACCAAAAACGCCGTGACTGGAACACCTTCGGGCAGTACCTCCGTAACCACCGGCCACCGTTAACTCTTTCACGGTGCTCGGGTGCACATGTCCTTGAGTTTTTAAGATACCTTGACCAATTCGGTAAAACAAAAGTCCACACACAACTTTGTCCATTCTTTGGTCACCCAAACCCTCCTGCCCTATGCCCGTGTCCTCTTAGGCAAGCTTGGGGCAGCCTTGATGCTCTTATTGGTCGGCTTCGGGCAGCTTTTGAGGAGAACGGTGGGCAGCCGGAGACTAACCCGTTTGGTACTCGAGCTGTTAGGCTTTATCTACGTGAAGTTAGGGACTCTCAAGCTAAAGCTAGAGGGATAAGTTATGAGAAGAAGAAGAGAAAACGACCACCACAGATGCCAACAACGCCACCACCACCACCACCACCGGAGCTTTCTTGATGGATCAAGTTAGATGTTTTCTTGTTGTCATAATAAGTATAAAAGATTCTAGTTGACTAGTTAATATATAGTTAATGCCCTTTGTTAAGTTAGTTAATGGGTATATAACTATATGTTTTTAAATATTGAAGTCTCAAGTTTCTTGAAAATGGTTTCATCCCCTAAAATTTTAAGATTATTATTGTTGTTCTTATTATTATTATTATTATTATTGTTATGTTTTTTCTAGTCATAAGAAGAGAAAATATTCTACTCAACTAATTTAATAATTAATTGTTAATATCCATAGTCAAATTAATTCATTGGTATAAAACTTTGTATTTTAAATATAGTAACTCGGTGTCCAGTTTTTTGAACATGTTTGATTTTGTTGGTATTATGATGATATGATGATTCAAATTATAAATTGATGACTGTGATTGACAGAAAAAAATAAGGGAAAAGAAAGGGAAGGCAGTGATTTCAGTGGTAGTTTAGTTGCTATCACTGTCTACTAGTTGATCATATAAAATAATCTTCCAGATGATATATAAGTGGGATTTTGTTGCTTTTTGTTGATCTTACGTTTGTAGTGCAAGCAGGTATAATAGTAATTAATTAAACTGCAAGTTTGTGATTTTTAAGTATTTTTCTTAACGTTTGTAGGTTTTATGCACCAGATATATACTAATATAAATATATTATGTTATTAATGTTAAACTATTTGTTACACCTGGGGTTGGAGAAGAATCAAATTTGGATTTGTAAATAGGCGAAATTACTTTTAGTTAAATATCTAAAAAACAATTTAATAATTAATGTAAATAACATTATAGAATAGCATTTACTTGTTTTTTTCGAACTGCATTATAGGATATCATATGGAAGGATGTTAGCATATAATTTAGATTTATCCTAAGTTAATTATTATTAGGGTGTATTATTATTATAAACATAAGTTTAGTCGGTTATGTGTCAACCGACACAACCATATTGTAACCGTCGTGTCTTATCGGTGGGTATATAAACCCTCATCCGACAATCATTTGTAAATATCACAAGTTAGTTTCATTCCAAATTCTCTCTAATTTCATATCCTGGAACGACCCCTGTGATCATCAACAAAGTATGATTCTCTAAACAGGGCCAGATTCGAACAAAGGACTTATGCTTAGATTGGTTATTAGGTATACAATTTCTCACAGAACACTGTTATGTTTGCATTTACTAATTACTAGCTATATATCTATTACTATGATCTTGTTAGCTGTTAGTTTCATTTATTAGAATGTGGTGAGGTTTTTATTAATGTTAATTAATATAAGATAGATATTTGTGTTTACTTAACATGTTTTGTTACCTTGATTAAGTTAGACATGTTTGGTCCTTGTGTGTTAATCATGACTAATTAGGCGGCCGTCCTGCATCATAATACATAGATCTTGGGTTTGACATCTACTGTATGTATCACTTTGTGGTTTACACAATATACATATCTTCAAGCCGCTCGAGGAATGCTTGATGCGTCATGCGTTGAAGGGTACCTTTTACATTAGACTGGTTTAGTATATGATGAAGTATCAATATAATTAAGTTTAAAGGTTATATAGCATCTTTTTGTTATAAATAAAAAAAAAAAACATTTTAAAGACATGTGAGAAAGTCACAAGTCAATAGTGTTTGTTTGGAGGTGGCTGAGTTTAGATATAGTCTCATCTGTATTATTTAAGGTTCTAGAAGTATATATTTAGTAAAATTATATAATGCCTCTAAAGGCCTTATTGACATGCATGATAGTATTACAAATTTACAAGTTAATAAGTTTTGTCTATTCTTGAAAGTACTAAATTGGAAATCTAAGATGTAAAGGGAATTGGTATATATACTAGTAAATGTAAATAGAACTAAAGATGTGGAGCTATACACTACATTCATGTTACAGTAACATGACAATAAAACTGCACATGGTAAATTCCTATAAATAGAGGTAAAATGTTAAACACTTGTAACGGTTTTAATATATTTAATTAAATATCTGTTTAATTGTATTTATTTTATCATGCTAACCTCCTTTTTCATACCACATTTATAATTAATTTTAGCTTATAGGTGCGTGTTTAAATTACTGGAATTTGCTTGCCGTGTCCTATATTTACTTGGATCGTATTTGTATATGGTCTTTTGTTTTTTAAATGAAATAAAAAATTATATCCTTAAAAAATGAATATTGAATGGTATAATTTTCTGATAACACGTTTAATTAGTGTACAACTGAACAATTATTTGAAACTTACACATCTATAAATGTGTAACAACGCTTTAACTAAAAACTGAAAAAACTATCACCTAGGTAGGGGTGCACTGTCCACTAATTTTTTTTTTAATAGTGTGTAGTAATTTAATTAAAACAAAACAATATATTATGTCGGTATATTGGTTTAGTTCGTTACAACATCAACTCTAACCTACTTATGACGGTTTCTATGGCATTTAGAAAAGTATTACGCTGAGAAAAAAACTAAGAAAGCAACAAAAAGAAAACAATATTTAAATTGAGGTGCTAAACATGTCATTACCACAGTTATCAACCGTGTGATAAATTCATTAAACATCAAGGGTATGAAAGAAAACTATATACTTATATAAAAAAAAACCTTGGATAGCATTCTTGTAAATCTTACAAAAACTAATAATTAAAAAAAAAGAAGGTTTATCTTAACTACTATTGCTAAGACACCCTTAAATGTTATAATATAATGTCGTTCAGCTGGTATTGCTTTGGTTTGTACTAGTACCTGTATATAGTATAGTCTACGATCCCAAAAAATATCTTATTTGGAATCAAACTTTGTTTTCAGTATTGCTTATATTGGAATGTTGAGAAATTTTTTTAGGGCCTTTTTTTAACAGAACTGCACATTTAGTTTTCTAGAATGGTTAATGCAACCTTTAGAGAAAAATATAAATATTAAAAAGTTAAATGAGTTGTTAAAGTCGTATATTATTTATAATCAACTTTGTTTTAAACGAAATTTATATTGGTACTTCGACATAAAACATTAATACATATGCATATTGAAGTTAATGAGCATATGTTATTGGAGAAAATTCATAGCAATAAAAAATAGATGCTAAATACTATTAGAAAACTAGGTTACAATCCCAAGTATTACACAGGTTGATACATGTAATGTTATATAATAATAAAAAAACATGTTTAAAAAATAACAGAAACATTGCACTATTGAATAAACCGATATATTACGGAGTATAAAAATATAATAAAATATAATGCAATTTATTGACATATACAATCATGTATTTACATAAATAAACATTGATGTGGTAGTTTTAAATTTTGCAATTTTATTTTTGAAACATTATTTCTTCCAATGTTTTTATTATTTAACATATTGTATATCTATAATCTATAATCTATAATCTATAACTTATAATAAAAGAATTGAACTTTGATGATGTGGCATTCAATGGAGGCCTCAACTCCTCATTGAATGTGCCACATGGCATCATGTAGGATTTTTTTTTAATTTTTGAGTTTTTTTTAATAAATCTATATATATTATAATTATTTTAGGAAAAGATAAGAATTTAAAAACAAAATTAAATTTTCTCTCTAATGTTTCCTCCCATAACTTTTAAACGTTAATATCTTTTATATACGAGATTTTTTAAAGAAAAAAATTACGCCAAATTAACGAGCGTTTTATTATCTTTCCAACAAGTACCATAGTGCTATATAAAAAACGGAGAAAAAAATAACTATTTTTGTGGGGTTTTGTTTTCAAATATATTTTACTCTACTAATAAATCACAAACGATAAACATAACTTCATAGGCAGAGATTCTTTTTTTTTATATTTGAATATGTAACTTATGGCAGAAATTTGTTTAAAATAAATAAATATTATTATTATTATTATTATTATTATTATTATTATTATTCATTAATCATGTATTGGCAATGCATTAATTATGTTGTCATATTAGATATTTTATTATGTTATATTAGATATTTTAACCCCGGGACGCTCCCAGGATAAAAGCTAGTTTACCATAACTAAATTTTGTTTAGTTTTATTGAATGAATGACATAGACATGTGTTTATTTTGCGCAGTGTCATTTTTTAGATTGCATACCTATATAACGTGTGCAGATTTTGTTAAATATATTAGGATTGAACAAACCAGCACACAATATCATTTAACATTAAAAAATCAACTTCCAAGCAAGATACTAGAAAAGAAGGTCCAAAATAAAACCATTGTCTACAAACAAAACAATCAAAACAAATTTACATAATATTTCAACCATTTATTTAACGTTGAACTTTTCCATCTCGCCCGAATCTTCAAATTAAGATACGTGTTTTCTTTTATTTCCTCAACTATCCTTGTCACGAAACTAGATTAACCATCAAAATCCTTTTTGTTTCTATCTCCTCATATAGTCCATAAGGACGATAACGTCGTCATGATAACTAAGAGTATAACCTTTTTATGTTTGGCAGGGAATTGTAGCTCCTTTAGTAACCCTAAACAAGCCTTTAATCGTATCTGCTTTGCCCTCGATGGATTGCCCATCCAGAAGCTTACGAATTTGTTTTTAGTTGCCCTAGTGGAGACTTCTCAGGATGTCACTCATCCTGGTACTACTCCCAACTGAGCACGCTTAATGGTGGAATTTTCATGTGCTCCACAACCTATCTAACCCAAAACGCGTTGTTGATTTAAGTGGCATGCCATGTATTATGAACCAAGAATCTCTCATTTCCAGGACCAATGTCGGATTTGTATATGGTGTTACGAAAAATCCTTGGATAGGAGAGATCTTTGGTTCATAAGTAGTCCAACGAACTTGCGTTTTGGGCTTTGTTGGGCTGTTGAGCACATGAAAACACCACAGTTAAGCATGCTTAGGTGGGAGTAGTACCAGGGTAGGTGGCCTCCTGTGAAGTCTCACTCGAGCAAGAAAAAAAGTAGTGAGCTCATAGATAAGCAAAATATCGGTGGCGGGAGGGGGGTATAAATGATGAAAATGGTATCAGAGCTACTCATGTACCGTTCGGGATGGTTGAGAAAAACTCATCGATCGTGGACGATGAGTCTCTAAGGGGGTGATTGTAACGATATACCGACTACTGAGAAATGAACATGGACCATAAAACATGGCACACCTCTTAATTACCAACACGTTTTGAGTTTAGTTAGCTGTGGAGCACATGAAAACATCACATTTAAGCGTGCTTAGGTGGGAGTAGTACTAGGATGTGTGACCTTCTGGGAAGTCTCCACCGGGGCAACTAAACCTGACAGTATTGGTCGTTAGAGGGGCCGGATCATACACATGGTATCAGAGCTAAACCCATGTTGTTCGGGATGGTGGGGTGGACCTCATAGAGTGTAGGACCGTGATTCTATAAGATTTGATGATATCACGTGCGTATCCAGATCAAATGCGGAACCAATGATCCAGTTAGTTGTTATAGGTGTTTGATAAAGGTTAGAATGATATGGAAATGATAGAAACACACATACAATATCACACACACAAATGGGCAGCACCTTGTTAGAAATATGTAAAAGTTACAAATGTTTGAGACAAGGGAGGTATTTATAGGCTTGAGTCCTACGCCTGGGATGTTCTAGGCATAGGACACTACTACGCCTGAGCTGCCTAAATGACCAAAATACCTCCCGAAACCTATAAATTGCTACTCGATAACATCCAAAACGTTCATAAACATGCCTACGACCAATATAGACTTATCACTAGGTGGGGACATTCCCGAAGTGCACAAACATCAAGGACGATGAGTCCCTAATGGGGGCGGGGTGATTGTAACGATAGCAACTACCAAGAAGATTAACATGTACCATGTAAAACCCTAGGCAAATCTCACATGAGTAGTGGCCAGAAGAGTTTCTCTGTTCAAAATATATGCCCTGCCTCTTAAATTACCAACTCGTCTTACGCTTAGTTGGTTGTGGAGCATATGAAGACTCCACAATTAAGTGTGCTTAAGTGGGGTTAGTATAGTACTTGGATGAGTGACCTCCTGAGAAGTCTCAACTGGGGCAACCGAAAGCAAATTTGTGGTTTCCTGGTTGGGCAAACCATCGGGTGCAAAACGAACTATATTTGTGGTGAGAGGGGCCAGATGTTACACCCCATCGACCACTAAATCATTTTCGTTGCATTGCAATTAACCAAAACATGATCAATTGTTTCATCTACATACCCACATCTAGCCCTCGTTGGTTACCGATTGGAACACCTCTACGTTCTAGTTCCAATACTGCAGGAATCCTGCCCACTAATGCCCCCCACACAAACATATTTACTTTCGGAATATCCCAATTACCCCATGCCATATCTTTTTTGTGTAAAATTTCCACTAACCGATAGATGTAATGCCTGCCTAACCATTTTTCTTTGAAATTAGTTTCACCATTGTCAATCCATCCCATGCATCTCAAATGACCCCCCTTATCAATACATAAGTTATAGTTCATAAAAGGACCTAATAAAAGAATTAATATGTTCCCTTATGATCATTGATCAATTTTTTGTGAACTCTTTGATTGTTAGAAAGATGTTTCTCTTAGAAAGTCTTAATAGATTGATTAGAGCATTCATATCTCGTTCTTTATCTTTATTCATATAATTTAACTAAAAGTCATTATTCCATAAACTTATCTCTCAATTTTAAAAAACTCTTTCACATCCCACTCCTTAAACACAAAAATATAAGGTTTTGCTTTAGTTTTTATTAAATATCAAAATTCACTTTAGCATTCCCTAAAAGTATATGTATAAGGTATAAGTACAAAGAATGTGATGTAGTGGTAATGTTTTAGTTAGTTTTCCTATATTTTAAGATTCTAATTATTATAAGGAATACAATATGAATGCTCTTAAACTTTGAATAGTAAAGAGTAAGGAGTTGAGACCACATAAATATAAGGGCACAAAGTGGTTTGTGTAGGTATTAAAACACATCTTATGTCCACTCAATGTTTTTTCCACTAAGATTTTAGAATACCTCTCTCTCTCTCTCTCTCTCTCTCTCTCTCTCTCTCTCTCTCTCTCTCTCTCTCTCTCTCTCTTTCTACGCCAACAAGGCTCGAACCGATGATCTTGTAATATGAAGACTTTAGAATATGTTTATGTTTCTCTCTCTTTTTCCATTAAGATTTTTTCTTCAGTTTCTCTCTGAGTCAGTAAAAGTTATTGTACAACTATCTAAGAACGTAAAGATTACCACAATTTTTCTCTACGGGGTGGATATTCCAGATTAACTTTTCACTTTTAAGGATAGGACCACCTCTTAGTTCTTCTCACACGTATATATAAGTAGTTATTATCTTTCACTTTTAAGGGTCAGACCACCTCTTAGTTTTTCTCACATGTATATATGAGTAGTCATTATCTTTGTTCTTTTCACTAGTGTGGTAGTACTTACCCTTTACTAGTACATACAAGAGTTTGGACCTCTTAATTAATGGACCTCTTGATTAATGGGAAGGCTAAAATGAATCAAAGATAAATTAAGAAAATTTGATATTAAGTTTGTGGATGTTAATCAGAGTATAGATTAGACGTCTTTTAAAGGTATGAGTGACAAAAATGAAGTTTTGTAAAGACTTCGTAGGTCGATCCATAGTTCGACCCTGGTATTGAACATGTCAGGTTTGCAATTATTCATTTTAACAAATTTGATATCCATTGTAACAAATTTTTATACATATTTATTAGGGCCATTTTTGAGAATTCTTATAAAAAAATCTTTCGGTCTCTAGCGAGAAGTGAAAATCAGACTAGCAATTCTTCATTCCAGGAGTTTAGTCTTCTAAACCATTTGATACAAGTCCAATTGTTTGACTAGTCAACTCAGTTGTTTTAAACCTACTCTTTAGTCTTATGATTCCAGCAGTTGTAGAAATCAACAATTATTTAAGGATGTTGTTTGTTGAAGTTTTGAGGGAGGAATGATGCAGTAATCAAATTGGTCTTTCTTCCTTATTCTACAAGTACTTGGATGAATGAATCCATGGGTTTGGCTTTCATCATGAGCAGTTCTTATATAACCCAGCAAAAATGCATGGAGAATTAACGTTAGAAATATTTTTTAATTAATTATTATAATTATCAGGTATATTTTGTCTTTTTATAACTTTAACGATATTATGTTTTATGAAATTGTGAGTAGGTTGTTGCTAGGTTTGTTCTAGGCACTGTTTGATAGATTGGACACTCGATAACTTGGGGTTCACCTATTTATTCGTGTCTAGTTAATTTTTGGTATTTGCTGTATCATCTTAGAGCTAACTTCACCATTAAAGGATTGTAACGGAGTCATTTTGCATCTCTGATAATTGTGTGATTTGATATCGCTAGGGCAAGCCAATTCGCTTTAGCACTTCTTTCATTGTTCTGATTGTTTCTTCTTAGATCGGTTTTTAGGAACTTGAGGGTGTGGATCACACTCATACCTTTCAAATTTCTATAGGATTTTACTATCTCTAGCGAGAGGCCAGTCAGGTTAGAATTGAAACTTTAGTCATTTCTCATTCTTAGAGGTCATTGCATGTTTCTTAGAAATTCATTACCTGTGTGGTTCTTCATTCTCATTGTTTTACAGTGTAGTGTCTTCAGTGTCCTAGCTAGTTGTCTAGTGTCTAGTTCTTTAGTTTTATTTCTTTATTTAGCTAGTTTAGTCATCAAAGAAACTCAATTATTTTAGTCTAGTATTTCGGTAGAGGTATAGTTTGATAGTGTTTCATAGTAGCTTATGTAACACCCCACCTCTAATATTATCAAATATTGTCCGCTTTACCCACTAAAAGCTTGAGGATTTGTTTTCGGTTGTTTGAGTGAAAACTTCCTAGGGGGTCACCCATTATGGAATTGTTGTCACTCGAGCACGCTTAACTATGGAGTTTTCATGTGCTCCACAGCCATATGCACCCAAAACGAGTTAGTGATTTAAAAGGCAGGACATTACTTATTAACCAAGATCTCTCCCTTCCACGGACGATGTGGGATATGTCTAGGGTGTAACAGCTTATGGTTCGATATCTGGTCTTACTTGTTTATTACTTTGCGACTTGTACATTTATCGTTAGTGTGTAGTTTTCTAGTGAGTCTATTTTTAAAACTTGTGTTAACTATATATATAGGTGTGTGTGTATATATATACACATATATCATCACTGAACCGTTATTCAGTTTTATGGTTTTCTCGATGTTCATATGGTCCTGTGGCGAACTGGGCTGATTCTAGCCAAATAATATCAATACCAATATTGGTATTATTGGAAATAATACGAGTATTTGTTTTTATGGTTTATGATCAATGTATCATGCCAATATTATAGCGAACCAAACCTTTAATGACTGAATGGCCGTCGCTATGTACAGCGAATCCCACTAGTTATATATCTGATTTATTGATGTTTTACCTACAAACCAATATATTTTGCGGTTTGCAAGTTATATTTTTTTAACAGCCAAGGAAAACCACTTTGTTACCACAAATGCACCTCAATCTAGCAGGATTGGCCAGCACCAAAAGAGAAAGAAACTACTTTCTTCATCTCAAACCTTGCAAATTATATTCAGTCACAATATTGGTTTATAATAATATATGAAAGTGTAAATAAATGGTCAAGTTGTATGTGTAATCTGTAGTGTGTCGAAGCAAATGAGTCCAAAATGTGAAGCATGGGGAAAGGTTTAATTGGTGTTTGCAGCGAGTGGTCATGTCTCCAAGAAAAGGAAGGAAGATAGTCGGAGATTGTACAAATATGTTGAAACACACAGGAAAGAATTTAAATTTCTCTCCTTGATTAGACACTTCTCTGCTTCATCTATCATTTCACCTACACCTGTACTTTACTTTCACACAACCAGTACAATCCTCAAAAGAAATAAAAAAATTACAATCGTCACTTAAATCCATGCATGGACTCTTTTTTTAACTCTGTTGTCTCCCCACTCTTGTGGTGTGGTGGAATGACATGGAAAGTGATGGATAAAGTTTGGGACTAAGAGGTTTCAGATTCAATTCTTGATCTTACCCGGGTTTTATCAATTTTTCACCGTCATGTTTTTAGGTGGGTGCGAGATTGAGTTTTCCCTGGTCCGGGTACTACATAGGCGAGCTTAAGCTACCAAGCGTTAGCATCTGATGTGTGTCTTGGGAGTCTTTGATCCCTTTCACGGACCGGGTGTCCCCTGGGTAGTCGAACAGATGTTTTTATAGTCCATTAAAAAAAACCCCACTATTGTCATCAACATGTAAAATATATATTTATATTATCTTAACTAGGTGTATAAACATATGCGCGTTTTTTGTATCTGTTTAAAAAATAACAATGTTTCAAACCGGTTTCGAACCTGAGACCTCAAACTACACAAATGCACCACAAACCACTCCACCACCAATCCATTTTGTTAATTATTATAGAATCATATGTATTTATAAATAAATAAGTGTTGAAAAAAAAATGTAATGTTTGAAACGGGTTTCAAACCCAAGACCTCAAAGAACACACATATACCACAAACCACTCCACCACGACCCCATTTTGTTAATTCTTATTGAATCATATGTATTTATATATAAATAAGTGTTGTGAAAAAAGACTCAAACAAGTTTTGAACCCAAGACCTCAAAGAACACATAAGCACCACAAACCACTCCACCAAAACCCCATTTAGTTTTTTTATTGAAACCATATGTATTTAAGATAACAAAATGAATAAAAAAAATAATAAAAACACTATTCAAATCAAGTTGCTTATTAATATAGTATAATTGCAATGTGTATATTACAAAATATGATTAAAAACATATGTTATTGTAGTATATTGTATATGGGATGGGTTAAAATGAGAACTATGTTGAGTTGTGAGAATTATAGAAACTCACTTTATAATCACACATTTAATTAATTGTAAAATATATGTGTGGTTGTGATTAAACCATAATAAAATATTACATCGATATAGACATTTACGCCACTTTTTTACACCGTTGTAAGAACGATGTAAAATTTTATTTTTTGTCATTGTTTTTTTTTTAATTTCTTAGTTAGCTATTTTTACATCAGTGTGTAATTTTTTTTTTGAAATTCGTATTTTATATCGGAGTTTTCCCGATTCTCACAATTCAACATAGTTCTCATTAGAATCAAATCCTATTGTATATATAGTGTACAAGTTAAATTTAGTGTTTTTTAAGCTAATTCTAGTGTTGTATAAGTTGGTTATATTTATAGTTTTTTTTTCCTTCTATATTTCAATCAAGTGTTAGCCATAAGTTATGATAAAATTATTTTAGCTAATATTAAATTGGGTTAACCCTTTGATATTACTTTTGATCTTGATAAATAGTCAACAGTTTTTCATTCATGCAAATCATGATTTTCATATGTTTTACATCACATGTGATGGTGTTTATATTTCAAGACTTTTGGTTCGAATATATATTATTAAAATGTTATATAATTTGATTTGAGAATATGAGTTTAAGAGAAAAAAAAAAGAAAAACGTTTTTCTTAGAAAACATATTTGCTCATGTGGGCTCTCATGCTCCTTGCATATCTTCTAGTATTTATTCAAATTTATTGAAACTAAAAACACGATTTTTCTATAGTTCTTTTCCTAACTAAACATGTTTTTTAAATAATCATCTATTTCTTGCAAAATTGTTATAATTTTCACAATTTCTTTTTGTACAAAGCACTAAAGCAGGTGTTAAGGGAGTAATAACGGAGCATAATACAATGAAGAAATTAGAAATATTTCAGGAAATAAACTTTAGAGTAAACTGCGAAAATCGTCGCTAAGGTTTAACACAAAATGCCACTTTAGACAGAAAAGTTTTTTTTATCACTGGAATCCTTGTGGTTTCATTTGGATGCCATTTTGGCCCATTTTTATTAACTCCGTAGAAAACTCAGTTACAGTCAGGGGAATTTTTGTCATTTCAGATCAAAACTTTAAAAAACATATTTTTTTTATTTAAACAATTATCCTTTTAAAGTTTTGATCTGAAATGACAAAAATGCCCCTGAACTTAACTGAGTTTTTTAACGGAGTTAAAAAAAAATTGGCCAAAATGACACCAAAATGAAACCACAAGGTTCTAGTGATAAAAAAACTTTTCTGTCTAAAGTGACATTTTAGGCTAAACCTCAAGGGCCATTTTGACAGTTTACTCTAAACTTTAATATAAGTAGGTTTGGAATTGAAATTTGTAAAATGAATTAAAACCAGGAATTTTTCTCCGTGTACTGTTACGAGTTGCTGACTGCCGGTTTATTTTTTTGTTTTGTTTTTAGGCTTTTAATGGTTTTATACCTACTTTGGAAAGTAAGAAAAAAATAAACTTTAATATCAGTTCACCGTTTTTGTGCCGCTGCTTGCTTGGCCTTTAGCTTTTTCACCTCAACTTCCGTAATATGTGCGCGACGTCGGTAAGGGTCGACTTCAGATTTCAACTTCCTCTTCGTTTCCCGGAGTCGCTCTTCCTTTTGCGCCAACGCTACCTTTGACGTGTGGTCATGGAGTTTCAAAGAGTTCAACACGGCAAGATTTAACGTCGTGTTGACGCTGAGATCAGACACCTACTGCGACTGCACCAGCCCATCCTGAAACTCCCTCTCCTTATGAGGGATAACACTATCCACAAACTCCTCCGTTAGCAAGGGGTTTGCGAAGCGGGTGTTCTCCCGCAAACTCCAGTGATAGTTAAATATCTTGTCACCCTTGGAGTAAGTGGAAGTCCTCACTTTTGCCGTTTGAACCTTCAATGAACTCCCCTGCGGAGGAGGGTTTTTAAAAAATTTAGGCCCCATGGCTTCCTTCTCAATGTGACCAGACGGCATCTCGCCTGTTTGGCCCTTAGAAATCTTACCTTCCCCAGCGCCTCCCGCTGTGGTGGTTTCAGTAATAGGCTTTTTACCCGCCAACATTTAAGTTGCGTGGCGGCGGTAGCCTTGGCCTTCTCAACAGCTTCCCTTTCCGCCTACAACCTAGCGGTCTCAGCCTTCGCCTCCCTTTCCTTCATCTGCGCTCCTCCTCTTCCTTGAACTCTTTCTCCTCTTGCGCAGGCTTTTTAGCTATGCGCTGGCGAGCAATTTCCTCCTCAGAGGGAGTAAGTGAAGGAGAAGTAGGAATGATCGTTGGGCAAGTAAATGAAAAATAAAAGCAGTCAACGCAAATAAAAACTATGCAGAAGAAAAATACACAAAATACGTAACACATTTACCTAGTGTCTTCTTCAAAGACTTGTGAAGAACAGGCTCGTGGTGCGAAGGGGCGTAATGTTGAAGGAAAAGATAGGTTGCGTATTCTTAATCACCTTTTCAGCGCTAGGTGTGTGGCCAGACTTTTCAATCTCCCCACCACCACCCTCCGTAGTCTTCACCCATTTCCCAGGAATTTGAACCAGGGTAGAAGACAGTTGCGCAAGACGTTGCGCCACTAACTCCTCATTGACCTCACCCTGGTCAGCAGTCTTCTTCAACTTCTTCTTCTTATGCTTCTCTGGAGAAGGCTCGGTTTCAGTCTCAGTCTTGACGGTGGCGGATCTCTCCACTTCATGCGAGCCTTATCGCGTAGAAGAAAAGCTTCCAACTTGGAAATGCCCAAAAAAACGTAAAAAGACTTAGCAAAACTCAGAAAACAATTAGACTCACTCAACGCGGGTGAAGGACGCATACCTCTGGGGCGCAAAGATGTCTTTTGCCTGGCCACCAGCCGCATGCGGCTCATTTCGAGATGCACCAGAAGAGACTCGGTGCAGTTGTGCACATCAAATGGAGAGTCATTGGCAGTCAACTCAATGAACCACTCCTGCTCTTTGTAACCCTCCATCACCGGGTGGTCTGGCACCTTCTGACGCTCCCCAAGTACTTTCCAGGGCATCACCACTTGAATCAGCCCGCGCTTGATATAGAAAATTTTCTATTACCAATTATAAAGAGTTTTTGGCGCATAAGTTCCCATTGGTTGCACCTTTGACCGAAGTGCAAAATTAATCCAAGACTCAGACGTCACTAAACCGTAAAACACATTGAACCTCTCGAAGGTTGCCTCAATATCCATTGCTCGACAGCAAGCTTCAAAATGTATTAACCTCAACATACCAAAACGACTCAACTGGGTTATGTGGATACCATACTCCACCAAGGTGTCAATTTGAAACCTGGTGGCCAGCATTCGAAACCCACACTGCTTGAAGTGAGCCTGGTATAGGGTTATTTTCCTTGAAGGATTCGTCAACGCTGTCTTACCAGAATCCGAAAACTTCAGCTCCCAAGCTGGATCTAACTCCATACTTTGGCAGAATTATTCAAAACCTTTCTTCGCCTACATGACAGTGGCGGGTACCGATGAGTTTAGGAGGAAGTTTAGTTTTTTCAGTCATCTCTAATGGTGTGGAAGAACTTTAGGACATAGATCTGTATAAGAGATGGTTTTTCAGAGAGTCGGATAGTTTGAAGATCACCAGAGAAGATGAATACTCGCCGGAGAATGAGAGGAAAGTTGCAAACCTTTTGAAATTGTGATGAGAGATGGGAAAGGAAGCTCCTATCTATACTCATCGCAATTAATGCGATGGGATAACTGCAAAGAAAACGTGTTTGACCCCTCAGACTGCGGACCAGTGGGAACACGCCACGTGTCCCACTATTTCGAGGTCAGTTACACTCGCGCGCGTGGCCGCTCACGTGCCTTACACACGAAGAAAAATGTGTCTGGCAGCCACCTGTCATTATGATAGACATGCCCCTCGTTTCCTGCAAACGACTCCTCGAAGGAACACAAAAAATAATGCAACGTTTTCGAATTTCGGCGCATTCACTTTCAATCATTTCCCACAATTAATACTGACGGCTGCACATTAACCATTATAAAATGGAGACACGTCACTCGCAGAGTTTCTTCGCAGAATTCCACCTGACACGTCACAACTCACAACCCTGCGATGGTTTGAAGTAAATTCAAAAAGACGTTCTCCGCTTGATTTCTTCTTAGAATCATGCTAGCCACGTCACAACCCTGCGATGTTTTGACGTAAATTCAAAAAGACGTTCCTCGCATGATTTCTTCTCAGAATCATGCAAGCCACGTCACAACCCTGCGATGGTTTGACGTAAATTCAAAAAGATGTTCTCGGCATGAGTTCTTCTCAGAATCATGCTAGCCACGTCACAACCCTGCGATGCTTTTACGTAAGTTCAAAAAGACGTCCTCAACACGCGTTCCAACCGCAAAACACATGGAAGCTGCTATCACCATGCTGCTATGTACATTACTCGTCAGAGTACTGTATACGCATGATCACCAGCTGTCCAGACGTCATGTCAGACGCCATCCGAAAGTCAACGTGTCGTGTCAGAAGAAGCGCCGCCTGCGCCCAACCACATCGCGCCACATGGAATTATGACAGGGCGGTACATTTTTCTCTTATATCAGCATTAATTACCACGTAACTTTATACTCACTTTATGGGCTGAAGGGAGGCAAGCCCATAACTCGGGGCCAAGCCCATCGTCGTGGTTATGGGTAGTGCCGTTTGGCCCATGCATGTCTTGTATAAAGGAGGTCACCCTTTATTTGTAAAGGACCATGTTATGTTGCTATAAGCAAGCGAACACCATTTTTTGTGTCTGCTATCACGAGTAACAGTACTCTAGGCGGTCGCCTCCTTTCACTTGGCTCTTTCATTCTTTTCTTGTAGGTTCGGTTGAAGTCACGAGTGGTGCAAAGGATCCTGTTTAAGGTAAGTTAAACTCGTTGTTTCTCCAGCCATTAACACAAATTGAAATACATACCAACTAAAATATTGAAATACCCCATCAGCCCATCTCTAAAGCCTAAAGTAATTCAACTGGAGTTTGTTGACAATTCACGTCCAAAAGAACTTTCAACTTTGCAGGAAATAGGTGATACAAGCACTATTTTCTCAGTCTGAGTTTCTAGTAACAGAAACTTGTAAAATTGAATTAAATTTGAAAAATTCAAATATGTCGAAAGTTCAACCTAAATACTTGGTTACAAAATAATCACGTTCGGTTTGTAAATTAATCAGAAACCTGAAATGCAATGGCGTGGAGGCAATAGTGGGAGATGGGGCTGAAACCATGGCGTATTCTTGCATGAGATTATAAGCTTCGGCCACTGTGGGCTAGCCCACTTGGTAGAGGCATATGCCTCTCTTAGAGGGGAGGTTTCAGGTTCAATACTTGGGCAAGAAAATTTTAAATAATATTGGTGTAAGGCATAGGAGTAACATACGTTAAAAAAAGATGTAAGTTTCAAAAAAGACTTCACAAACATAGTACAACATATTAAGCATGTATGCCAACCTTAAAGAGCATGTTCACATAATAACCACAATTTTATTATATATTGAACTCATATCCACATGCTATACATACAATATTTACTTGTATTATTATTCATTTTACCATTTGGAGTATTCATGATCTTTAAAAGGAAAGACAACATGGAGCTTACTTTATTAACAACATGCCAAAACTTTAAAGATGTAGAAAATTTGATCAGCTTCAACATTTTCCACTTCTTTAACAGCAGCCATATATTATTTTCATCAGTTCCTAAAAATTGCATACACACTGCACAATCAATGTGAAAAAAAAAACCAAGGTTAGAACTTCTGGAACCGACTGAGTTGCGCCCGTAAAAGGAATTGAATAGGTCAAATTTGGTTCGGATAACTTCGTTATTAGGAAGACGAAAAATGGAAAAGAAGCGTTGAAGAGAGCCAACTCAACTTGAACCAGTTTGGTCTTGACTCACACTAAAATATGACCCGTTTTGACAAACCCATTTTGACCCATATCCTAACCCACCCACCCAGCCTGCTTATCTTGCCACCACTATACAAGATTAATCAAAATTAAAAGTTGACCATACAAATGGTTTCTCGGTTTGGTTTGGAGAAACACTCTTCACAACCATGAACCATACCAATGGTTTGATTTTTTTTTTTCAACGGTAAAAAATATTTACAGTCCAAGTAAATCAGATCAAGGTTTTACCTTAAACAGCATAAAGGCGTACAACTTGTTCAATCTTGGTTCGACAAACAGGGCAACCCCAATTCTTGTCTTTGATTTCATTCAAACATGTCATGCATCCAGCCATGTGACCACACGGAATGCAAGCTCCCTCAACCGGTGCATCCAAACATATAACACACGATGAAGAATCATTATTATTTTTCTCCTCATCAGGTCTATCCTCAGATAGATAAATAGGGTTGGAATCAATTGACGGGTAGTGAACCGGACCATCATCCACCGATTCTGGCAATAGTGGTGCTGAGGGGACCGAGAGTGGTGTAATGACGTTAATAGGTGCAGTCGGTACAATTTGAGAATAGGTATTAGTATCCGAGTGCGGATGGTAACTGATAGGGGTGCTACTTGCTCCTACATCATGAATTTCCCGTTGCGTCTTTGTATTATGGCCTGCAATTCCACCGTTTTGGGTGGCGGCGTTAGTCCAGCCATTAGAGTCGGTTGAGGCAGAGGCGGGGTAGGCGTTAGGAGCCGTGGGTCTCACTTCAGAACCAGATTGGAGGGAGGTATTAACAGGCAGAGCTAACTCCGAGTCCTCGGGTCTTGTTTCGGCACGTAGTCCAACATTAGAGCCTTGGTTGTTGAATAGGATCGCAGGATGCATAACCTGCAATGTGTATAAATAATATGCATGCATATTATTAGCAAATTCTATTTATCTAAATATTAAAAACTGATAGTTGCACCTTCAAGTCACAATCATTGGATAATCATTTAAAAATGCTAATTGAAATAACATTATAAATGCCTCATGGAAGCGGGAAGCCACGAAGTATAATTGAACCCACAAAAGAATTCAAAATAGGTTAGCAGTGGATCAAGAGATAATTTATACCTGCGGAATTCCTTTGCAAGCATTACAAAAGAGCTTCAATTGCTGCCTTTCATTTTCATGAACTGGTGCGAGTTTGATGCGTGACTCTGTAGTTGGAAATTAAGTTTACGTTCATGTAATGTATTGCAGATAAAACTTTGCATACATAATCACCTAAAATGAAGTTGAACCTCACACTCAGGCCCATAAAAAGACAAAATGAGGGAGCGTGTGTGTTGTGGGGTGGTGTGTGTTTTTTTTTTTTTTTTTTTGGTGGGGGGGGGGGGGGGGGGGGGGGGGGGGGGGGTTGCATAACTAATTTTAAGTAGACAATTGAGATGACTGCATACACTTGTGCGTAGTGCTGATCACATTTAGTGTAGAGAATAATAGGTTTATGCAGTTACATAACCGTCTTATGTATCACATTTAAAGCAATATGTACATGTGTATTTGCAATTCTCGCAGTTTAGTACATGTATTGCAAGTCCCTATTAAGAAAATTTAACCTATAGAAAATTCTTAAAAAAAGTATAAAATACAAACTTAAGAGGAATTTAATCATATAAGATGCAGATAAATTAATTTAAATTGCTAACTAAAAATGATTTTTTCTTTGTGTGTGTAGGAAGTTTAGGCTAAGTTCAACTTGATAAACTTACGTTTAACTTGGGAGTGCAATATGCCTCTTTTCCGCCTCCAACGTTTTGGGACTACACATGCAAAAGACAAACAAATAATGTTAACAGTTGAATACCGGATTACATGAACAAGTGAATCAAATTGAAATGTGCTGAGAAGTTACTCTTGGAACAAGAAATGATCACCGTAGGATTGGGCTGGTTAAGATTTGATTCATCCATGTTAGCCTTCCATAGTGCCATAATCGTGCGTGGTTTGGCATCCTGTTCAATCATATTTTACAGTCTCAAACTCCCATCGTTTACCAAAAACACAAGTCTCTGCAAAGTCGTAAGACCATGTATGGGGGCTAACGCTTGCCCAGTGCCGGAGCCCGGAAGGTCAAGGAAGTTGGTGACCTGATGACAGGGGAGCCGGCGACCGAAGCCCCGGTGAATGGTGGCCGTAACTATAACGGTCCTAAGGTAGCGGTTGAAAACAAACACCAACAAAAAGGGAGCGATTTGACGCTTTATAACGAAAAGTTTTCAAGTTTAGTTTTTTTTAGATGCATCTATCAGAGTTTCAATAAGTAGTTGTCCTTTATTTAACATGTAGTAAAGAATCTTGAAAAGTTAGAAGATAAACAAGTCCAGCGATAGTTGATTTTTGCCTATCGATAGCGTATATAAACATACCTGTAAACTAGAATATATAGCAAGTTCCAACTGCAAAGGCTTTGCATGTTTACGAGATCCACATGGTACAATAACGACCCACCTGCAAGTAGTGCAGTTTATTTAAAAAATGACAGGTTTAAAGTGGGACATATCAAAGTAGAGCAATATTCCATATACGTTTCAACTAGAGGTGGCAAAATGGGCAGGTCAGGGGGCGGTAATGGGGCCAACAACTATGGTTCCGATTACAGAACAGTTCAACTTTTGGTATTGGTTGGAACAGAGTCAACAGACCAGGCATGTTAGGCTAATCCACACACTTTTTTGTTTTTTCTTTATTGAATATATATTGTTAATGCGTTAAACATCATGACGAAAACTAAAATGTTACAGTAATATCTAATTGATTTTAGTAAAACCATTTACGAGGTTCTACACATTTTGAGTTCACTTTACGGGACTTCTGAAATGTTCAAACCGTTCAATCTATGACCGTTTTCATTTTACTTAAAAGTTTTTCATTTTGAATTTTGACCCATAGAGAAAAATATGACCCAAATCGACCCATTAACCTACAAATGGATTGAGACTATCACCTCTAGTTATAAGTTCTAACCAACCAGTCCATGCACCATCCCACTATGTATAACCGTCAACCAGTGGCGCAGCTCTTAAGGGGCGGGGACCCCCCCCCCCCCCCCCCGCGCGAATTTTCGGTGCAGAAGTTCCGATTATATAGTATTCGTATAGAAATTTTTTGGTATATACGGTTTCGACCCCCCGAAACTAGTGGTTTTCGACCCCCCGAAGTTTCGGTTCAAGCTTCACCACTGCCGTCAACATCAGTTCAAAACACAAAGAAACATGGCTAACTCAGGTTATTCATGAAATCAACCCTATAGAGGGCATATAGGACATTAGAAGTTTGGAACGACACAATTTATGAACTTTATATTGATCGGACAACTTGGTTATCCTCTATACAAATCATAATATTACAATAATGCAGATAAACTGCAACACTTACACTTTTCTAGAAAGCAACTGAGGAGCAAGAAGTTCAAGAAAGCCTGGCCCGTATACCTCGTGCAGCCAACCAGAGAATAAGCAAAGATGGCTCTAAAAGAATTGCATTATAAACCCAACATAAGATCATTACACTATCAAATAACAAAACTTGAAATGACTTGTATAAAACAATAACAAAGGTGTTCTGTGTCCGTCATAATCACGTGTGAAATGAAATGTCAATGTACCTCAATTGCACGAACAATATTACTATATCCCTTGATTCTTGCAACATCAAGTGCAGTTTGACAGTCATCGTTCAACACCAAAGCATTAGCTGAAAGTTTGATAGTAAATAATGTATTAAGTAATAATAAACGAACAAGTGACCCGTAACAGGATCAATCAATGTCAACAGTGGCGAATCTTGACACTAAACTTCAGGGGGTCGGAAGTCACTAGTTTCGGGGGGTCGAAAACCAGTTTTGGAGGGTCGAAACCTTATATACCAAAAAAATTCTATACGAATACTATATAATCGGAACTTCTGAGCGAAAATTCGGGGGGGTCAGCCGCCCCTCCCCGCCCCTTAAAAGAATCGCCACTGAATGTCAACATAGCACAATTTGACTAACAAGCACCTACCGCCATGTGAAAGCAGTAGATCAACCATCTGCCCTAGGCCACTTCGTGCAGCATGATGCAAAGGAGTTCCAGCGTGACGACCTGAAAAAATTATTTAAAAAAGTGAGACAAGAAAAACTTACGTAGCAACTCAAAAACAACACAATTAGATCAAGTTCAGTCAATAGAAGAATCATATACTTTATCCACGGCGTCATACGATACTTCTAACTTTGTGTCTGATGATTGAAAACAAATATATAAAGACATGAAAGAGCACAGAGCAGCACACCTGGACGGTAGGCATTTACGTTTGCACCAAATTCTATTAATGTTTTCGCAACATCATATTTTTGTGGAGTCATGCAAGCCAACATCAGAGGAGTCTTTCCTTCTTTATCCATCCACTGCACCAGAAACAACAGTTTAAAGCTAAACACGACTTCAACGTTACAGTGTTGTAAAAAACAAGATCGCCAATTAACCGATAAAATTTCATCTAGTCGGACCTAAAATCGGTAATCAGTCTAAATCTTTCAAGCATTTAAAAAGTTATACTTATTAATCCAATCCGACTAATACGTTCGAAAATTTATATATAAAATTTTGATATATTTAGTAAATAAATTATGTGTATATATACATAAGTCTAAAAAATTACACATACAATTCCGATCCGACTAATCCTTATTCATCCACATTAATCACTAGTCAGTACCCCACTGCCCAACAAGCGCCTAGCGGTTTTTACAACCTAGACTAATCATATAAAACCAATCAATCTCAATTTACATCAAAGCCCACACCAACCCCTAATTACACTCCTAAATGCAATTATCATACCACAAGTAGTAAACTTTAAACCTAAAAAAGCAAATTAATTCACCAATTTAACTAAAAGAATCAAATTTTATAAAAAAAAAACAAATTAATTCCCAATTTCAAGTTTTTAACTAAAAAACTCAAACTTTATAAAAAAATAAAAATAATAATAATAATAATAATAATAATAATAATAATAATAATAATAATAATAATAATCAAGACTTATAATAAAAAATACCTCAAGGCCAGCACCTTCAGTTCTAAGCTTCTTAACCCCTTCAATGGTGCCATTACTGACTTGTTGATATAAAAGCTCGTCTTTTGATTGCTGTAAACCCATTGGATAACTGATACTATAATAATAATAATAACATAAAATTAAGGCTGGATTTTTAAACGGTATTTTTTTAGGTGAATTGCATTGTAATTTCCTGCAAGAAAATTATATAAATATATTGGGGGTGAATAATAATAGTCTATATTTGTTCCGCGTAACGTGTAAGACTGTAAGTGTTTAACTGATGAGAAGTTGGTCAAAGGGGTTGTGGGTTATGGTCTTGATCTTCAAACACCGATTGTTGTTGTACAAATCATATGTATGAATAGTATGTTTATTTTATTTTATTTTATTTTTATGTTTGTTGAAAAGATGCATCTTAATGGAGCATTGATGTTGGGTCTCTATCAATGTGGTTATTTGTTGATCGAGTATTAGTTTGCTCGAATGTGTTGCATAAGTGGCCTAATGCTTCTTTACGAGCTCTTGGGAGAGGTCTTTCGGATCACAGTCCATTACTCTTATCTATGACGAGTAAAAACTTTGGTCCGAAGCCTTTTCGATGGTTTAATACGTGGGGTGACATGGAGGATTGTGTTTCGATTGTGCATGAGGTCCTTGAGGGGTATACTGAAGGGGCGAAAGCTGATCTTAGACTGTGGAATAAACTCAAAATATTACGTGGGAGAATTTGTGCTTGGAAGGTGATTCATCGTAAAAAACAATTGGAAGAAGAGGAGTTGTGCAAAAAAGAATTAGATGTACTGGAAAGTTATATGGAGCAAAGGGAATTGATAGAAGAAGAGAGGTGGATTTTGGAAGAGTGTAGATTAAAGCTAGCCAAGATCGCACAAGACAGAAACAAAGATCTTCATCAACGAGCTCGTGTGAAATGGTCAGTGGAAGGCGACGAAAACTCCGGTTTTTTTCACAGAATTATAAACGGGAGAAGAGCGATGAATGCTATTCCAGGTATCGAAGTGGATGGAGAGTGGAAGACGGAGCCGACTATCATTAAACGAGAAATTCTAAGATTCTTTCGGAACCACTTTCAAGAGAAACACGAAAATAGGCCGGCGCTGATTTGTGAAGGCATGAAGACGGTCCCTCAAGGCAAACGAGAAGGTTTGGTTCGGGCCTTCTCCAAAGAAGAAATTAAAAATGCGGTGTTTGATTGCGGGAAAGATAAGGCCCCGGGTCCGGATGGCTTCAACTTCAACTTTGTGCAAAAATTCTGGGGGTTTTTGGAAGAAGATTTTTTCATTATTATGAACGAGTTCCATAATTCGGGAGTTATAAGCCCGGAGTGTGGTTCATCGTTTATTACGTTGGTGCCTAAATGCAAGAACCCGATTAACATGAAAGACTATCGGCCTATTAACTTAATAGGTATGGTTAGTAAAGTGATATCGAAGATTTTGGCTAACAGGATCAAAGATGTTATGGGAGACGTTATATCCGAAACACAATCCGCTTTCCTTAAAGATAGATACATTCTAGATGGTCCTCTTGTTCTTAATGAGGCGATTGAGTGGTTGAAAAGAAGGAAGAAGAAGGCTTTCGTTTTAAAGATAGATTTTGAGAAGGCTTATGATAACATTAATTGGAAGTTTTTGATTTCAATTATGGAGCAAATGAACTTCCCGGAGATATGGTGTAAGTGGGTGCTTGGTATTTTGAGATCGGCTAGGTCCGCTATCCTAGTAAATGGGTCTCCTACGTTTGAGTTCTCGTGTCATAAAGGACTTAGACAAGGAGATCCATTGTCGCCTTTTTTGTTTTTGGTCGTCATGGAAGCTCTCTCATGTGTTATCCACAAAGCTATCCGGATTGGGGAATTTAGAGGGGTCCAACTTAAAAAAGATGAGGCGAGTTTATCACATCTCCTATATGCGGATGATGCCCTTATTCTTGGTGAGTGGGCGGCCGGGAATGTTCTCAACATGGCTCGAATTTTAAGATGCTTCTATGTGGTTTCGGGGTTGAAAATTAACATCAATAAGTCTAATCTTATTGGTATTGGGGTGAACCAAGAGGCGGTAGATGACATGGCTATGTTCTTGGGGTGTAAAAGAGGGGATTTTCCGCTTGATTATTTGGGCATCCGGGTGGGAGCGAATATGAACAAAAGCGCGAGTTGGAAAAAAGTGATAGAAGTTTTTGAAAGTAGACTTGCGCGGTGGAAGGCAAAGCTACTCTCTATCGGGGGTAGGGTAACTCTTATAAAATCCGTTCTCTCGAGTCTTCCTATTTACTATTTTTCTTTGTACAAAGCCCCGAGGAAGGTTATTGACAACTTGGAAAAAATCATGAAACGGTTTTTATGGGCCGGTGCTAGTGATTTTAACAAAATTCATTGGGTTAGTTGGGACAAGGTTACTACTCCAAAAAAGCATGGGGGTTTGGGTATTAAAAAGTTGAAAGAGGTGAATGAAGCTCTATTGTTCAAATGGGCATGGAGATATAGGCGATTCCCGGGTCTTCTTTGGAGAAGGATCATCGATGCTTGTCACGTAAATAAGAAAGAATGGGAATTTTTGCCGGTCAACAAGCAAGCGGCCGGGAACTGGAAGAGTATTGTCAAAGCGGTGGGAGAGGTTAAAGTAGGGAATGTCTTCTTGCATACTTTGATCAAGCCCAAGTTTCGAAAGGGAAATTCGATTAGATTCTGGCTCGATGTTTGGCACGGGGACGAACCTTTAAAGAAGCGATGGCCGATCCTTTTTAATTTGGAAACGGATAAGAATTGCACCATTATGGAGAGGGTCTTGAAGAGGGGGTCGAGATACATGT
Organism: Ambrosia artemisiifolia; assembly: GCA_032199755.1. NCBI lineage: Eukaryota > Viridiplantae > Streptophyta > Magnoliopsida > Asterales > Asteraceae > Ambrosia > Ambrosia artemisiifolia. Next base: position 42,710,526 of record CM063527.1, read on the forward strand.
TTGTGGCAGATTGGAGTAACAATATTGTTACAGTTGATGCATTCTCACAGTGGCTTCAACTTCTAGCTTGCATGGAGAATGTTGCTTTTGATGATTCCAGCGATGGTTGGTATTGGGATGGAAGCAAAGATGGGAGATTCTCAACTAGATCGGTCAGAGAGTTGATTCAAAAACGGAACGAGGTTGAGGTTAGTTTTGTTTTAAAATGGTTGTCTTGGGTGCCGATAAAGTGTAACATTATGATATGGAGGGCGGCTTTGAATAGACTCCCGACAAAGAAAGAGTTGATTAAAAGGCACGTTGATTTACCGGAAGCTATGTGTCCCTGGTGTAATTCGGAAGAAGAAACACTTTTACATGTGTTCGTTGATTGTGTGTTTGCGACCAACGTTTGGGACGCCATAAGTAGATGGATTGGTGTGGCTCCTATATTCGCTTTCGATATACAAGATTTGCTGGAACTATACAAGACGACTCAAGGTAGCAAGACAAAGAAAAGGATGGTGCACGGTATTATCATGGTCACAATGTGGTCGATTTGGAACGCGAGAAATGATTTGGTTTTCAACAACAATAAAGCTACTATTGCGGATACCTTGGCGAAAGTTAAGTCAATGTCCTTTTTGTGGTTCAAGTATAGAAGCAATGTAGTTAATTGTGTTTGGAAGGATTGGTGTAGTTCCCCTTTGTATATGTTGTAAGTGGTTGGCGCGGCCGGTCCTTGTTTTGAGGCCCGTGTCTGCTGTGTTTTAATGAAAGTAAAGTTTCAAAAAAAAATTTGTTGAACGAATGGGCAATAAGTTGTGATCATTATGGGTAGTTTATGGATGTAGAGATGGAAACGGGTTGGGTCGGGTTTGAGACGGGTTTAGGTAATCTAAACTTAAACTTGATTAGATTAGCTTGTACTACACCCGTTGGGTTTCTATTAGGTAGCGTTTGGTACGCAGGAATGAGAGGCGGAATGGAATGGGGCATTATGATGGAATGAAAAAAAATGTTTGGTTGGTCAAGGTAATGGAATCATCCATTATCTCCTCCATTCCATTCCCTCTAAAAACCCCCATATTCATTCCATCCAACCCCACTGTTTTTTTTCCATTTAATTCTCTTTGTCACCCTTCATCACCAGTGACCACCACCACCACCCCCGACCGTCGCCAACCACCGACCACCGCTGCCACTCTCTGTCACCGACCACAACCACCGCCACCCACCGACTACCGCCATCACTGACCACCACCACCACCACCCACCGCCAACCTCCATGTAACACCCCGACCGATGGCGGAAACATCGGGATGCCACGTAGTGACGATTGCTCAATAGCTCATGGTACTAAAGTGTAATTATTGATACATTGATTAAATAGTTTATTACATGAAAAGAAATACAAGTGATACAAGATTCTAGGAGTCAAATCAAATTAAAACAATTCGGAAATACAAAGATACTAGGCACTTAAAATAATAGTCCAAAGCTTAGGAAAATACGTCTCAAAGATAACCTGAAACATGTACGAAAATAGTATTTGTCAATACAAAAATGTATTGGTGAGCATACCCTGTTTGATACATATAATAGACACCAAAAGATCCGCAATATCATGTGTTAAACTTCATGCAAATTTGTAATTAGTAAAAATGTTCGAGATCAATCCTTAAGAATCAAGAATCAAGAATCAAAAATATTTAAGTATCAAGAATCAAAAAGTGTTTTAAGAATCACATAACAATGAAACATGGACATTAGGTCACAAGTGATGTTTATATCATAGCGCTATTCATTGATATGCTCGGCACAAATGGTTAATGATCTCAATTAACAAGGATACAATAAAGACAAATAAGCATCACGAGAAACACATTGCGTAGTTGATAATAAAACTTGAGTTGAATATATAGTACATGAGTCCCCAAAATAATAAAACGGTAAAAAGGGGGTTTAGAATATACTCACATTCGCTAAGTTTGCTAAGCGGCGAGTGAAGGTAGGGTGAATCCCGAAGACTCAACCTAAAGATTCAAGTATCTAAAATAAGTGTCTGAGCTTAAAGAGTCTAGGGTTCCTAATCTAAGGCATCTAGGATGTTAAGTCTAGACTTCGGGGTTTTTAAGCTTGATAACGAAATTTCGATGTGTCGAATCGAATAACTAGTTTATTGTGTGGTAGTAACTTTATGAAAAACCTTATGTGTACAACTTAGTTTAATATTGCAAAATATTTACCAAGTTACATATTATAAGTAATGATATTGGAAATGATTTTGGTAAGTTTAAAACTATAATTATTTATATTTGTTTTATTAAATATAGACAATTATATTTATTAATAAAAGAAGTGCCAAACATGATGAGAAATCTTGAGTTTATAAAGATGATATTTTCTGAGTTTACCAAGCAATAGATTTAACTCGGAAAATATTGGTAATTTATATATAAAAGTATTAGTTTAATTTGTATTATCAAAATGACATAAATTTGGAATAAAATGTAAGATAGTTGTAAAAATAAAGTTTTCTGTGAAAACTTCATCTTCTGACCTTAAAGGTCTGAAAATAATTTTTATAAAAGTTTTGGTGAATAAAATCTATATAATATAAGTTTTATTGTTTTAAAACTATTTTAATGAATAAAATGAGTTAAATTACAAAAATAGTTTTATAAATGAATTCTCCTGTAAAAACTTATTCCTCTGACTTAAAAAGTCTTGGAATAATTTTTATAAAAGTTTTTCTTGATAAAATCTATTTATTATAGATTTTATACGTTTAAAAACTAGTTTATTAATCAAAAATATAATATGGTATGAAAACAATTTAAAACTGAGTAAAACTAATGTGGAAATGTTTATAATATGTTAAAATATATTTCCACCAATTTTCATAATTAAATGATTTAAAGTCGAATTTATATGAATTAAATATGATAAATAATACATAAAACCGAAATAATTACTAAACACTTTCTAAAAATAAAAGTTTCTGTAAAAACTTAGTCCACTGACTTGGAAGGTCTCATAATAAATTTTATGGAATTTTTCTGATAAAAATCTATTTATTATGAATATTATTTGTCTAAAATTAATTTAACAAATAAAAATGGGATAACCTGTAAAATCATATCAAAACAGAGGGAAAATAGCATGATAATTATTCTAACATAATGAAATATATTTCTGGTAAGTTTCATGTTTTAATACATTATTTTCTAATTTATATGAATTAAACATGATTAAAACATATTAAAAATAATTAAAAATACTAAACGGTTTCTAAAAATTCCGAAACTTTTTCTAAAACTTCTAGTCAGTAACATGAACAAGTCTACCAAGTTTCATAATCTTTAGATCATTAATAAGCAAGTTATGGCATTTTAAAGTCCTTAATACTTTTAAATATAAAATCCCCAAAATTCCTAGAACACTCTAAACCTTAGATTTTCAATTGGAACTCTTAGAGGCTATGTTTGCTACAACAAATAGAGGGCTTTTAAACTACTGATAATAAGGAAATGATTTGCAAAAGGAATTGGAAAAACTCACGGTTTTGCTAGCTCAAAAAGAAGAAAGAAAACCGAGTTAAAACCCAAAGAATAAGCTTCCAATTCGTCCAGAATATGAAATGATAATCGGGGCTTCTCGTGCAGAAATGATGTACCAGATGATATGAGTGTGTGTGTGTTTTTAATTGAGTTAAAACATACGAATTTGAGGTGTAATTGTAATGAGTAAGTTTAGTGGGTTTTATAATGGATTTTGAAGAATTTGATCATTAATTGTGAAGTTGAAAGCATGTGGGTAGTGTTTTGGACGTATGGGACGACCAGGGAACACTAGAGCCGGGCTAGAGACGCGTTAAAACACATTGGGGGTGCGAATTTGGGTTGAGCTCGAGATGCCATTAATGAAGGGTTGACAAACTGCAGACGTGTCTGCCGCGGTCCGCGGGAGGATTGTTTATTCCTCCGCGGTCCGCGATGGAGATGAGAATAAAACCTGGTTTTGTCTTCCGCCGCGGAGCGCGGAGACTTTAATCCTTCTCCCGCGGTCCGCGGGGCTAAGTATAAATCAGAATTTTTATTTTAGCCCCCGGACTTGATTCTTTGATTTCCGGGTTGTCTTTCGGACCGAAACTTGAGATTTTTGAGTCGGGTATTTATGTTTATAAAATATTTGTGTTAGGTTCGTGTGTGAGTGCAAAGCGTGTAACCATGATTTATAAAGTTACGAAAAATTTTTATAATTTCTAAATCTTTTTATCCCGGTAAAATTCGAGGGTTTAAAATGGAAGTTTTAAAATAGTTGAAGGATCAGAAATGTATATTTGGCAAAGTGAAAGGTGACGGATGTTACACTCCACCTCCACCACCTACCACCAAGCACCGACCGCCTTCAATGACACTCTCCGTCACCGACCATCGCCACCCACCGACCACCACCGCCACCACCACCGCCAACCGTCGCCCCCACCACTCACTGTCGCTGTCACTCCTTGTCGCGACCCGCTGCCACCGACCACCACCACTGTCACCGCTACTATCACCACCAGATGCCGCCACCAACCACCACCACCGTCACCGCTACTATCACCACCACCCATCGTCGTCACCGCCACTGAAAACCACTACAATCACTACCTCTATCACCACTAACCACCGTCGCTGGCACCCGCTGCCAATAACCATCACCACCACTCACTACCGCTGATTTTATTCCTTTATCTTTTCCTTCATACCAAACAATACAAAGCAATGATTCATTCTATTCTTACGTATAACCAAACAAGACCATGGAATGGTAATCATCCATTTCATTCCCTTGTCCATTCCATTACCTTCTCCATTCCATTCCTTCATCCATTCCATTCCCCCATACCAAACAGACCCTTAGGTAATTACCTGTAGCAGAGTAGTCCCTGAGAATTTAAGTGCTCGGGCTGAGCCGCGAAATATGTGCCCTTAGTTTTAGATCTTAACGAAATAATAATGTAAATTATATTTTTTAAATGACGATAAAAGTAATATCAAATTCTTGAATTAATTCTTCACAGTTTATTTTATCCAACAATATGTTCTCGATAGCTATCATCGCCAACCCGTGAAGTTTTTCTAACTTAAGTGTTTTAAGCCTAGGGTGAACAAAAAATCGAAACCAACATTAAAAGAAAAGGATAAGGGATAACTTTTAAGTTATTGTTAATTAAAAAAAAATAGGATGACACCATTGTAGCCTTTTTTTTTTCTTTATACATTGGCATATTCTAATGTTTTTTTTTAATACCCCCACCATTTTCTAGTATTACACTATGCCATCATTTCCTCAAAACAACCCCTTTTTATACCCTGTAACACCAACACTATGCAAAGATCATTTAGATTTTTCCGATGAATTCTATTCCACCATTCACCACTGTTGCCAGTTACAGTGCCCCCTTGAAATTAGGTCCTGGCCGGGATCATCCCCGCACCCCCTCAAAACCTGCCCTGACCTGTAGGGTATTTGTATACGCATAGGTTCCGCGTAAACTCGTTTATTTAAAATAATAACTACTCACTGGGTATATCCTGACCCCAAACTAGGCGAGTATGTCGTAACTATTACTCAGTTTCAGTTTCATTTAGCATTATCACCATAAAAATTATCAAAATGACTACGATGTATATAAATGAAATACCTAAATATTTAAATACATAGATGACAAAAATAATTTATGCATGATATATCATATATTTATAAATATGTAAAAGAAATAAAAGTATATCAAATATGGAATTGAGCATACGAGTACAGTTTATCTAGGTGATTGGGTACATCAACAAACCCCAAACCTACAGAATAAGAAAAACTAATCCTAAACCCGGTCTCATACCCAACTCCAAATCTGTCCTAAATATGTCGGGTTTCGGGGTTTACTCATCGGGTTCGAGTTCGATTATGGATGTCAATAAATTAATCATAATAACCTCTGTTAGGAATCCCCAACTCTTCTATGAACACTAGTGAGCTTTATTTAAGTTTTACGTTTGAGGCTGCCAGGATTCCATCTTTTAAGAATTTAATGACAACATTATTTTTTTTAATAAAAAATGATTTTTATCGACACTAAAAGCTCAACATAAGGTTCATGTACACATTATATCTACGGATGTTAAGTGGATTGTTTTTTTTTTTTTTTTTGAACAATCAACAAATGAAGATGTTAAGTGGGTTGTGTTTGTGGTTTGCTGGTTTAGTAGGTCAACCCTTTCACGAGCCTGCAAAATTTGAAATGAAATAAAATATTCAATGCAAAATCGAAAAATCGCGTCACAAACTTAAACCAATGTATGACAAAAGTTTTCATGGTTTGACATGAAGACGATTGCTTAACCCAAAGGTTTATTTTACTTAATTTAGTTACATTTTATTACTCTAAAATTACACCCAAAACCAATCTGCCCCACTAATCGTTTAAACCTAACCCGGATCTAAACTTGCGCAGAAAGGAATCTTTGCGCAACCATCGCCTTGCTGCACAGATTACAGCATGTCAACCACTATCCTACAATCACGGACGAGCATACGTGCAGGACGGTAAAAGCGGTATCTGTTCCATTATTTCCTTAATTATAGCTTTCCTTAACTACTTTACTAATATAACCCAGGGTAGTGGAGACAACCCTAATCGAGCTTTGGCCCAATACGATTAGGGTTTTGGGTGATGGTGGCATATGTTCAATCCTATATAAGGGATAACATCCCTAAAAAGAGGACACTTTTTTGCTGACCTGAAAAGCTATCATTGATAGTATCCTCATCACCCCAGATTTTGTTATAAACAACTACTTACGTAGTCGTCTCCCTACCCATCATTCATTTGTTTTCAGGAACTCCATTGCCGTAAAGCTATCAGTGAAGAATAATCCCTGTGGAAGTAATAGTCCAATCGTCTTGTATAGGAAGTAAGACTATTTGTTTCTTCGATTAATCTTCAATTAATCAAGTTTAAAATATAAAAACACACATTAATATTGACAGAAAGTGCAAAATTAATTTATAGGTGAGAGTGATAACCCGTTCTTCAGATAATTAGTTGATTTGGGTGACAAAAATTATTTTGTATATATAGGTTAATTTGGGTTACCTCAAGTTAATCAACGGATCAATTCAGTCTAGTCAAAATGGGTCAACTAGTAAAAAAAGTCAAATATTTTACTCAAATTATATTTTAATAATCCTAATTTTGACAAATTATCCGGCAATAGTCTCAACTAAGAAAATGTTTTGTGACAGTCTCAATTTTAACCTATTTTACTCATCAACCCCATAGTAACTAAAAGTTAACCAACTTAGTTTTTGTTGAAGTCCACTAACACATTAGCAGTTTATAATGTCATCAAAACTTTGCAACATTAGCAATGTACGTTATCAAAACTTTGCTACATTAGTAGTCTATGTTATCAAAACTTTGCAATTTTTACTTAGTATGTGATCTCTTAGAGAAATAGGTTAAAATTTGAGACTGTCACAAAATATTTCCTTAGTTAGAATTAATAATTCCAATTTTCCAATACTATATATTTTGCTAACTATAGAAAAGGTCCAATTGAGTTAGCATTGCCGATGACCGTTTTGTCTCCACCACCTGCTCATTATCGTGGCACCGCCACTCCCCTACTATTGACACACCCACTGTTGTTACCTCTCCGCAACCGCCACATCCACCACAGTCGCCCTTGTCTTCGTCCACATCACCGCCCCTCCAATACTACCAAAACACCATTGCCACCCCACACCACCATGCAATCTCTGCCACTATGGTCACCTCCATGGTCGTCACTAGCCACCGTAAGAAAAATATAATGTGTGAACCTATTTTGGTATTTTTATTTCTAAATTGACCCATTTAAACCCATCTACACTTTGGCTAGAAAATGTTTTGTCCCAAACCAGATTCATACATTTTTTTAAACGACCAATTTTGACTCTAACTCACTTTTCCTAGGAGGGGTCCTGTCCGGGTGAGGTCACAAGTTTGACTCCCCGGCTTAGCGCTGGAGCAGGCCCGGTTAAGACAATGTAATCTAGTTGTGTGGGAAAGGGATCAAACCGGAGATCAAGGAGAGGGAGGGGGTCATGTTGGACCACTACGTTAGCCGTCCCAAAAAAAAATACTTGAACCCGTATTCCCTTTCTACCTATCTAGTTTGCCACGCTTACTCTAAGTTATAATAACACAATCCATTTTGCTAAATCTGTTTGCAGATTTAGGGGTTCTTTGTTAATTAAGTGCTGAATCATTAAAAAGTCTGAATGGTTAAAAGGATCTAAATAGTTAAGTGTTGAATCATAAGTGCTGTTTTGTTGGACCTATAAATGGTTAGTCTTCTTGTCCCACATTGGTAGGGGAAGTAAAAATGGATTCATTCAGTACTTAATGGTTCAACAATATCTCAAGTCTTAATGGTTCAGCCTTAACCATTCCGTTCAAATGTTGAAACAAACGCGCTAAATAAGCTGAATGCTAAATCATTGAGCACTGAGTGATTCAAAGGCTCACTAAGAGCCTTACCAAAAAGCCACTTAACCCAAATCATCTCAAAAAGTCACACCCGATTTTGATTGAGAGGAGCCATTTTTTTCAACGTAAAACCAACAATTAATCCTCATCAATTAACATAGAACTCCACATGATCAAATAAAGCTATTTAGACATCAATTTATTAATTCAAAAGATAACATTAAAAGCCAACAACTTTTTACAAGTGAGCGAGCGGCGGGTAAACGAGTAACAAGTTGTGCCGCTACCCTTTTTGAATAGTAAAACCTACTCTATTAAAAATAAAACTTGTGTCCTTGGCCGCCGAAAAGTTACCTCGCACCACCTTTTGAACCCGATCTAAAAACCAGATTTGCTTCAGGGGCAATGCCTCCAAAGTATGAATACGATTGGAAACCAACATGTACAGATGAAAATAGTTTCTAGTAACCTTTGTTTTGAACTTTTCACTATTGAAACTAATCACTTTTTAAACTCTTTTTAAGAAAAAGGTTGTGCCGACAGTTTTTTTTGCCATGTTCCACCTTTCCAATAACTACAGTATATATAGGTATGTCTTGTAACTATCAATCTACTGTACAAATAAATAAACAACAGCTAGTACCCTTGAGTTGTCTCACAGATATATAATCAGTAAATAAATAACATGGTTGGCTCCAGCCTTTTAGGAGCCTGATCATTAAGCTGACTTCTAATTGGGACGCTTGGATTTGACAACACAGTTTATGCATGTTGTTTTAAAAGGCGCAAAATCTCACAATTCCGACAAAAAATTTTTTAGAGATTGAGTCCCTAAAAAGACAGGGACTCGAGGCTTATTGACTTTTTGAAGAAGCCAATAAGTCAATAAGCTATTTTTGAACTCAATCCCAAACACGGCCACAAGCTTCAATTTGTTTTTTCATATAGTCAAGACGCCCCTTATAAGTGATCTCCTACAAACCTTGGCGAACCTGACTAGATAACGGATTCGATTCATGTAAGACCCTATTTAAAGGAGGATATTCGTCAGACCCAAAACAGACAACCGAAACAAAAAAAAATGTATAAAATACACATAATCTCTCTTTATATTTAAACATTATAGCTCCATGAAAGAGTATCACCCATTTACCATAACTTGATGTTAGTCGCCCATAGTTAAAAGGGGCTATCAATATAGAATACACAACAAAAGAAATCTCACACATTAAAGAAAAACATTGAAATAGCTCTTAATTTGAAGGTTGAACATCCTCGCTGCTTCCTGATCCATCAACGCCTGAGGATAAGTGGGCAGCTGATGCTGAACATTTAGAAAGCAAAACATCAGTTGAGAAACAAAAAGAACTTTAGATAAAAATAGTTACATTGACATAAAAGTGGCGAAGTAAATTCTTTGCATCGGTCATTTCTATTTGCTTCCGATAATCATACTACAGACCTCTCAATCACGAGTTTGATTGAGTCCCCTTTTCTTTTACTGGTGAGGAAAAAGTGACATTTCAATCCCACTGAGTAACCTTTATATATTGCTAAAGCTCATCCAAGACAAGGCATTTACCTTGAACAGTTACAAAAGGTTGCACCTTTAAGGCAAGTCATACCAAAACAGTATATCCATTAACTTACTTTAAAATGGAAAAGAGAAGTAATTATATATGTTTTAACTAAAATTACAGGTCAACGGTTGTTGCACAATTTTTCAGCAAACCAATTGCATAATGGGTAAATTTTTAGGTTGGGCCACAACATGTTGAGTTTAGCTTGACAATAGCTTGTTTTCAGATTCTTCAATGCATAAATAATTAATACATTCCAAATGAAACAAAACCATTATTAAAGTATGATAATTAAAATTCTTTTGAAGTGAAAAAGTTTAGGTGCTTGTAAACACTTCATTATCACATTATGCATTGGTGACTTTAAATTGCACGATTTGTATATCATGTTTTCTTTGTAAGTAACTGTTCATTATGCATTAGGAGATTAATTTTAATCTTACACATTATGTCCGCTATGGGATTTGAACCCTCACTACTTAAGGAGTGACGCATTTTTCCAACACCTTGGTACCACTAGGCCAGAGCCCTATGGTTTACAGCTTTACTAATTTGACCTTTTAAGCAATAGATTATATTCTATTGACTCATTTTGATGTAAGCTGGTTGATCGCCACCCTAGTCTCTAATCAACCTTTGTAAAATACTTGTGCTAAGTGAAAAATATGTTCTGCGAGAAGCACACGGATGTATGTTGGCTGATAATTTGTGCTCATATAAATATCACTAATATAAAATTTGAATCGAAGACACTTAGTCATGAGTTCAAGGTAATGGAAAGCTTACAATAGATGACGACAGTCTTGCTGAAGGAGGAAGCTAAGCTGCGAACATTAGTGGCGGGGTGGATCATATTTGCCTCCAACATTCTCATCTCCTGGGCCAGTCTCTGGTTGCTTATTTTCTGTCTTCAGTTTGGTCACCTTCTTAGCCCTAGTCTCATCATGTACCTGTTGCCTTGATCTCTTATGTGACACCTTCAATCAAAGCATGTAGTTTTCAAAAAAAAAAAGAAAAAAGAAAAAACTTTGTCGTCACATCTGATGATGAAAAGTTCTTTCTATATCTAGAAATCTGATTGTAATCACTACAATTAAATGTGATTTTTCCACATTTATTTTCTAAGTTTCATGCAAATACAACAACAACAACCATAACAAGTAATTCCATAAACAGTCACGCTATTTATAGTGTCTAGGGTACCCCTATCTGTAGGGATGGTGATGCTACTTCCATAGAGACAACTACCAAATAGTAAAAGTAGTGAAAGAGCAACTTAGAAGAATAGAGACAGATCTCATGAAACAACACATAAATGCAAAAGACAATCACAAGCAATGTCCCTCTAAAGTGTAGAAAAATCTACACCCCTAGAAATAAAGCTAAGACACATATGTACCCTCTCCTAAAAACCTTTAACATTAATCCTACGTCTCCACAAACTCCTATATTTCATGCAAGTATAGTAGCATCAATTTATGTCACACCCATTTATTGTATAAGAAAGTTCAAATTTAAATACATCAGTAATAAAAATTTCAATCATAAGTGAATAAATTAGTATAAGCTTATAAATGAGTAGATTTATAATCAGCGAAGATGGAATAAGAAGGCAGGGGATTGAAAAATTAGTTTAATGTGGAGATTTTGTTGAAACGTGAAATGCTTTGTCACCCTGAATTCACGCACTTGCTTTGTTTGCAGGAGTTCAAATGCACATCAATCGACATTCATAATGCAAGATTTGTCCGGGTAGCTTTTACGGGTCCCTCATTCTCTATAAATTGAAAAGATGAAGAGATTACTTCTTTTCACAATAGCATTGTGATCAAATATATAAGGAAGAAGTTCCTTCTTAAACTTGTACAATCCCCAAACTATGCATGCAATCTAATATCCACTTAATCTATTAACTCCCTATTTTTTCCTACTCCAAAATAATTTTTCTTACTCTCTTTATGTTCCCTCATTTTGACATTAATTAATCAGGATTCACATGCTTAATTTGTTACATAACTTATGTGCTTACCACTGTCCTAAGTTAGAACAGGTTATTTACATCTATTAGGTTGAGTGTAGAATTTATAGTACATACACACTCATTTTAGGACACACTGGCATCCATCCTTCTTTGGGAGTACCAAATCAAGATGTCGACGTGTGAGATACAAATGCCTTTGCAACATGGATGATTTCGTACATCTTACATGCACTCTCAAGTAAACCAATATAGAGGAAAAGTATCCTTAATAACACATGAAAGATCATATATATTATATCCCAAGTTAGAATAGGTTATTTACATCTATTAGGTTGCATGTAGAATTTATAGCACATAAACATTCATTTTAGGACACACTGGCATCCATCCTTCTCTGGGAGTACCAAATCAAGATGTCGACGTGTGTGATACAGATGATTTCATACATCTTACATGCACTCTCAAGTAAGCCGGTATAGAGGAAAACTATCCTTAATAACACAAGAAAGATCATATATATTATATCCCAAGTTAGAACAGGTTATTTACATCTATTAGGTTGAGTGTAGAATTTATAGCACATACACGTTTCATTTTAGGACACACTGGCATCCATCGTTCTCTGGGAGTAGTACCAAATCAAGATGTCGACGTGTGAGATACAAATGCCTTTGCAACATAGATGATTCCGTACATCTTACAAGCACTCTCAAGTAAACCAATATAGAGGAAAAGTACCCTTAATAACACAAGAAAGATCATATATATTATATCCCAAGTTAGAACAGGTTATTTACATCTATTAGGTTGAGTGTAGAATTTATAGCACATACACGTTTCATTTTAGGACACACTGGCATCCATCGTTCTCTGGGAGTAGTACCAAATCAAGATGTCGACGTGTGAGATACAAATGCCTTTGCAACATAGATGATTCCGTACATCTTACAAGCACTCTCAAGTAAACCAATATAGAGGAAAAGTACCCTTAATAACACAAGAAAGATCATATGTATTATATCCCGTGCTAATGAGCTTGTGTTAATTAATCAAGAAACTGAACTTTCCTTTATAAAGTTATCCATTATTTTTTAACTCACCCTTAGATAAATTGCACAAAGTTATAAAGGAATTATTAACAGGAATATGGTGGAATGCACATAGATTATGTGGTCATGTACATACCTGAGGTAAATCCGTGATGAATGAGGCACGGGGAGAGTTCTCAAGCAAGTAGTTTGTGACTTGAGTGGGTACTGTAGCTATATGGTCCTTTTCCTTCTGGGACACCATATTTATCTTCAAACTCTTCAAGTTATTGAATGGGCAAGGTTCATGTGATAGTTGCTCCAAGCATAATGAGAGAATCTTGGTACATAATATACAAAAAAATTAAAAATAAAAAAATAAAACACAAATAAGAAAATAAAAACTTTGAGCACTGTCTTAGATATACAAAAAAGCATAAGATGCAATAACTACTTGGAAACAATATTCTAGACTAAATAATGGGTTGGTTGCTCATAGGAATACACAAGAGCAAAAATGCTGCAGTAAAAGACTGCAGAACACAACAGCTTACAATGACCATGACCAAATCATGCTAGCTAACCAAGTGTCATTCAACAATAGATTTATGATCAATAAGGTTAGTTATTCAGCACTTATATGCATCGTCACTGGTTTATAATAAATGATCTTTGTAAATTAGTCTACAACAAAAAATGAGACAGCTTAGGATAACATCTTAGAAACGATATTTATCTTAAAATTCTATTATGATTCCTAAATGTAAAGGGCATTAGAAATTTGACTAAAAAAGTGAGGATAAGATATTATTGTATCACAATCTAATTTGGGGAGATATCAATTTGTAAAAGTTGTGCATCAGTTTTATAAAAGAAGTTTTTTATTTGTTTCATTATGATCCTTATTATTTGATCAACCCCTATATCTAATAAATATCTCAACTTATATTAATAATCTTAGTTCATTGAGCAATCAAGTTACTCAAAGCCAAAAATATCCTCACCGCTCTTTTTGAGATGGAATAGAAAAAAACCGTATTCTTTACTTTGTCCGAACAGTTAAACATTTATATTATGGACTTTTTCTTTATCTCAAACACAATAAAACTAGTTCAACATTTAGGCGGCATATTTAAGAGAATAATAGTAAGGATAAATACCTCAATGATATCCATATTAATAACCAGATATTTGGTGTTGCGGAGTTTGTGAAACAAACTGAGCAGTAGCAGAAAAAATCTCTTCTGTTCATAATGCGGCATTGACAAGGAAAGATTCACTTTCTCAAGAGAATCAAAACCCTCTGTGGACAACTTCAGAGATTCATATTTGAATGGAAATCGATTGATAGTGCCCTTGACAGTCGCAGTAAGATTCTCAAGTTTAGGGGCGACAACATTGACAACATCTGGATATGCGGTGGCATCCATAATTGTGAGATTAGAGAGCTCTGGAGCACAAATCTTGAAAATCTTTAAGCCATACATGCAACACTTATGTAAAGTGAGGTCCCTTAGGTTTACACACTTGGAAAAAAGGTCAAGGCTCTCATCCCCTTTATCACCTAAATGCATACTACTCAAACACACAGTTTCCAAAGCTGGAAAGTTCCAATCTACTTTTGGTATGCAGCTGGCCTTGTGTTGATAAAAAGACTGATCACTAGTTGCAAGGGTGAGATGTTTGAGGGTATTTGAACTGAAAAGACATTCCGGGAACTGATGAAATTTCCTAGTGAGCCATGTCATATTCAGTTCCCTCACAGTATGCAGATATACATTGTTTACAATGCTTTTAACCACAAAAGGTCTGGATGCTCCTGTGATTGTGAGCTGAACCTTAGAAACTTCTACATGATTGTTTCGGTGAGATAGTGCATCCTTCACACATTTGGCAAACAAAGATGGTGTACGAAATGTGCGACTATTAAAGATTAGACGGGGAATTGATGTCCAAATATGCTCCCATCGATTAGACAGTGCGCTAGTCTGAACAGCATATTTCATATCAAGGAAAGAGAGAATGTGATGAATAACATCATCTGGCAAATTGCTTATTCTATCTGCATTTTCTTCTTCTTTTTCTCCTTCTTCTTCAATGATACTTGTTCTATCACGTACTGAATCCATCGCTCATGTGATGTGTATAATCTGCAACCGTTCGATACAGCTAGAGTAAAAAAATTATGCTTTCAATCTGGTTTTGCATTTCAATCACCTGAAGTGTTATAATGTATATCAGTAAAATTATTTGATGTATAAAAATTCATAAAGGGAAATTATGTAGTAATATCACTCTATATATAGTAGCAGGATTAAAATGTTTTGAGGAAAAGGAATGGATCTAAAAGCTACACTAATTTACAAGAAAACACTCCATTTATGTATCATGAGCAAATGAACCATGCATTAAACTTTTCATGTCCACATGAAAGGTTTTAAAAATCTCGAAACTACTAGAAAAATTACGTTAATTTAAGCTCTAATTTACGACGTTGCATGTTATTAAGATCGATCCATAAGCTAAACATTTAAACAGTGGATTATCAACTAACACCACAGAAGATTATAATGAACATGGCTACACATTTTTGACTTAAGTTGATAGAGATATGCAGCAAATTGAAACAACAAAGTACATTGAATAGGTTGGTTCAAATTTAAGATTTTTAGGAGAAAAAAAGATCATGGGTACTAGTTAAAACGATGAAACCTACTACGATGATCAATGTTTGTTGATTAAGGAAATGAACGTGTTCACGTTTGTTTGTGTTCATTCGTTAATTTAGGTCACATACACAAACAATCGTTTATGAACAGAAGCCTGAAGGCAATGATTTGCAAATGTTGTATGTGAGCGCTAAATTATTAAAAGGTATGCAATATACAATATACTAATATATATTTACTAAATATTTTATTAGTAAGAAATTTAAAGTCTTTAAATAAAATAAAAAAAAAATTAAAACCCTAATGAACTATCAAACACGAAGAACACAAACGGACATAAGCAAACATGTTACCAAACGTTTATGAGCATAAACTAAACGAAGACAGCTTCTATTCATATTTATTAATTCATTTAACTAAACAAACGGAACACGAATGAACACAAACGAACTTCCTTCCGAATAGTTCACCAACTGTTTGCTGGACGTTTGGTTCATTTTCAGCGCTAATCATGAGTAAATGAACCACATATTAAACTTTTACGTCCCCATGAATGGTTTTATAAATCCGGAATCTCCTTACCAAAAAAATTGACCTCTAAGTTACGAAGTTGCATGCTACTAAGATCGATCCATAAACTCAACATTAAAACAGTGGATTATGAAATAAACCCACAGATAATTACAATGAACGTAAGTTGATAGAAACTTGAAGAAAACTGATCAACAAAGAGCTTAGAATATGAAACTAGGGTTTAAATTTAAGAATTTTATGAAAATAGAAGATCATAAGTACTTTTAAAACAAAGAAAACGTACTACTACGATATGATGATGGATGAGCCATTGCAGAAATAATGGTTTTACCTTGCGGAATCGTGATTCGCTGGAGAAGGTCTATAAAGGGGGATAGGTTTCCAATGTCGTATAAACTTTGCCAATTTTTCTTATAGAATTTCTAAATGACACATGTCAAGGCTCAAAATATGACGTATTTCGTCAATGTTATTGTTAAGTCCTTTTGGTTTTATTTGTACAAGTTAAGTCACTAAAGTTTCAATGATGATTCCATGTGAATATCCCTGGCCAATCCATGCTTTTACATCTTCCCTTGGGAGAATCTTGGGAATTCTATTTTGATATGTTAATTAAGATATTAACAATAATAATTATAAGATTTTTTCCCGCTTAAAAGTTTTAAATTATTATTAGTGTGGAGTAATGGAATGGACGACATAATGAAATGGATCATTATCATTTCATGTCTTGTTGGTTGTCATATAGAAATGAAATAAATCATTACTTTGTGTTGTTTGGTAGGAAGGAAAAAACGAGAGAATAAAATCGGTAGTGAGTAACAGTGGTGATATGTGGAGGCGGCGGCGATGCGGTGGTGTATGGCGGCAGCGGTGGTCAGTGATGACATTAGTGGCAGCGGTGAGTAGTGGTGTCGGAGGTGGTGATTGGTGGCGCCTGCGGTGATAGTTGGTGGTTGTGATGGGTACCGGCGGCAACAGTAGTGGGCGAGGTAGTGGACATGATCATTACCCTTCCATGTATTCTTTGGTTGTCATATGCGAATGAAATAAATCATTTCTTTGTGTTGTTTGTTAGAAAGGAAAATATGAGAGAATAGCATCGGCGTTGAGTAACGGTGGTTATATGTGGAGGTGGCGTCGAAGATGGCGGCGGTGGTGTGTGGCGACAGCGATGGTTAGTGACGACAGTGGTAGTGACAGAGGTGGTGATTGGTGGCGGTTGTGGTTGTGGTTGTGGTTGTAGTTGTGGTTGTGGTGATAGGTGGTGGTGGTGGTGTTAGGCAATGGCGGCGGTAGTGGGCAGCGGAGGCGGTGGTGGGTGGCGGAGGCGGTGGTTAGTGGCAGCGATGGTGGGTGGCGACGGAAGCGATGACTAGTGGCGGCGGCGATGACAGGTAGTAGGGGTAGTGGTTGGTGGTGATGACGGTGGCCGTGGGTGGCATTGACAATGGTGGTGGGTGGCGATGGCAACAGTTATGGTGGCGGTGGTGATGATAGTGGTGGTTTGTGGTGTTGTTTATGATTGGTGAAAGAAAGAATGAGATGAAAATAGGGGGTGGATGAAATTATTTGGAGGGAATGGAGTGACCTATGTAATGGGTGATTTCATTCCATTAACTAAGCAAACACACCATTTTTCATTCCATAGTAAGAGTTAATTACCAAAACCGTCCCTGTTGTTTCGGCCAACATGCCAGTCCAACCCAAAATTCAAAAAATTGCTTGAACAGTCCCCTGATATTGACGAAATAGGCCAAAACAATTTATTTCATTAATGGGTTAACTCAACCTCGTTAAGTCAGGGGTAAAATCATCAAGTCACCTCTAAAAAATAAACCCCATCCCTACCCCACCCCACGCCACGCCACCTCCATTTATCCCCTGTGTTATCATCTTTAAACCCTAATTTTCAAAAAGAACACACACACATAACTGCACGATTAGAGGGAGAGAGAGTCGGTTAGAGAGAGAAAGTAAGGAGATCTGATGGTGACCGTTTAAACAGGACGATCAGGAAGAGGGATAACAGTCGGGTAAATGATAATATTGGAGCTCGATTTCTGGGTTTTTAGTTGAATTGGTAGTGTAAAATGATAATATTGGTTTCTTTCTAATGAAAGACATGATGAGTTTTGGGAGTTTGTTGCTGCTGGCAGTGTTGTAGAACTCGTTAGGCGCTAATCGGTCGATGGTGTACCGACTAGGGATTAATCAGATTGGATTTTTATATGCATTTTTCCAAATTTATACATATATAATGCTAATTGTATACCTTATATGTATAAATTTAGAAGTTTAGAAGCCAAATATAAACTAGTGAATATGGAGGGGGTTAAATATTAAAATACCTAAACTTAAATAACCCTAATCACCTCCATCGTTCACCATATCCCGTTTTTTCCTCCCCATTCCTTCTTTCATTGAACGGAACTATCAGATGCAACTAGAGTTCATGGATTTTCATCGATTTTGCTTCTCGATCATAGATTATCATCAAATTTTGAGGTAAGAACTTGTTTTATTTGATCGATTTGCTCCTTTTGACCCATTCGAATTCATTTTTGACCTGATGTTGAGCTTTTTAGGTCTGACTAGGACCAATTTCGTCTGACAAATCGGTGATTAATGGCGATTTTTACAACCTTGGCTATCGGTGGTTGTTTCCGGTGATCGGAGAGGTAACAGAGAGAAATTTACGATGAACACCATTCTTTTTTTTTTGTTTCTTCAAATTAATTTTTTTGGTGTTACGATCAAGGTAACAGTCGGGTTCCCCTTTTTTTACTATTTTGTTTTCCTAAATATGAGGTGGTGACTGGTGACCAGTGATGGTGACTGCTGGTAGTGGGGTCGAGTGATGTATGGTGGACAGCAGTGGTTAAAAGTGTCAACGGATGGTGATGATGACTGACGAGGACAATGATTACAGAGGTAGGGTCGGTAAAGGTTGATTATGAAGGTAATGGATGACTGGGCGATTGACGGTAGTGATTATAGATGGAGATGGTGGTCACGATCGTGATTGAAGATGATAAGTGGGATTGGACTCGAAATTGTTAGATTGATTCGGTTTCATAGAAATTGGGATTGGACTGGAAATTGAACAACGGATTTAGGGTTGTCGAGGTTAAAACACCATGAATCCACTGTTTTTTAGGAATAAATTTTGGTGGTGGAAGGTGGAGATGGGTGGTGGTGGGGTTAGGGGGTGGGACCTACTTAAATCTGTGTTGGCGAGATGGGGAAGAAGACAATAAATTTAACAAAGATGGACAATTTTACTCTTGACTTAACGAGGTTGGGTTGAGTTAACCTCGTTAACGAAATGGGCTGTTTTGGCCTATTTCGTCAAAATCAAGGGACTGTTCAAGCAACTTTTTGATTTTGGGCTGGACTAGCATGTTGGCTCAAACCACAAGGACGGTTTTGGTAATTAACTCCGCTAGTAATTAATGGTCCATTCTATCTCGCATCTTATTCCAGCATACCAAACGCTATTTAAAAGTAATATACAATTAACAACAATATACCTAATTTGATTTAAAACAATTTACACAGGGATGGTATATGGTTTGGTACAAACTGCATATTTAATTTAATCTTTATTTTTTATGGATTTGGTCCCAAACCTGGATCATAGATGTATAAGCAAAGATGCAAGGTAAATAGAAAGCTTACATCACTCTGGGATTGGTGCTAGAGGAAGTTAGACAACAAGAAATGTGACTATTTATGATAGTGATTTTTGAGTGTAACCTCCTAGAATGCCTTATATTCCCTAGCCTAGCTATTTTCAATTCTCGCTGCCTAACATCAATATGGGTTAAGAAGAGAAATTTCAACATTCTGTACTGAAAAAAAAAAAGACTTGGCCTCCACATTTAGCTTAAGGTTCACCATTAGTAGACCTCCATTCATTTGTAAGATTATGTTTGCACTTTATTTTGAAACTCCAACCTTGAACAACGACAAATTTGTTCGGCAAACAATATCATATGTTGTTTGAAACAAATTATTTGAGTCTTGAGTGCTAAACTCAAACTATTAAGTTGTGTTTGAAAACAAAACAAGGTTGTTATACACATTGTAGATTTTGGTCATGGAAACATGACTAGTAGCACCCATGTTAACCCACTGTGAATCCTCGTAGATGGAACCATCAATGTATACCTCTTGCATCATATCCATGACATGATATATTATGGAGATCTCTTCCACCATATTTACTATTATTGGGTACTCTTCCGTAAGCATCTTGCAGTTATTTGCATAACCAACTTGGCCACAATCGTAACAAGCTTTTTTGAACAACGAAAGCTCTTTTTTTCACAACTTCTTTCCTTGGACTCATGTCCTCTTCCTTTTCTTTTTGCTTCACCACCCTCTGCTATATCCTTGAAAAGTTAGTGTATTCCATAACATTTGGCTTTGCAAAATTATGCATAAGGCTTCCCTTTTGGCAAGCCTATTGCCTTTTTTTCCATATGGACAACCCATATCCTCATAGGTTTTGCATTTGTGATTCAATTACTCCCATAACTGGCCGCGATATTTGGTACATGTTATACAACATATCCTCATAGTCGTTCAACACACAGTTGAGCACCACATCTAAATGCTTCCATGCATCCACGGGGCTCATCATTATGACTAATGGTCTCCCCTTAAACCTTTAAGTAAACTGAATTTGTCATCAATCCCACAAGGTTCAATGTGGCTGTGTATAATTACATCTTTTGTATCCATTGCTTGAAATGCAACCAAACATGGTTTGCAACTATATTGGCAACAATTTGATTACACACTAAGGATAACTCAATCGACATCGCCTATGTTGTATTGTTTTCTAATTTTGCTATAATGTTTGAACTTTCTCAACCAATATTTAGTAGACAATTTATCAAAAAAATTCTTAAAATAATCTCCTTTGAATCAATGCATACTTTTCCAAAAAGTTATGAAAGAATGTGTTTTATGAAATGGATGTTGTTCTTATATTTAGAAAACAAAATCTATATATATATATATAAAAGAAAGCCCTTTTGCTGACGTGGCGTCCATTGGTTCCTTCAACCCCCCTTGAAATCGTCACGTGGCATCATGTGAAGCTTTTTTTTTTAATTCTTTAAATTTTATTATTTTAATAGAATTAATAAAACAATATAACCATTCACGCTTGCTCTCTCCAAAACCCTAAAAACCAATCTCACATCTCCTCTTCTTTTCCCCTCCTCTCCCCATCAATCTCTGTTGCGATTCTTTTTTCTTTTTACCCATTATCTTCCATAGGTACGGTGTTGAATAGATACTGAGCTTAGGTAAAAAGGCATGATTTGTGGGACACTAATCTAATATTGGTATATATGGCCTTTTGAAGAAGAAACCAAACAGAATGGGTAGAAGAAAGCCTCAACACATGGTTTTGGTCTCCGATTATAGTCACATATGGGGTCTCATAAACACCAACTTTTTACATAGATATATCAGACCACCAGAAAAAAAGGAAGTACTGCACCTGCTTACTCTGCTGCATCCTCGTCCACCTCAAAATCGACGACGGCGATCGACGAATGATTGACCCGAAACAATTATCATGTCAAGAGAAAGATTTAGAAAAGCTCTATTGCCTCCTGTACCCGATGTATTAATAAATAATAATAATAATAACCCTCTGTCAATCTTTAACTTAAACCAATTTTATTTAATTCATCTTTAAATTCATGTTATTTGAATGTAATTTTGTTTTTTTATCAGATTCTTTCTTAATATCTTTATTCATATACATATACATACAGTATAGGGAAAGTGATTTGATTTGATTTGTTAAGCATTGATTTGAATCTAGGATTTCTTTTTGATTTGTTTTGATGGGTTAATTAATTGCAGAATATTGAGAAGCTAAAGAAGGTTATAGAAGAAGGGAATTATTATGGGGTACACATATGTACAAGACCACCAGTTCAAGGTATGTTGGTTCAGAAAATTTGGGAATTTTTTTAATAAAAATTTGTTAGCTCCTTTTTTTTTAGAAATTTGGTTCATTGTTTCAAGAAATCTTATTGCATTGTTGGTATTTAGACTCAGCAAACCATAGGAAATTTGGGAAATTTGAGACATTGGTAAGTCTCTAATGTTCTGAACCATGGTTCAACACATGGTGAGGACCATTAGGATCATGGTTGTAATGGTGAGAGTAGTGCCTAGGTTAATAGTTTTCATTTTGGTCAATCTTTTATTAGGTTATTGAAATATAAATAGGAAAGATTAGTTCATTTCAGTAGTTTATATGACTGCATGATTAATGGTTTTTACGGAGATGGTTATTGGGAATTAAAAAAGGAATCTAAAAGTGTTAAAACGGGTCAAGCACCTTGGTAACAGGTTTCACACTGTTAATGTTCGTAGACAAAGTCATTGTTTTAATGGCCAGACTGGTTGGGTTCATCACACGAGTCCCGATTCCTTATCTTACTAACCAATACTCATGATTTTAGTTTTTTTTATAGTGATCGGTTTTCTTCTCTGATCGTTTTTACCTGTGGCGCCACGATGGTGATTGGTGATGAGGCCAACGGGAATAGTTTTATCTGGAGACGGAACTATCATTTTTGTGGTATGATTCAAGCTCAGATTCTTTGTTTCAGGTTAGTTTTTAATCTTTCGAATTTTGTTTTTCACATATTACCACTTACTTTTATTTATGCTTTTAAAGATTTTGAAGTTGTTCAAGTATTAAATTACAGGAACACCATGTATTCGTGGATATTGAAGAAGGAATGGGAAAATGAGGAAAGAGTAGGTTTGTAGTTGTATTGTACGCCAATATCTATCAATAACATATCACGGAGATCACCTATGAATCGTCGAATGAATTGGAAGCGAAATGTTGTGAAATTCGGTTTTAGATGGTGACATGTTGATGACTAAGGGGGAGCAGATCAATAATTCCGAAGTGGAGGTAAATTGGGTAAAGTCACCTATAAAATCATGCTTTTTAGTGTCATGTCGTGGTTCAATATTCAGGTTACAAAACTCATCAGATTATTCATTGTCTTTCATGGAGCCATTTATATAATCATTTTTAGTTGAGTCAAGGCATTTATTCTCATAATTTAGTCCAATTGTTCAAGTTCCAACCCAGTGTCTTCCCTTAGAGTGATACTGCATATTTTACTTTCCAAATTAATTTGATGTAACTATGGGTGTGCGCGAGTATGGGTACAATGACACTAAAACGAACATTAACCTTATTCTTGCAACATCTCGATAAAGGAACCATATTATTTTATTGAAAGTTGTTTAGGGTCACCCAAAAGACTCCAACTCATTGATCACATCGGACTGTCCAAGCAGAACTTTGGATTATATGTCATCTAATTCTGATTTGAGTGATAGTGATGGATCAGCTAAAGGTATCAACAATTGCATGAGCACTAAAGTTAGAGTTGCTGCCATACCTTGCATACCAGTATGTAGTGCTTTTGTTAGCGTGAACAAGATGTAAGCATCACACTTGCTTTTCAATTATGTTAAGGATCTTTGTCACTCTCATCCCAAGTGGTAAAATTCATAATGTTTGGTTTCATTTCCTTTTTATTATTATCACTGTGAATTAATATAAATAAAATGTTGATGATATTATATAAAATGTTGATAATATTAATATAAAATTCATAATATTTTGCAACAATCAAGTGCCGGTATCCGTGATTTGAACTCAGATTTCGCTTAAGGTAACGATATGGTGTTCTTTGTTCTTTCGATTTAGTTGTTTTTTTTTCACCTCATATGCGATGTTGTCTTTGCTGGTTAGCCACGCCTTAACGAAACTTGAGCTTTGTTTCACGGTCATTGCCAGTCACAGAACTATTGTCGTTTGCCGGTGATTTGAACTCTACACTGACTGAGTTTACGTTTGGTATGTTTTCTTTTTTATCATTTTTTATTAAGTCATATTAGAATTGTTTGGATTCTAGAACATCGTATAAATGATGAATTATGTGGCCCTCCTAAACAGCAAATCATCACGACTCTATGGTAATTGTCTATTATAACATTCAATATGATGCATAGTATTAGAGGTGACAAAATGGGCAGGTTGGAAAATTGGCTTTGGATCAAAATGGGTAATCTTTGGTGTTGTGTTTATTATAATTACAAAAACTAAATTATTACTATAATAACATAAAGATCATTTACTACGCGATTTTGGAGGTTTTATGCCTTTGGATGACTTAGACTCATACATCTGATACCTCCATATTAGCAAAATTTTCTAACCTGTTTGACGCTTTAGAGAGAGAAATGGACCGAAATTGGCATCTCTTCTACATAGTCTGTTGACAGTTGGTGCTTTGTTCTTGGCAGGTTTAGCTTTTCGACCTTATATTTCTCTCACAGTAAGTTACTATATATGATATATGTATTACAATTTTTAGTCATCCATTTATAAAACAATGCATGTTACGGTTATTGTTCCGTTATCTTGGAAACTATCTTTATGCACTAGATGTTTGTTATGGTTATTGTTCAACAGGTACAACAGCCCAATTCTGTTATGGTTATTCCTCTTCGGTCCTCTTTTAAAGAAGTTTTGAAACCATGAAGAATCAACCAACAACGTAAGTGATCAAGATTCTTTAGTTGATAATTTAAAAAAATATTCTAATTTCTGTTGTTTTTTTTTTCTGATCATTCAAATGTTGTATGCAGGATGCTTTTTTTTTTTTTTTTGCTATTGATCAGCTGTGGAGTGACTACAAGGCTGCATATATATTCCAAGATTGTGGAGATCTGATTGATTCAAGGTAAGTCTTTGTATGTAAGATTCTTTAGTTGATATATTTTTTTTTAAATCTGATTTCTGTTTGTTTGTTTTTTTTCTGATCATTCAAGGTATGTCTTTCTGCATGTTGTCATAGTTCATTTATCGATTTTGTCCATCGGGTGGATGTAGCGGCGAGACCTGACTGTTAAACCTTGATCAATAAAATGCGATGAAATTATTGTTTCTTTCAGGGAACCAGGAGCTGAACAGAAGTTCAAGGATATTACTAATGCTTATGAGGTACAACATCCTACCTCTATATTAGTAAAAATTGGCATGTCACCGGTTACTAATAAGTTCCTTTTTTTGTTATCAAGTTTTTTATGTATAACTTGGTATTCAGGTTTTATCAGATGATGAAAAGCGATCCATATATGACAAATATGGGGAGGCGGGACTTAAAGGCGATGGCGTTGGCTCAGGGGTAAGTTATTTTTTGGACCTAAACAGTAACAATTTATTTCTATAGATATCCGGCCCTAATTCTCTTGCCTCTATCTCTCCTCCAAAACAAAAAACCCACCCTTCTTCTCTGTAATCTGATCCACGTAAGTTTTTTTATGATATGGGTTTCAGTGTTTCATGTTTGTGTAATCTTGATTTATCAATCCTATTGCTCTGTTAATTGTTTAGGGTCTTTTCAAAAATCGACATTCAAAAAACATGAAATATACGCCAGTCTGTATTTTACTGTATTTTCTATATGTAATCTAATCCACCTCAAACCCAATGTGTAAATCTATGATTATGTTTAAAGCAAGTTGAAATTACCTGTAATTAATAAATAGTAGATGATAAAAAAAATATATAAGAGTAGATTGTGTGAATGATGATGCTTTGTTCTCGATCTATTTGTTCAATATCTTTTATGGAGAGAACAAAGAGTAATATTATTGTTATTATTATTATGGTTTGGATTTAAAGGTTGTTAGGTGGAGAGGAGGAAAGAGATATGTGAATGTTATGAACAAAAGGCGCTTTATGCTTAAGGGTATGATTATGATTGTTATTGTTATTGGATTGGATTAATTTAATGGTACTATTTTTGCTTTCCATATTAGACGATGTTTATTCAAGGTTTTAATTGCTCAAGGAGGTTATGGTAAAATATGAGGTAATGTTTTTGTATTTTGTTGCAGATTTGTTATAGCATCAATTATTCCATCTTTAATCAATAATTCCGATTACCCCGCCCATTTTTTCAGGTTCTAAATTGGTTCAGCAATGCGAAGATCTTCTGTGTTCATTTTGAACTGGTAAGTTGCGATTACCCCCCCCCCCCCCACCTCAGCCCCGCCGCACGCTCGCACATAACCGTTCGCCACCGGCCACTCCATCTCCACCGCCCGATCAGCCCTCGGCCCGAGTCCCTGACAAGTTGCAACTTTTTTGAGGTAAATTTCTAATTTCTTGTGGCTGTGTTAGAACTTTTGATTTAATTGCTGGTGTGGATTTATAAAAGGTGTTTTTGATCTTTCAGAGGCTACAACAAAGAGCAAATGTTCCAAATATTTATAAATGTTTGATGTATGTCTACCGTAAGCGCCATGCTCCATGCTTGGTTAACGTACACATACATACATACATCGAACATCAGGGCAGCCCAACGCTTTTGGTGGCCCTAAGCAGACTTTAAAACTGGGGCCCTTTTGCTACCAATGACAATTTGGAAAAGACAACTCTAAAAATATATTTTTATCACATCAAAACTATAAAATCTCAATATTGTTAACCTTAGAAAAACTTGAAAACATAAACATGAAAAGGATTTTTATCAGCTAAGACTAAAATGCCTCACTAAACCTCTAAGCACCTGAAATTGATATACACATAGTATTCTCCATTTGATTGAGAATTTAAAGGGTTAGAACTCACTGACAAAAATAGACATTATATGATTTTAGTGTGGAATGACAAACCTAAATTCACATATTAGTATTGAACACATGTTGGTGATATACTGTTTTGTATTTAATCACTGTTTGAACATGCAGAGGCATTATAATCTATATAACTTAAAATTCTTTCAAATAAATATTAGTCATAATCTTACCCACATAAAGTCAAAGACATAAATATTACAAATCTACAATTCTACACAACATATCGATTTAGAACGAAGCACTTTTAAACATTTTTGGATTGTGTTTTAGACAAATGAACGTCATAATGTAAAATTATATATGTGACTTATGTGGTATCATGAAGTCCCAAGCTCTAGGGCTAAACCCATATTACATATACATTTAAAAAGTGGGGGCCTTTTAGAATTTGGGGCCCAAAGCCCAAGCTTTAGAATGCTTGGGCTTGAGCCAGGGCTGTCGAACATCTATAATTTATAGATTATGTTGTTTATCACTTGCTTATGTAATTAAAGTAGGCACCATGCTTCATGTTCGGTTACCTATCTTTCCAGAAAAAGGTTTTTATTTCTTAATAATTTGATCGAATACTATGCTTTTTGATTATGTGGTTTTTTTTTATGTGTCTGGTCAAATTGTTAAGCCTGATTGGGTTTTGTTCTGAATTTTTGTGTAGTTGATCAAATTGTAAATTTAATTAGGTTTTATTTAGTGATTTTTTTTTTTTTGAATTTTGATGTGTCTAATTGATAAGGGAATTTTGATGTGATTAATGGTGAAAAGGAATTTGCATATAGACACGCTGATTGTATCAATTAATCATGAATTCAATGATAGTTTATGAGAATAAATTGCATGAATTTGAAACTAAAGGTGTAAGTTGTTACAGATAACAACATGAAACAATGATAAGGGTATGAAGCTTTATGATCCAGGCTACCTTAACACGGCACCTGTTCGGTCATCGATTTGCTACATTGATGGTGATGAAGGGATTTTGAGGTAATGACAATGACTCAAACATACAAGATACTGTTCTATTAACAATCTTATTTTTTAATGTTTAATGAAATGTTTTTATGTAATTATTTCATTTAAAAAGTATTATAGATTCTCATTACTTCATTTTATATTATATATTCATTAATCATAATTTTATAACTTCATTACATCGGATAGTGAAAATATTATGACACATTCAACATCATATTCACTTTTTTTTAAAACATTATTTAACTACTGCAGATGAAATAATCTACATTTATAGTGATGAATCTGATGCTGATGATGATTTTCATACCAACCTAACTGCCGTTGAAGAACATGATGTTACTGTTAAAGAATATGATGATGCTATTCAACACAATCACCCTCCTGTAGATCCTATTGAATCTGATAATGCTGCTATTCTTTCATATGATCATATTCCAGTCAATCACCCGCCAATTGAACAACATGACCCTGCTGTTGAAGAAAATTATGATGCTGTTGCTCTTAATGAAGATCAAAATGCTACTGATCTTACTTTCGATACTGCTGATGATAATCCAACAGTTGTTAAACAACTTACGCATAAATTTGTAAACTTCCAACTGTTTTTAATCTTTAAATACTTTCAATTAACATTATTTGAACAACTTTATATTCTAATATCAAATTTTACTCGATACTTATGGCAGCGATTTCCTATATGGTTTTCTCAAAAGGCTGACTTTGTTAATGGAGCAGAACTACAAATCAAATTTGGGGATGGAAATATCATTAAGGAAAATATTCGAGCAGAAGCATCAGGAAATAAGGTGAGATTTGCAGTTTGTAAGTGGACAACATGTATGCAAAAACTTGGAATACGCAATGGTGGCAGATATCGACTGAAATACTACAAAAGTGAAGCTCTCCTTGCTGTTTATAATGATTAGAACATCTCTACATAACATAATATGTTAAGTACAATATGTTCGTCTTTAGTTGTTAGTATGTTCATATTTTGAAGTCTAAACTTTTGAACTATCAAGTTTGTTTTCATAGACAACCTGATCTAACTATGATTTCCTAAGTATGTTTCACTAAAACTTCCTACTTTTAACCAGTTTTTTGACTTCTGATTTACTGCTTTTGTGTTTTATCAAACTGTTATAACCACTTCTTTTACCCCTCATTGATTGGTTTTCTTTTTTTCATAATAACATGTATGCCAAAACTTGGAATACGCAATGGTGGCAGATTTCGACTGAAATACTACAAAAGTGAAGGTCTCCTTGCTATTTATAATTATTAGAACATCTCTACATAACATAATATGTTAAGTACAATATATTCGTCTTTAATTGTTAGTATGTTCATATTTTGAACTCTAAACTTTTGAACTATCAAGTATGTTATCATAGACAACTTTATCTAACGATGCTTTCCTAGCTATGTTTCACTAAAACTTCCTACTTTTAGCCAGTTTTTTCACTTCTGATTTACTGCTTATGTGTTTTATCAAACTGTTATAACGACTTCTTTTACCCCTCATTGATTGGTTTTCTGTTTTTCATAATAACATAATATTACTTAATTTTGTGGTCATCAATTGAAACATTCTTCTAAATTCTGAAAATAATTCCGAATTCAATCACCATTCAATATATAACACATTTACCAACCACTTTTTTCTATTAATGTCGCAAATAACTCACAATTTTCTCATACGCATGTTACTTTTCACTTTTAGCAATATTATATGAACAAAGTTAACATCCTTATTATTATTTTCATTATTATTAATAACTATTCTACAACAAATCCATATTATTTATATTATATTTTATTTTAATCTTTTACGTAAAATACGTTAGATTCACCCCCGGGAAGCTCCCGGGTTATTTGCTAGTTACAATATAAATAGAAAGCAAATACTATTGAAAGGACCTTAGGGTATATAGACTAAAATGTGTATATAATGGACAGGAGTAAAGAGGTTTTGGTCACGTGTTTTGTAATGTTTACATGTTTTTGGCTTTCAAACATATTTTTGTTCTATTTTTCCTATGTGAAAAAATTAGGAAAAATCGTGAAACACTAAAAGGTAGTAACAACGTTTTCTGGTGATAGTTTCCGCTAAAAATCAAGATTAGTTGAAAACCCGACAAAGGTGTTACATATGTAACACAATTACACAATTAACGACTTTAAAACTTAATTAGTTGAATTTATATTTCATTAATTGAAGAAAATAAAAATTATAATAACATTTATATAAATTTTAGAAAATTGTCAATAATATTAATTTCATTTTTATTTTGATAAAACCTTCATTATTATCTCCCAGTAACATCAAATTGAGTTTTATCATAGAATGGGGTCTTCTAATTCATAAAGAGCGGTTTACAATTCAAACTAAATATCAAACTAATTATCTATTTGAGTTTTTGAAAAGAAAGGAGAAAGTACTTTTGAAGCTCTTTGTCTAGGTTTGGAAGTTAAATTCAATCTTTACCATAATCTAAGAAAGTCGTGGAATGCATAAGCCCATTTAATGATATGGACGACTTTCTTGTGGTAATCAATGTAAATGAGCAAGTAGGGGGCGACAACCAGCGAGAATTACTTCAACTGCATGAATAAGTGAGCAAGTATGTTAACTACACGATATGCGCGAAACTGTTTTAACGATAGATTTCGCTTTTTATGGTTGAATTTACTATTTAGTTAACAAGTCATTATTTAGAATCCTGAAAATCACACTCCAAAAGCTAATCTAGCAATATCGCATTGAATTAGAGTGGTCACATATGATTTTGCATGTTCTTCTTTACCCTTTGTTGATGCTCATTTCCCAACTTCTTGTTGTTAAAGGAATCCTTATAAACAATGTAACACCACGAAAAGGCTATTATGTAAGGATTAGTGTGAAAATAGTGAAGTGATACAGTCTAGAGCGTTGTTTTCATTAAATCCAAGAACTTTCTTATAGCAAAACATCAGAAAATAAAAAGTTAGCATTGTCCGGCTAGGCCATCCGGTTACACCTATAAGCGTAACCTATAAGCAAAAGGCCTCACAATCCCTCAATCGCATACAACAGTGACCGACCCTTCACCAATTCCACCAAATATCCGGTTACACCTATAAGCGTAACTCACTGTTTCGATATTCAATAGAAAAATGCAATAACTACCATGTATATGTTGAATTACGGTATTTGTGCTTTGTAGCAAAACCTAAACAAAATTTGGTGGTTGTCCTCTACGATCTATATATATGATTGCAAATTTTATTTTTAGTTTTTTAAATAGTTATTACTCTCAGCCGACTTTGACAAGAAAACTCATTTATCATCATTTAACCCATCCAGTTTTGGCAATCTAACCAACCAATTTTTGCTTAAACATTAATGTCCTGCAAAGCCACATGTTCCCAAAATGCTAACATTCTTTTTTTTTTTGAACGGTCAACAAATTGGAATCACTCACGGAACAGTAGAGTATCATCGTGCCACCAGTGTTGCCACGCGATCATATTCCACCACCAAGTCACCAATTCAGGAGGAAAATCATAGTTATGAGAAAACCCCCTTTGTGAGATTCGAACCCAGGACCTTATGGCCCTTAAGTCTTATCTCACCACCAAGATACCACTAGGCTATAATGCCTTGGGTAAAATGCTAACATTCTATGGTTGCAAATGGTAAGAGTACTCTAATCAACACAACATACAACCAAAGCAAGACAACACATCGATTAGAAGTCTTGATAAACTAACGTTAAAATCTGGGAAAACAAACATTTATTTCAACCCACAAACATTCGGGAGAACATTACAAACGAAAAGTAGAAATTCATGATAGCATGGTTAAAACCACACATGGAAGCTTTTTGAAGGCTGAACCACAATATTGTCGCTTTTGTCGACACAACTCTTGAGGATATGGTAATCTGCCATTACCAAGTTAGAAAACATTCAGAAAAAATGACTAATTTAATACAATCCGAAAACTGAACTTTGCAAGAGTCATGAAGGATATGTACAATGAGTTTGATTCTTTGGATCAAGTATATATTGACATATCAATCACTAGGACTAAGCTTATAAAGTTGTATCTTTGGTGAAAAACCATATCGTAGAGTTGCACACAACTCCCTACTTTCCCATTTTCACTATTTTTCCAAACAAACTAAAAAAAATAACCAACAATAGGTGGACAAGCTGTGTCCTACCTACTGTTCATTTCGTTCAAAAATTAACATATAGGAAAATTATTTACATGTTCTAGTGAATTAAATTTATTGTCAACATGTACATCACGTTCACATTCATTAATTTGTAAACGATCTAGCATCTATAGTTTTCTTCATTTATTTCAAGATGTCCTTGCAACAAGGATGGTTTCCTACTTCTTTCATGCTCTCAAGTGACTCAATATATGACAAGTATCCTTAAAAACACAAGAAATGTCATATGATACATCTAAGTGCTAATGAGCTTATGTTAATCAAAGAAATTGACCCTCTTGACCTAAACAAATCTAGTCAAGTATACTAGCTACACCGAGATATGGCCCACTATTTTTAATTTCACTACCACATACATTGCAAGAAGTCACAAACAAACGACGACTAACAAAATTAAAATATTGTGGCAAATGCATAGATCATCTGGTCATGTAATATACCTGAGGTTAATCCACCATGATTGTGGCACTTGGAGAGTTTTCAAGCAAGTAGTTTCTAACTTGAGGGGGTATTTTAGTTATGCGATCCTTAAGATTCCGGAACTTCGTATTGATCTTCAAACACTTCAAGTTATCGAACGGGCAATGTTCATGTGAAAGCTTATCCGACCATATTGAGAGAGCCTTGGTGCACAATATGTACAAACATATACACAGAAATAAAAATTTAGGATTCTTTTCTAAATCAATGCATATACAGATTTTGTCGAAATTGAGACATGTATGCCGATTAAATCAATATAATAGAATTTGTGGAAAGGATTAGTATGAAAAGGGTTGGGCATCAGTTTGAAAAAGGAAAGGATTTTAACATTGTTTTCATTGGTATTTTTTATTATTTAATACCTCTATATAATCTTAGTATACTAAAATAGTACAACTTGTAAAGGTTTTACAAATTGAGCTGTTAAGTTAATCTAAGCCAAAAGCACATCAGTCACTCTCTTTTTGGGATGAACTAAGGAAATAATATTCCTTACTTTATCGGAGTAGCTTAACATTAAAGTTAGTTCAAGTCTTAGTAAAAATTTAAAAGAATAAAGCAAGGATAAATAGCAATAAGCATGAAAATTGGTATTTATGTACCTGGATGATATCCAAGTTAACAGCCAGAAATTTGGTGTTGTGGAGTTTGGGGAACAAATTAAGTAACAGCGGTACAAAAGTTAGCTGTTTGTATTCAGGCACTGACAACGAAAGATCCACCTTCTCAAGAGAATCAAAAGCCTGTGTGGAGAGCTGCAGGCAATCAAATTTTGATGGATCTTGATTGCTAGTAGCCATGATAGATGCAGTAAGATTCTTAAGTTGAGGTGCAACCACATTGAATACATCTGGATATGCGATTGCATCCGTAATTGTTAGATCAGAAAGTGCTGGAGCACAAATATCGAAAATCTTTAAGTCCTTCATGCAACACTTATGTAAAGTTAGGTCCCTTAGGTTTACACACTTGGAAAAAAGTTCGAGGCTTTCATCACCGTCATCATCTAAATGCATACCACTCAAACACACAGTTTCTAAAGCTGGAAAGTTCCAAGGTGCTGGTAGAATGCGTTCGCATTTGCCTACATAGCAAGATTGATGAGTGGTTGCAAGGGTGAGATGTTTGAGAGTATGAGAACTGAAAAGACATGTTGGGAACATACGGAGTCCCCTAATGATCGATGTGATATTCAGTTCACTAGCATTATGCAGATACGCATAGCCTACAATGATTTGTAAAACTATCGGGGAGGTTCCTCCTGGGCATATGACCTGAACCTTAGAAACATCTACATCATTGCTTCGATGAGATAGTGCATGTTCCACAAATTTCCAAAACGAAGGTATTATTGTACGAAACGTGCCACTATTGAAGTTAAGATCACGGGTTTTTTTCCATTTATGCTCCCATTTCGGAGACAATGTGCTAGTCCGAATAGCCTCTTTCAGGTCAAGGAAAGAAAGAATGCAATGGATAATATCGTCCGGCAAATTGCTTATTCTATCTTCTTTTTCTTCTCCATCTTCAATGATACATGTTCTATCATGTACCAAATCCATCTGTCATATAGTATTGAGGTCAGAAATTTATGCTTTCAATCTGGTTTTACATTTCAATAAGCTGAAATTTTTTAATGTATATCAATAATATTATTCAATGCAATAACAATACTTAAATCTTACTGAAAAGTTAGTAATATCACTATAATAATTAGCAATATAAAAATATTTTAAGAAAAAAGAAAGGATCTAAAAAACACACTAACAACACCATTAATTATTATTTTTAGATCAATCCATTCTTACATGAAATTTACATACATTCATAAACCATACATATGTCACTTGATCAGGAAATTGTATGGATTATCAGATTTAATTCAGTTAACCACAGGAGATTAGAATTAACATGACTACAAATTTTTAGCTCAAAGTTGATGGAAATTAGGGTTTAAATTTAAGATTAATAAGAGCACAAAAGATCACTATCTATTATCTATAAGCAATAAGCAATTGTAGAAAGAACAGTTTTACCTTTGAAGAATCGTGATTAGCGGTGAAGGATATATAAAGGGGCGAGATAGACGGATCAGTTAACCTTTGCCATCTCTCTTGTACTTGTAATAATGTTTTCGATATGACACCTGTCAAGACTCAAAGTCGAACATATATACTTCATGAATGTTATTTGAAGCCCTTTAATTTTTATTTGTATATGTTAACTCACTCAAGTTTTAGTGATTATTCCATTTGTACTAAGATTTGGACGTATGTTTCTTCTTCCGATGAGAATACTGAGAGCTCTAATATGGTATTTTGATTAACATATATAATTAATTATGATAACAAATTAAGATATATATTTATAAGTTTATATTTTATATACGATTATTGTTTAATGAAAATATACCAATAATAGAAAATTTTGATTATTATAAGTTATAGTTGTGCACAATGTTTTCAGAACCGGACTGGACGTCAAACTAGAGTCGTCACCGGTTCACCGGTCCGACAGGTCCGGCTGGCCCAATGAACCGGCACAAAAGTCGAACCAAAAAACATTAAAAAGAAATCGAACCGCCCCAAATCCTGGTCCAACCGGCCATAATCCCGGTGCAACCGCCAGTCCGGCGGTTCAACCTCCGGTTCTATGCACGGACGGTCCAACGTAGTGACCCGTTTGGTTTTCTTCCTCAACAGATCATGAATTAGCACATACAATCCCGTGTCATATAATATTTTCAATATATTCTAGTTTTAGGAATTTTTTGCATTAATGGGCGATTTTTCAAATGGAAAAGCGTTTTTGGGTGTTGCATGGGATTTTTTGTGAAAATAGGTAGATCGCCAAACGGATCAGCGACCTTCAACCAACATTTGGCAAGATCGCTAATTCAATCAGCGACCTTCATCTAACTGTACATTAATATCTTAATCTTCTTAATCAGATGATATACGACCTTCATCAAACTTGCAGCCGATGATATACATACATCAGATCAACATACATAACCTGCACCAATCACCAATATTCAAATAATTCCTTCTTGTAACATGCAGTTTATAACAAAAAAGATCACCTCCAATAGTATTTCAATTGTTGTGAACACAGAGAAAGGATTTTGAAGTTAAATTTTTTTGGCGGGAAAACTTTTTATACCAAAAAAACAGAGGATCACTTATTAATCTCATTTTTTGATTGGATTAAGGTTTAAGTATTCGATTATGATAATATGCAGAGGGGAAGGGATGTATAACCGTTAAATTTCGAAATTTGACTCTGTTTCGATCCTTCCGGTGTCTCACCGGAATTTACTGAAATGGCCGGAATCCTTCTAAATCCGATTTGTTCTTCCTTTTAATGCTTATAATATTGAGGAATGATCTTTTTTATCTTGAGTAATGTTCTTTATCAACAATTCTTGACTCAATTTAATTCTACGTTTTTTATTTGCAAAACAGAGCATGAAATAGCAAAGTTAGTCTAAATATTTACTTATTTTAATGTTTAATAATTCTTTTGGTTGTAACGATATATAAAAGAGATATATATTTTCAGTTGGAACCTTGAGTAAAGTTAAATTGATCCCCATAAACCACGAAGGTTTAACCTATGGCACGTGATTCCATGAGCTCATGATATAATAGCAAACGATCTTGATGAAGGTCGCTGCTTGAATCAGCGATCTTGCCAAATGGTGGTTGAAGTTCGCTGATTCATTTGGCGATCTACCTATCTTCACAAAAAATCTCATGCAACACCCAAAAACGCTTTTCCATCTGAAAAATTGGCTATTAATGCAAAAAATTCTAGTTTTAGTCACCTCACATGTACTTCTGATTTCACGTACGTCTAGTTCTATAGGTTCTCTTAAGGTCAAGATTGTACACAATTAAACTCACTACTTATCACAATATATATTGTTCAATACATCTATCATCTCATACCATTTGGTATAATCTTCCTCTTAAAATTGAAAATGAAAATATTCTTATATTTGATTATGCGTTTAGTACCTACATTTCGTTCCAACGGTTTTAACTTTCAAGTAAATAGAAGGATTATGCATTAAAGATTCTAACTTTGGCCTAGTACCTAAGTGTGATTATTATGAGCTTTAATGCATATTTTCAGCCCATAGTGTAAGTGGAAAGTAACAAAACTAATACTTAAATAGAGAAAAGAGAATCAACATGAAGCTTGCTATTAAAAGCAGCTGCCAAGTAAATGACGGCATTCAAAAGATTAGGCCGGGAATGAGAAAAACATTTTATAGATAACAAGAATCTTCAAAAGAAAATAATGGCAGGTATTAATTCGTTGACCCGAAACAGACAACACCTCAACAAAAAAGTAAGTACAACTTTGAATGTGGTTCAATTGTCTGGATTTAGACATTATATTCCA
This sequence comes from Ambrosia artemisiifolia, assembly GCA_032199755.1. Classification (NCBI taxonomy): domain Eukaryota; kingdom Viridiplantae; phylum Streptophyta; class Magnoliopsida; order Asterales; family Asteraceae; genus Ambrosia; species Ambrosia artemisiifolia. The sequence continues at coordinate 42,747,619 of CM063527.1, forward strand.
TAAATTAAAAGGTAAATCACCAAATCACCCATTTGCCTTACTTGACACATTAATGTTTGTAATAATATAACTTGATGCTAGTCACAGAAAGTTAAATTGTTCGTTCAACACATAATACATAACTAAAGCAAGCATACACATTAAAGAAAAGCATTGAAAGAGCTCTTAATTTGAAGGACGAACAGCCATGTCACTTCCAACGCTTGAGGATGTGGGCATCTGATGATCAAATATTTAGAAAGTAACATATCAGTTGCGCACAAGCAAAAAATAACTTTAAAAAAATGACTACCTTGTACACAAGAGGTGCAATGTAATCATACTAATGAGCTTTAAATCGTTGGGATTTGACTTGACAACCATTCTTTTTCATTCATAAAGAATTAACATATGAAGTATGAAGCAGACCACTATTAAAACAAAGATAACTATAATTCCTTTGAATATAAGGCCAGGTTTAGGAGTTTGTAAACACTTTATTACCCTTTGATTGACTTTAAATTCTTTGACTTGCTTAGCATGTTTCCTTTGTAACTATATTTTCAGTTCAACTTTTGATATTCTAAACAATGAATTCTTTGGTTGGTCACACACAACACCCCTCAGTTAACCTTCGTAAAATACCTGAGTCAAGTGAAAAACTATGTTTTATGAAAGCACACTAAATGTTTGTTGCACTTATCATTTTTGTTCATAGTCATTATTTCAAGGTAATGGAAATCATACAGTAGATGAAGACGGTCTTGGCGAACGAGGAAATTCAGCTGTCTGAATAGTTGATGGATGCCTTATATTGGTCTATGGCTGCTTTTTTTTCTGCCTTCGCCTTGCCCACCTTCTTAGTCATTGTCTCATCATGTACTTCCTGCCTTGATCTCTTCTGTGGCACCTTCAATCGAAGCATGTAATTACAATAATGTAGTCTTGTCTAGAAAAGTTATCTTTCTAAATATGGTTGTATTATCATAATTAGAATTAAATGTGATTTTTCTGACATTTAGTTTCATTGTTTCATGCCAGTGCAAAACTAACAACTTATGTAAGACGCGTTTAGTGTATTAAAAAATCTAATTTAGATGCATTAAAATTATATAAATAATAAAAACTTGACGCATGGGTGAATAAAATTAACTATAAGTGTGTGCTCATTAATGGGTAGATATGGAATCAGCAAATACGGAAAAAGAAGCCACAGGATTGCGAAGAAGATAAGTAAAATGCGGAGGTTTTGTTGAGATGTATATACCTGAGGTAAATCCACGATGAATGTGGCATTGGGAGAGTTCTCAAGCAAGTAGTTTCTGACTTGAGTGGGTATTGGAGCTATTTGGCCCTTTTGATTCACGGACGCCATATTTATCTTTAAACATTTCAAGTTATCGAATGGGCAAGGTTCATGTGAGAGTCGATCCAGGCATAATGAGAGAGTCTTGGTACATAATGTACAAACAAATAAACAAAAATAGGAAATAAAATCTTTCAGCACTTTCTTACACATACAAAAATCATTACATGTACATAAATAGCAATAACCATGATCACAAGTGGTATTTCCTTACCTCAATGATATCCAAATTAATAACTAGAAATTTGGTGTTGTGGAGTTTGGGGAACAAATTGAGAAGCTGCGAAACATATCTCATCCGGTACCAATTGGCTAGAGGCTGATCAGATTTCATCCGGTACCAATTGAGAAGCTGTGGAACATATACATACTGTATGAAATCAGGCATTGACAAGGAAAGAGTCACTTTCTCAAGAGAATCAAAACCCTCTGTGGACAACTGCAGGCAATCAAATTTTGATGGAACTTGATTTCTAGTAGCAATGATAGATGCAGTAAGATTCCTAAGTTGAGGAGCAACCAAATTGAAAGTTTCTGGAAATGCAGCGGTATCGGTAATAGTGAGATTAGAAAGTTCTAAAGCATGAATATTGAAGATCTTTAAGCCATTCATGCAACACTTATGTAAAGTGAGGTCCCTTAGGTTTACACACTTGGAAAAAAGGTCGAGGCTCTCATCACCGTCATCACCTAAATGCATACCACTCAAATACACAGTTTCTAAAGCTGGAAAATCCCAAGCTACCTTTGGAATGCAGCTGGTCTTGTGAATATAGGAAGACTGGTCACTGGTTGCAAGGCTAAGATGTTTGAGAGTACGAGAACTGAAAAGATATTTGGGAAACTGGTGAAATTTCCTAGTAAGCCATGAGATATTCAGTTCGCCAACATTATGCAGATACGCATACTTTACAATGCTTTTAACTACAAACGGGGTGGCTGATCCTGTGGATGTGAGCTGAACCTTATGAACCTCTACATGATTACTACGATGAGATAGCGCATGTTTCACAAATTTGGCAAACAAAGGCAGTGTACGAAACGTGCCACTATTGAAGTTAAGATGGAGAGTTGATGCCCAAATATACTTCCATTTCCGAGACAACATGCTTGTCAGAACAACATATTTCATGTCAAGGAAACAAAGAATGTGTTGAATAACTTCATCTGGCAAATTGCTTATTCTGTCTTCTTCTTCAACGATACTTGTTTTATCATGTACCAATTCCATCTCTCATGTGATGTGCATAATCTGCAATGGTTTGATATGGCTATAGTCAGAAATTTATGCTTTCAATATGGTTTTGCATTTCGGTCACATGATATTTTTAACGCATATCAGTAAAGTAATTTACCGTTTCAATAACGTTACATAAATCTTATATTAAAAAGAGTCAACACTAGTAACATATTTTGTGGAAAAGGAAAGGATCTAAGGATCAAATTAACAAGACAATATTTCATTTACATATTCAGAGAACTTTGCCATTTCAGCATCTCAAAATTCACAAGCACTTGAAATATCGATTAACTTAATTTTACATGAAAGATTTAAGGTCTAGAAACTGCTTATAGAAAAATTGTGTGTAATCTTAATTTAGTCATTCTACTTCTCATAAACTACTTTGCAGGTTTCTAAACATTAAAACAAAATATTACAACGGTTACATGCATTAAGATCGATCCATGCGCTGGGTAAGTTTGTGTTCATTGATAATTTAAAGCTAAAGAGAGAAATAAGTTATTACCTTTGAAGATTTCCGAGCGGCTGGCCGAGTTCCAGCAGAGGTGTTTAGTGCTATCAGTTGATTGAAATGCAAAGAGAAGAAAAACACATTGGGCTAACATGGACTAAAGTATACTAATTTATTGCTTTTTTGGTCTTTTATTCATCATGAAAACTGCATGTGCAGAGTACACAATTGTACATGTAGAAAAGTAGAAAACTAGCAGGATACTCTACCTTGTGAGTCCTGCATTTTTTTCAATTAAGTCAAAAATCCTTTACTTTTGTTATTTATTATTGATTGCCATTTTAATTTTACTTAATTTAGGATTTATTATTTTATATTTTTCTTTTCACAGATTTGTAATTAAACCCATTCTTTAGATCAAACCGCTAATCAAAGCAGAGTGATTTTAAGAAACAAAAACCTCTTGAAAATTTTATTTTATTTGGTGATTTTTCCCTACTAATTTACTGCTCCTTTCTAACTCTTTTTACTGCTTTCTTGTTCTTTTACAGTCAATCATATGCTAGTATGCTACTAACATGATTGATTGTTGTTAAAATTGTCATGCCTATTCAAGTACCACCTTTTTAACTAATATTAGGGATTTTTCCATTCCCAAGTTATTTCTGTATAAACAACTATTAACAACATATTAGATATTTGAAGCAAAAGTGTACTTTTGGGCAACAAAGAGTTAAACCTACCAAAAGCATACCGTTAAATGTATAAAATACACGTCGATATCACATTATTTCTATTTGAACACTAAAACTCCATAGAAGGCAGATCACTATTAGAACATAACTAAGAGGTCACATGTTTCCAGAATGCTACCATCAGTTAGTTGCAAATGGTTAAGCTGTAATCAGCAGAAGATACAACCAAAGCAAGCCTACACATTAAACAAAAGTCTCCACAGACTGAAGTTAAAATCCGACAAAACAAACGTTTACTTCAAGCCACAAACATTTTTGAGAAAATACAAAAGCAAAACAAAGTGCGTGATAACATGGTCAAACTTGCATGCGGGAACTTTGTGAAGGTTGAACCAACATGTAGCTTCCTGCTAACGAGATTCTTGAAAATGCAGTCATCTGTCAGTAGTGTAGCAGTTAGAAAACAAGTATATACTAATTATTAAGCAAGACAAGAGAACATTCAGAAATAAAAATGGCTAAATGCAACCTGATAACTCTCAAGTATGCAAGAACTAAGACACTCACTTAAAACTACTACAAACGGTTTCTCCAAGTTTCATTGTACCCTTTGAACTAAATTGAAAAGGAAAGAACAGCTACATATCTAAATGAAAAATAACCGTCGGTGGTTATTGTTGGGTTAGTTCGCGGGTCACACTGGTCACGGATCAGCAGATTAGCATGTCATGTATGATGGGTCACCGGGTAAGGGTCACATAGCAGAACTCTTGGGTTTTATTTTACTAAGCTAGTTTTGAAAGGGCCAATAAATTGTTCTGTTGCATGATCATGGACTGAGTTATAATTTGTTTCAGTCTCACTATTCTTCAGGAAGAATCATGTTGAATCGGTGACTGCACATACTGCATTTGTTTAATTTACTCTTTGGCTCTTTGCATGTAAGCCTATTTAAAAGCATGTTAAGTATTGTACAAAGTGACCATTTCTTTCATTCGACAAAATAAACTTTTGTTTCCTTTTCCTTCCTGCAACTTTACATACATACGAGAGGGTGAGTCGTGTGTGGAGTGAGGGGCATGAACCAACACTCAACAGTTAATCAGTTATTGCATAAATTTTCAACTGCTACCACTCATTTATAGGTCTGCAGAATTAGCCTGGGTTTTAAAAAGCACGCCCAAGGATCGCCTAGGCGCTGCCTAGGGCGCCTCAGAGATTTGTGGTTACACAATTTCCCGAAAGCGCAAGAGAAGCGCATTTTTTCACTTTTTCTTTTTTGGCCTTAGGGCGCATGGCCGCGCGCCTCTCGTACACCATATGTTTTTATGCATTTATGATTAAAAATGTTGTACCTTGGTGTTTTTGGCTTATACACATAGGTAAAATCATATAAAAACCTTATTTATAGCTATATTTTGTACACGCTTCAGGTACGAAAAGCCTACCACTTTTGCGCTTAGACCTCGTCGCTTTTGTGCGCCTGGCGCTTTTTAAAACCAAGGAATTAGCAGGCCAGGCTTTATTGGATGGCAAGTCTTAAGGTCAGGCTTGACATGTTCAACATTTTCCCCTTAATTTTCACAAAATATTAGCATATTACTTATAATTGCAAAAAAAATGTCCTGTTTTCAAACAAACAAATTGCCCCATCAACTCAAATTTGTATGAAATAGTTATGCCATGTGAGGTTTTGTGTTCTATAGCATGCGTATTAAATGCTGAGTACATATTTCCGAGTCTTACGACTTGGAGCATAGATATGCAAGCATGGATACAAGGTAAAAAAAAGCGTACATTAGCTGGAGACACTCTTGGTGCTGCAGTAAGTTGGGCACCATGAACATGTGACTGACTGTGACTGTGACTGAAGTGAAACCTCTCAGAAATCCTTGTATTCCCTAGCACAGCTTCAATCCTTGCCCATTGGCTAGCATCAATGCGGGTCAAAAAATGACATTTCAACATTTCATACTGAAAAGAGAACTCTGCCTCCATATGTACCCTTAAGCTCGGAGGCAGTAACTCCATGGCTGATTTGATGTCACGTCCCACTGAACGGATAACTTCATATTCTGGATTACCACTCTGAACCTGCACTTTCAACTCTGCCATTTTGCACTTTATGATCTGTGATGTCAATTTCCCATGCTGCGAATTCTGGGCTGCCAGCACGTTCTTCAGCTTTGCAATAACCTGATCTTGCCTTTGCATTTTTGCCTCAAACATTTCCTTCTGTTTTGCAACAAGGCGATCGCGCCTTTTTATTTTTGCCCTATACATTGTCTTCTGCTGAGCAATAATTTGATCGTGCATTTGTATTTTTGCCTTCTGCTGTGCAATGACTTCATTTTGCATTCGTATTTTTGCCATCTGACTTCCATTAACTTGCAAAAGTTTTTTAAATTTTGCCTTCCCTTTGGCAGTAAGTTGATCTTGCACGTGTATTTTTGCTATCTGCTGTCCATTAACTTGAGATTGCACTGGTACTGCCTTCTGTTGTTCAATAAATTGAGCTTGCCATTGTGTTTTTTCCTCCAGCATTCTCTTCTCTTCGGCCATTGTTCCGGGTAGCTTATTTTCTGCCTCTAGTTTGGCAAACTTCGTTATCGTGTCATTATGTACCAGCTGTCGTGATCTCTTCTGTGGTACCTTCAATAAAAGCAGAATGATTATAAAAGGGTTATCTTTTCCGAAGCCCGATTCGCTACAGTTGTGTTACAGAACAGCATTCCACAAATATAATGAAATGCCTAAAAAAACAGCAACGAAAATCATCCAAATGATATCAAATACTCAAAAGTAACAAAAAACTCATACATATCTGGCAGATTGAAGTATACCAAAAGTGAAAAACAACCTATCTGATTACAATGTGATAAATTGAAGTAACACTAACGGAAACAGTAATTTGCAGAAACATTGTATAGCTGATAAAAATAGTAAGTACCAAAAGCACATACAGAAAGAATAAGTTGCAACAGTAAGATTCATCAGTTGTTGAGAGTGGTTAGTGTTTAAGAGGGCAGGTTGTTGAAAAATGAAAACTTGAAACCGATGTTTTATTCAGTTGTGTAATACACTCGCTTAATGTCACTCTAAAGTTGCTAACCAGTTGACAAATAGGCATAAATGTGTCCCAACTCCCAAGTGGTAATGAGCTAACAATTAAGAATTCAGTCAATAAAAGAAACTGAACCTACATCTTTAAAATGATCTACCTACCAGATAAAATATTAATGAAAGAAACTTCACTATAAAATAAACTTGCCAAAAGTAAATAAATGATTTTAACAAGAATACAAGGACAAATAAATAGAGCATGCAATTACGTAAAATACCTTAGGTAAATCCATGATGAAAGTGGCATTTGGAGAGTTCTCAAGCAAATAGTTTCTGACTTGAGACGGTATTGTGGGTATACGGTCCCTTTGCTTCAGTGGCGTTGTATCTATCTTCAAGCACCTCAAGTTATCGAATGGACAAGGTTCATGGGAGAGTTGATCCAAGCATGATGAGAGACTCTTTGTACAAATACACATAAACAAAAGAGGCTTGTCAAAAGCTAAAGAATACATCAACATTAACGTCAATACGTTGTCTAGTATTAATATTTAATAGTTAATGCAGACTAGGCAATTAGATTACCAAAACATGCAAACCAATAATCTTTACTTGTATTAATATACTTTTTAGACAGTACACTCAAAGATGTGCATTTGACATGATCATTATTCAAAACAATTGACAGTAAAATAATAAGTAAAAGTCAGAAAAATTGTATACCTCAATGACGTCTACATCAAGGATCAGATATTTGACAGTACGAATTACCCGGAACAAATCAAGTAGACTAGGAACATGTCTTTCCTTTTTTAGCCTGCTATTTGACATAGAGATATTCACTTTTTCCAGAGCATTGAACCCCTCTGTAGACAAACGCAGATAATTAGAGCAAGAAGCCAATCCTTCAGAGCAAGTGGCGACTGATGCTGACGCTGTCAGAGTCACAAGTTGAGGGGTAACCATCTTTAAGACCTTCGGCAATAAGGAAGCTTCTGTAATTGTGAAATTAAAAAGCTGTGGAGCACAAACATTAAAAACCTCCAAGCCTTTCATAGAGCACTGATGTAAAGTAATGTCTTTTAAATTCACACATTTGGAAAAAAGGTTGATGTTTTTCTCACTACCATCACCTAACCGGACACATGTCAGATTCAAAGTTTCTAAAGCTGGAAAATCCCAAGCTGTGTTTGGTGTGCAGCTCTTGGTGCTAGAGAAAGGATTACCAAGGGTGAGATGTTTGAGAGTGTGACAAACAAAAAGACATTTTGGGAGCTCATGCTGTGTCCCATTGTATAATATAGTCAGTTGCCTTAGATTTCTCAAGTATGCGTAGTTTACGATATCGGTAACAAAAGGCCGTCTCATTGATCCTGTGAGTTCGAGCGTAACTGCAGAGACTTCTGTAAGGCTGTTGCGGTGAGATAGTGCATGCGCCACAAAATTGCTAAACTTTTGCAAATTAAAGAATGTGTCGCTATTTAAGTTAAGTCGGGACATTGAAGTCCAAATATGTTTCCATTTCCGAGACAATGTACTTGTCTGAACCGCATATGACATGTCTACGAAAGAGAGAATGTGATGAATGATATCATCTGGTAAATTGCTTAGTCTATCTTCTTCCGAAATAATACTTGCTCCATCATTTTTCAAATCCATCTGCCCACCTCTCTGCTAAAACCAGTAAACTAGATATGTATGTATTCCGCAAGCCTTTGATGTGACTACAATCATAATCTTATGTTTTCATCTTGTACTGCCTTAAAAAGCCTGCATTGTATTAATGCACCATCACTCCATCAGTAAAAGAAGTTATGAAAGAGAAAAGTAGAAAACTTCACATAATAGTAACAATAAAACAATGAAAACTTGAAAAACAATATATCAGTAATTAACTTGGCAAAGCACCCAAATTTTATTCAATAAACTTAATCACAAAACTTGAATTACAATCCTTATACGCACAACATGGTGTATATAAAGCTAAACACAACTATTAGACTATAGCTAGAATTGTTCACATAAGTATCTTAAAGACATCCGAACCTAACTCGCTTAGGATGCTAGATAATTATCTAATCAATTAACTTGGACATGATAATTACATTTAATTACTCACAATTATCCACTCCTAAACCACTGCACGTTTGGATTGGTTTTACCGCTCGGAATTCCAAACACTAACAATGGATGTTGATTTAACACCTCTGCAAACGGGTCGTAAAGTATATGCATCCATATTCAGACTTTATACACCCCCTTAAAAGGTATTAAGTTGTGTAGATTTTTGTGATTTAACTTGTTAAAAGAAAAGTTTCGAGTTTATTAACTTTTACTTTATAGGTGTATAACTCCTAAAGAATCCCATTTTCTTCTTTTCTCTTTATAATTCTTGCAGCAAAACTGCTTATAATTATAAACAATAGTTTATAATGTTGAAACAACTCTTAGTATAGTGTAACCCCAAACAAAGGTTATGAAGCAAAAGCAACTAGTATCTAAAAAAAACATAAAAGAGTTTCACTATCAAAAGCACAACACTAGCAAGGCTGCAAGCAAGAGTGACTAAAGTTTGCTTCAAGCTAATCACAGAGATCATAGAATAAAACATCAAAGTTTGCTGATTTCCATTTGCTATACTTACACATATTATCCATATGCTGACTATTAGTTTGATTCTTTCTCTTAATAGCTTGGTTTTCAAAGGTGAGAAGTGCACAAAAGCAACAGAGTCTAAAACCAAGGTGCAAAGCGCCAAGCGCAAAAGCACACCGCTTTTTGTTCCCGAGGCTCAAATTAATATACGGTTTTTTATATATTTCCCATATGTTTTAACATCATTTACGCAATATTTAGAAACAAATAAGCGTTATATATAGTTTAATAGTTTAAGATTGAATTTACGTACATGTAGTCATGTAAAACCTAAAAAACATGCTATACAACATTCTGTTGCATAAAAATGTTGTAGATACATAAGGTGTGCACCTCATATGCGCTTCTTGTAAAACTTGCGCTTTGTGTAAGCTGACATGCTAGGGCTTGTGCCTTAGTACGCCTCACGCCTAACCAGTAACCACGTCTCTGCCTCTCTGGCGCGCTTTTTTAAACCAAGCTCAATAGTGATAAACTAAAGTTTAAGGTTTTAATTTATAAAAAGAAAAAGACAAACAAAGATGCTTCAAGACTCGGTTTAAATAGATTCTAAAATTTCATATCTAAATGCTTTCTCCTAGGGATAGAAAATTTCATACCGTATACCGGTCCATAACGATACTATATCAGTATTCAGTACGGCATTCAGTCGGTACAGTATTCATTTTTGGTTTTGGTTTTAGCTAAGTTTCGGTATCGGTATGATGCAGAAAAACCATTCCTTGGTTTTAAAAAACGCGCCTGAGACGCAACAAGGCGCAA